>JZKD02S1947583.1:174057-198592 GCA_000966675.3 Picea glauca | reverse complement strand
TAGATACCCTGCCCTTGCATGTGGATCGGACTATCGACTATCCCCCCAGGCTTTATTGTTGTTGGTGGTGACCTTAGTGGCCTATCTTTCTAGGTTCTTACCCAAGGTGACTGTGGAGGGGAAAGTCTTCATGGTACCTGGAATTGACGTTGATCAAACTCACTCAGGCTCCTTGGAGGGTATACCCACGATTATGTGTGGGAGCTTGCACCAGGGTGTAAGTCCGTTAAGCAGGTCGTCAGCATAACTTTTCCATCCTAACCCAGCCCCTTCTCATCTCGTTGTTGCGATGTTGGATTTCATCACCAACTAGTGGCTTTGAAATTAGAAGGTCTTGTTTGCTTGGTGTTGCTTCCTAGATTTTGTTTACTAGCGTGTGTTGTTTGTTTCTCGAAGTTGACCATAGGATTTTCTTTGTGAAGTTTGTCACTCGTTTACAATAGCTCCCCCACGTCGTTCATGTAGAATGCAGGGTTTATCTCCGGAGCATCTGGAAGGTTCTCAACCCTTGCCTACAAGTACACTTGAGGGCTCTCCTCGGCAAAGTGAAGCCACAGTCGTCACCACACCACAAGTGGAATGCACTAACTCTCTAGAACGTTTTCGAATTACAAATACTCGAGAGGACTTTCGACTTCACTCTGATTCTGAGAGACGTTTTATGCGAGCAAACTCTTCCAGAGACTTAATTGTTGTGTATTCTGGATCTCCGTCTGAACCTAGGGACCAAGATCCTTTTTGGTCTACGGGAATTTTTTGACGGGACCTTTTTGGTCCAGGTTCCCCTGTGATTTCCAAGATCAACCCACCTATGATTTCTGACATCTCTGATACAGAGACTGTACCGGTGACTACCACTTATCACTTCACCATCCCTGCCGAAATGGCCCATCTTGCAACTACTTCGAGTGTTCCCACCAGGTTTACTGCGGTTAGTCTTGCTCCTATTAACACACTGTGAACGCCCAACGTTGCCCCGACACTACCACCTGGATACCATGTGTTGAATGCTTCCATTCCTACTCCTACGCAAACTCCATCCGGCTCTCCTAGTGGTCCTTCTTCTTCTGGGCATTTTCTTCCCGGTTTTGTCCCAACACTCCCTCAATTTCCTTTTGGAGGACCTTCTTCGTCCTCTATTGGAAATCCTAATCCTCATGGCACTCTTCGGCCATTCACTCCAAGTTATCAGTTTTCGGTTGGTGGACAATTTCACCAAGGTGGTATTACACAACCCCCTCTCAGTGGGAAAATCCCAATGGGAACATTACCCCCAATTGGAACACCACCTTCGATGGGAGGACCAACCCCACCTTATGGGAAAAACATACCTCTATCCTTGGCCCAGTATTGGAATCAGTTGATACAAAATCCTCCTCAATCGACTGGGGGGCAGCAGTTTCCAGTTGCGTCAGTAACACCTCCTAGTATGGTCCAACCATATCCAAGTTCGTTCAATCCCATTTGGGGGGAAAATTCTCAAACTCAAGTCCCTGTTCCAGGGTATAATTCTATGAGCTACTATCCTCTCCAACCACCGCCGCATATGCCTGGGTCTTCACCATATATGTAGACTTCTTATGGTCCTACTGGTTTTCCAACGGGGCTTCCTCCCCAAATCCACCAGTACCCGCACGTGAACAGAACGTTACCCTTTCTCACCACTTTGGATTTGCCAGATTTGCCAAGGATTTTAAGTGATCCTATTCGTCACTCTCCCTAATGGCCTGTTATCCCAGCCAAGCTTCCATCGGACATTCCTAAGTTCGACGACAAAGTGGGAGAGGACCCAAACAATCACGTTATGACTTTTTACCTATGGTGTTCATCCAACTCGTTGATGGATGACTCTATTCGTTTACAGCTTTTTCAACGAACCCTTACCGGTTCTGCTGCGAAGTGGTATATTGAATTGCCATGAGGTTTCTTCTCTGATTTCAACACCTTAGCTATGGATTTCCTTACGCATTACCAATTACCGATCCGTTATGATACGGGGACCGAGATTTTGACTTCCTTCAAATAGACTAAAGGCACTCATATATCTGATCACATCCATGAGTGGCGAAGGAGACGACGTCTCATTAAACTTGAGCTTCCCGATCAGTTACTGGCAGAATGGTTTACAAAATCATTTGTGAATGAAATCGGTAAGGATATTGCCATGGGTGGCGTAGTCACGGAAGAGCAGGCTATAAGTCATGCTCAATATCTTGACCTCGTTTACTCACAAATGGGAACCCTTTACAATTTACTACCTGAATTACCTCGTCCTAATACTTCCAGCACTTCAACTTCTCCAGCTGCCTCACATGCAGCTGACGGTGTGATTGGTACTACCCAAGCTCAATCACATTTCGCTTCAAGCACAAACCCTAAATCTGCTTCTTCTAATGTTCAAAATGCTCCGTCTCCTGCCACTCCCACCGGCAAGACTTCTGAGGTAAATGCAGTCCAATCTACCCCAGTCGGTAAAAACAAATCTAAAAAGGGGAGAGGCAAGAATAAGGAGGGCAAAAATAATTCTCAAGCAGAGCAAACCAAAACTACCCCTGTTGATGATCGGGATAAGCACAAACCATGATACCCTTGCCTTATCTGTGGTGATGATCACTACACGAAGGATTGTCCACGACGTGCGGAGGTCACTAAGTTCCTTCAAGGAGCTCCAAAACCAACTGCACCGACTGTCTTGTCCGAAACCTTCCCGTCTCAACAACAGGCTCAGTTGGTCATTCACGACCAACCCTCCTCTTCTACAACATCATATGTTTTGATGTGTACTGGTGATTCCAAGCAGAACAACGTTGCACTCACTACTCGAGCCAAAGATTATTCTTCCTCTAAGGAGAAGGTTGACGATTTACCCTCTTCTTTGGTACAACCCTCTCCACCGACTCCACCTACTAACGGTCCTCTTCATCTCGAACGACCAAGCCTCGACACAGTTCTGCAACCCCCCCAAAAGGGAGTCGTTCGAAAATCGACTTTCAATCCTCATGCTCGTGCGGCCCAGAACTACAACATTGTTGAAAATCTGGCCCAGGCACCTTCTGCGATGTCATCCCTTGAAGTCCTTCAGACTTGTCTCGCACAATGAAAGGCCTTGTTGAAAGATATCGGTGGAATCGATCCGACGGATATGAATTTGATAGTCTTTGACTTGGAAGATCACATTCCAAGGTTACCCCCTCAACTTGCGTTCCAGATCCAAGTGGTTGTCTCTGACAAAAATATTTGTCAAACCGTTATCGATGAGGGTGCCTCGACTTGTGTTATGTCTCTTGCTTGTTGGAAAGCCATTGGTTCTCCTCCTTTGAATGAATCCTAGAACACTCTTAAAGCCTTCAATGGCTCAGGTTTTAAGCCCTACAGTGTTCTTCCTTCGTTGCCCATCACGTTAGAAGGTAAAACGGTCCAAGTCGAAGTGGAAGTCTTTGACGCTCCTCTTGATTATAATATTCTTCTTGGTCCCAGCTAGATCGATTCCATGCGCGTCGTTGTGTCGACACTTTTCCATGTAGTATGTTTCCCTCATCAAGGAAAGGTTATTACCGTCTACCAACTTGCCTTCTTCAATTTTGATACCCGTACTGGCAATGTACTGTTTATTGCTAAAACCCCACCGGGTTATGAGAACGTCGGTGTAGGCCTTTTAAAGGACTCCTCGTTAATGGGTACTTTACCCATTCCACCACCCGATGTTCCACTCTCATCTGTTGCTTCCATCAACATGATCTCCACTATGCCTCATGAACTTCCTGCATCTCACGATCCTTGGATAGTCCCTGACCCTGGAGATCATCTTCGTTTCGGCGACGAAATGCCGTTAAGTCTAGTTGAATCCGCCTATCAGGCCATTCAATCGACAACGCCTTCTACACCCTCTCTTGATGAGTTGTCTCCAGATCCTTTTCGTGTTATTTTTCCCACTAACGAGATGATCATGTCCATCATGGAGGACACCCTTTGGGACGATGGGCATCATTGTTCTATCCTCTTTCTGGAGCAACATACTCTTGAGAACTACCAACGGATTTCGACTCCGTTGACCATTGTTGTCATCTCGACGGTTCCCGAGGCTGCACACAATGTGTTTGCTGAAGGGAACTTAAGCAATATTTTGCCCACTATTCCCATTGACATAACCATCAAACTTGGGATTGTTGAAAATGTCCATATTGGAGCTTCGTGTTCTTCTGATGAAATCGTCACCTATACGTCTCTTTTCAAAGAATTTCGTGACATCTTCGCTTGGAGCTACGAAGAAATGCCAGGTATCGACCCTGCGATTGTCATACATGAGATAAAGACATATCCCGACGCTAAACCCATCTGGCAACACCTTCGTCCAGTTCACCCACGTAAAGCAGCTGCTATCAAGCTCGAAGTCGAGAAACTTATGAAAGTCGGCTTTATTTATCCGGTGGCTCTCACAGAATGGGTTTCCAATCTTGTCTCGATTGACAAAAAACAAGGCACCATTCGTGTATGTGTTGATTATAGGGATATTAACAAAGCTTGTCCCAAAGACAACTTTCCTACCCCCTTCGTCGATCAGATTGTCGATGATTGCGCCGGAAGTGAAATCTTCTCTCTTATGGATGGTTTCTCTGGGTATAATCAAATCAACATTCTTCCTGAGGATCAACATAATACTGCTTTTATTTGTCCTTGGGGTACTTTTGCCTATCGGAAACTTCCTTTTGGTCTTAAGAATGCAGGTGCAACTTTTCAACGCGCTATGTCTTATGCTTTTCATGATATCAAACATATTGTTCAAACCTATTTGGACGATTTACCCGCTCATTCTATGCGCAGAGTCAATCACCCTACCCACCTCTGAACCATTTTCATTCGCTGTCGGTTCTATCGTATACGTTTAAATCCTCATAAGTGCGTTTTTTGCGTAGAATCCGGTCATCTTCTAGGTTTTATCGTTTCACGTCAAGGGATTCGGGTGGATCCTTTAAAGTTTGAGGCGATCCTTAATCTCCCTCCTCCTTCTACACTTCGCTAGTTACAGAGTTTGCAGGGGAAAGTAAACTTTCTTCGTCGTTTCATCCCAAATTACGTCGAGATAACTCGTGGATTTACACGAATATTAAAGAAGGATTCAGAGTTCGTCTGGGATACCATTGCCAACAATGCTTTTGAAGCTTTGAAGTTGTCTCTAACGCGAGCTCCTCTTATCTTTCCCCCCGATTACAGTCGCGATTATTTCCTTTACCTTGCTGCATCTGATTACACCATTGGCATGGTTCTTGTCCAAGAGGATGATTCTCACGATGAACATGTTATCTACTACTTGAGTTGAAGTCTCACGCCGACTGAAATCAAGTATCAACATGTCGAGAAACTGGCCTTGGCTGCCGTCCAAGTCGTCCAACGCTTCCGGCATTATATCCTCTCACACAAGACTACAATGATTTCACATTGCAACCCTATGCAACACATCCTCACCTGTCAATTTCTAGGGGGAAAGTACTCCAAATGGATTGTGATACTCCAGGAGTTTGACTTGGAATTCGAACGCGCCAAGTCTAAGAAGTCCTTAGTTTTTGCTGAGTTGATATGTGACTTTCCCCATTCTGTAACAGAAAATGTAGCAGCAGATTCATTACCTGATGAATCCCTTTTCCTTATTAGCATTGATGATCTTTGGTATGGGGATATCATTATATATCTCCAAACCCAGACTTTCCGGCCAACTTTGGCCAGTACTGAACGACGTCTCATATGCTATCAAGCTCGTCAATACATTATCCTCGGGGATACTCTTTATCGTCGGGGAATTAACTCTGTCTTTTGACGTTGTCTAACATTCGACGAAGCCGAGAAAGCTCTGAATGACTGCCATTCTGGAGCATGTGGTGGTCATATGTCCGGGTATGCTACTGCCCAGAAGATCTTACGTGCAGGGTATTTTTGGCCTTCTTTATTTAACGACTGCATCACCGCCGTTCAGAAATGTCATGCCTGCCAGACCTATAATCAGAAAATTCGGTCACATCCTGCTCCTCTTCACCTTGTGGTCTCATTTGGTCCCTTTGCAAAATGGGGCATCGATTTCATGACATGTCACCCTCACTCGGTCGGGGGGCATGGTTACATTATTGTAGCCGTCGATTACTTTACGAAATGGGTCGAGGCGATGCCGACATTTGACAACACTGGAGAGACCGAACATTATTTCTTTTTAATCACGTCATAGATCGTTTTGGTGTTCCCCAAGCTATCGTAACCGATCACGGTAGCCACTTTAGGAATTTTATGATGTCCGAACTTACTGAGAAGTTGGGTCTTCACCATGATAACTCAACACCCTATTATCCACAAGCCAACGGCCAGGTCAAAGCAATAAACAAAGTTCTCATAACCATGCTCTGACGGATGATAGGGATTCATAAAACAAGTTGGCACACAATGTTGTTTTCGGCATTGTGGGCATACCGGACATCCGTCGAGTCCGCTACTGGATTTACACCTTTTCGGTTAGTCTATGGTGTGGAAGCCATTCTCCCTATCGAATGCAAGATACCGTCTTTAAAACTAGCTGTTGAACTCCTACCCGACACTTCTGATGAGGAAGAACGTCTTTTGTATCTTATGCAATTAGACGAAACTCGACGTGATGCCACCCTAGTCATAGAAGCTCAGAAAAAACGTGTCAAGGCCCAATATGACAAGCATGTCAAGCCTCACATTTTCTCCGAAGGAGATCTTGTTCTTCTATATGAACAAGATCGAGATACGTTAGGAGCTGGGAAATTCGAAGCCATGTGGCGAGGTCCTCATATCGTTCGACGAGTTTTGGAAAAAGGAGCTTATGAGTTGGTAGATTACGATGGTATCCCTTTGAGTGAACCGAGGAATGGGTTGTACTTGAAGAATTACTATGCATAAACTCATCTGTGCACAAGTACTTGTATTTTTAATGTATCATACTTTTTGTGTGTTACTATAGTTTTCTTTTGTCGTTATCTGGTCTCTGCCCTTATGTGACGTTGTGTTTGATTTCCAGATGTCAGAGTCTTCGCTACCCTATATTGGCTTCGTTGATGGTGCTAGCTGTAGTACTCAGAACCTTGCTTCCGCTGCATGGGAAATTTACGCCCCTACAAACGAACTTGTATCCTTACGAGGTGTGTGTCTCGGCCGTGTGATCAACAACATTGCAGAGTATAACGTCGTTATTGAATTATTGGTTGATGCTATCTCGCTTGGAATCCGTCATTTGGTTGTGCGACTCAATTCATAGCTTATAGTACTATAGTTAAGTAATGTTTATACTATTCGAAGTCCTACTTTGTTATGGGTATATTTGCGAATTCGCCTCTTGGAGCGTTATTTTGATTACATTGAATATCAACATATTCCTAGATGTCTAAATACATTAACAGATGCATTGGATAATTATGTATTAGACAGACATTTGAATCATTTATAAATCAATCACATCAATGTTCACACAACACGGGATAAACCAGTAGAAGCCGTCTGTATATATAACGATCAAAAGAGTCTTTTACAAAAAGTTTGTCTGGAGACCAAAATGTCAAAATCTGAAGCTCATAGCTTCTACATAGTGACGTCATGGATGACGTTCACGGTAACACATGACTGCTCGAACAACCCTACGGAGCAGTCGACTCATAGATGCTGATACTCCTACAGTATGACGCTGGTCGTGTCGTGGAACCTCTTCCAGAGGCATGTCTGGAATGTTTGCGGTCAGGCCCTCTAGATTTTGTTCCACCACCTGATAATCCTCGGCATATTGTGGTGTTGCTGCTACCTCTCCTCGCCGCTGAATGGGAGAAGTACTAGGAGTTCGGTACAGTCCAACATCTGTGTTATCAACAAACGATTTTGTATTAGTCTTTGGACGAACATATAAAACAAAAACATTTGAATATGATAAAAATTCACAAAACATTTAAAAAGAGAAAAATGTGTGTACTTCTTACCAAGGTCCCCCCACTGAGAATCCTTTGGCAGTACTAAGTCTGGATCTCCTCGGAAATCCAACCTGGCATAAGCATAGTCGTCAACCATCAACATCTGTGGTTGAAGCTAGTCAAAGAAAGTATCATCATACTTGATGATTGGTCCTGCTACGTGCCGGGCCATGAGCCGACACCATCTCATCATCCTTGGATCCCTGGGACCCGGTATATTCCACTCAACCTGCAGTCTTAGTGAGGGAACCCTCTCAAGGAAGAATGACACCAACAAAGATCCGTACCCGAATTGCTTCAGGTCATCTCGTCTACATTTGGTCAACTGCTTTTTTATACTGCGAAGCATGGCATCCGCCTAGTTGAATACCTGAGGTTCAGTACATTCAATAGCATATTGGAAGTAACTCTGTAACGCCATGTGAGGAGCAGAACTCCCAGCCATCTGAGCTATGGTGAATAGGATAGTATGGAGGGTCAAATCTCATACCCCCCAAATAGCTACTTTTCCTTTCTTTCTCTCAGCTTCGGGAACGCAGTGCAAATGACAGTACTCACTCATCTATAGCCCACCACCTCTGCTACCAGTCAGGCTCACACAGTACCCCCACCATGACAATCCAGTCAAAAAGTAAATGTCCTCAATATCTAAGGACAGTGTGTGGACCCCCACATGAAATACCTGCTGATCAGGTTCCCACATACGCACCAGGTACTCTAACAACCTGACTTGGGCCCTCATGCCCGGGATACGAAAGTACTTCAGGAGTCCATAGTCTCTCAAAGAAGCAATAGTAGGTGGATGATTTTTGGCCATTGCATTGTCTTCTTCGTGTTCCCTTTTGTGTCATTCAAGCATCATTCTGACGGCCAATTATCTGCATAAGGGGCACAATAAGAAGTTTAGCAACTTTTTTCATGATTTGATTCTTGTTCATTGGGTAATTTTTTTAAAAAAAATTGAGCTTTGCGGTTCTCGTAGGTGCCCTGTGTGCACAGTGCGAGAACCTCGCAGGCTGCCTTAGGGTCACCTGTGAGAATGCCCCATTCTCGCAGGTCCCGTCTAGCCTGCCTGCGAGAATGGCAACGTGTAAATAGGGCTTGTAAAATCAACCCAAAAAATGAAAATTTAACGAATAAAATTGCAAAATTAAACCATGAAAATGTTAAGGACAAAGAGCCTACCTCACTATCGATGACGGCTCACTGAATGAAAGCTCGTAGCTCCCGCAATCTGACGCCGAACTTGGAGGGTAAAAGAGGGGTTTTTTAGAGCTTAAATAGTGGAAAGGTAAAAATGATGTGGTAAAAAGAGTATTTACTCCTTTTTATTTACTTTTACTATGTTATTTAATTTTTTAATGATTATTTATCTATTAAACCCTAATCCCTAATGTCCTGTTGAGTGTAACTTTTGCAGGCGTAACAACTTTGATGGTCAAATACAGGGATACAGACATGTTTTTCTTTGACATCGTGTGTTTTTTATTGTTTTTTATGGTTTTTATATAAAACCTCGAGCGTGGTCTTTGTCCGTTCTTGCGCTCGAAAATAGATAAGAACGCGATTGAGCATACTTTTATCACTTTTTCGGGCTCAACAAGGTTATACGAAAAATGAACCCCCCTAGAGTCCTCTTTAAGATCTTTTCAGACTCTCTAAACATGAAAAGATAGCCGAGCGACCTTGCTATTTTCACGCTCGATAAAGTATTTGAAGTAAGTGTCTCGTGAGCAATAATTTATCTCTTTTTCAGTCTCATCCAGACTATTTTATGAAAAAGTAACTGAGAGAGTTCTCTTTTAAGTGTTTTTCCAAACTCTATAATCATGAAAAACCTTCGAGTTTTCTATTTCTGGACTTGTTAAACAAACATTGACAGACCCGTAATGGGACCGAACCACTCCTTCTTAGGGTTCGTTAAACATACTTCGAGGGACTCGTCCGAAGGATGAGCTTATATCAACAATCGTATGTTATCCTCCTCAAGCTTGCGTAAAAATAAAGAGGTACTCGCCAGAAATGGTGGGGGAAAATTTGGGAAAGGGATATGTTTTCATCTTCGTATTAATTGGAAGTAAGTGTCGCTCTTGAACATGACACCCCCTATTCATCATTTGAAGCCAGTTTGGGAAATCCATTTGCCTCTCATTCGATTTGTTACAAGGTCATTACCTGTGTCGTCTTTGAGTCAATGCTACCAAATCATTGGTTGTGTCGTTCATATGTTCAAGAGAAGTCCATCTGAAACCTTTATTGAGTCGACCATCTGCAGTTGTCCATTCTCTTCATGTCGGCCTTCCCTGTGTCCGGTTCAATTTGTATAATACTCGGTTTCACCTTCAAAATATGTTACTCATTTCGTGTCATTGATGGGGGATACATCAAGGCCCTCCTGTGACGAGTTTTGTTCCGTTGACTTCATCTCATTATCCGGAATCAAGACTTAGAAATTCTTTGGTACCTTGGAGCTTGCATGCCTCAATGGCAGGTTTTCTCACTTTCGACAGTGGGTTTACATCATTGACCCCTGATCGAAAGATTCCATCGTATGTTCGACTTCAACTCATTTATTCGCACTCGATGGATTGTACTAGGGTACCTTGGGAGTCATTGACATCAATGGTGATTTCCCTTGCACTTGTTAACGGTTTCATCAATTACCAGTAATCAAGTGGTTTCTGCCATGTTTGACTTCAACACATGTAATCACATGGTTAGATTCGTACTTTGGGCGACGAGATTGAAGACCCTGGATATCATCTCTTTTGTCCAGGTTGCGATGGAGTATGTATAATCTGCGACACATAGATCCATTGTGTATGTCTTGTGGCTATGTCATATCAATTTGAAATTTCTCGCATAGATCCACAGTGTATTCCTAGTGGCTATGCTATATTTTGACGGCATGGATCCACAGTGTATGATTGGTGGCCATGATCTATGTCTACAATGTCATCCATCTATGATCTGAGTATGGGAATGCCTACCTCAGAATTGGTATATATGATATTTTGCAGATGCTTGGTTGTTCGCAGGTTTCCGATTAGGTGTGTTGCTGGTTCCCGACACACACATGCAACTTACAAAGTCTTTCAGCTGTCACTAGTTCCAACCTCATACTTTGGGGGGCATTTTGTTACCCATGATTTTGGTCGTCATGATGATGTATTGATGATGGTGTACTCAGGCTCCTCATAAGAACTTTCTCCTGAGAAAAGTTACTTTCATCTCTTCCCAGAAAACTCATTTTTGAAGAGGGTTCGCAGGCTGCTAGTATATTTGGCTGCGAGAATGACCCATTCTCGCAGGCTGCCTTAAGCCAGGGTGTGAACTTCTCGCACTGTGATGAATATCTAGGGTGCGAACTCTTCCTAAAGCATGGAAAAAGATGAATTCTCGATGCTTCTAGAAGGGAATCTTCTAGAAGGATGGGTTGGCATTCGAATGGTTATCCCAGTACTGGATTCCTTGATATTTTGGGATCATTCTTATCCAAGTAACTAATTCATTCTCTCCTATATATTGAGGGAATTCTCATGGAAAAGGTTAAGCAAGATTCGTTGGAGAATTGGTGAAAGAATTGTGTGAAGGACTGAAGCTTGAACAACAGCTTGGAGACTCTAGCAAGTCTATCAAAAGGAGTTGGTCTTCTTCATGCAAGGAATTGAGCAAGTATGTGTGTCGGAGCCAGAATCCATTGAAAGGAAGTTTGCGACATCAAGGCTCAGGTTGTAATCTTTACTTTTCATTAATATGATACAGTGGCATGTCCCTTTCCCATAAAGCGATTTCCACTTTATTGTGTAATTCCTTGATCATACACATAGGTTGACAATTGAATATATTAAGCTGTCTTCACTTTGATTGGTTTGTGTTGTCTTGGTCTTAACTGCACGAGAGAATTGGAGCGAAGCAGGAGCAACAAAGACCATAGGAAGCGATAATAAGGTATGTTATTTGTTCTTGCCTCCTAGTTAATTCAATGGTCAAAATCTAGGGAAAGAGTCATGTCCTGTCTTGCTTTGTTCTAGATCCAGGTGGATCTAGGGAGATCTGTTAGTGTTCGCACCTACCGATTTATCCAATAACACCAGGTGTATCATGCCCTTCACGAGTGATCACCGAGCTTCCTATTAGTTTGGGACCAGACAGTTCTGTGGGGTCAACAGGGATAAGGAGCTTTGAAGGCCATTCCTTAGTTATTTCTTCTAGGTCCTCCTCTGTGAGTTTGTAATAACTTTGTAGTACTTCTTTGTGTCCGTTCGTCTCTGCGAGCAGTGATGTAGATAAAATTTTCATCCACGTGGAACTTGACAAATGGCCTAAACCTATGCAGGGTGTTCGACATTATACGAGGGACAGCCTCAATAGCCCTCTTTAGCTGCAGGTAGTAGGTGTGTTACACTGCGTTTGACTACCATTGTTTTCCCATGTCGCTCGAATACCAGATTGAAGTGAACTTCGTGGATAATGGTTCAGATGGATCTAGTTCATGGAAGGTCACACCTTCTGACATCTCCCAAGCTATGAATGCGATGAGGATCAGTAGCCAACTAAAATGGAATTCATAGCCCTGATCCTGAGCTTCGCGGTAGTCTTGGTCTAACTGGTTCACTAAGTACTTTGCCCAGTTCATCTGTAGCCCCTCCACACATTTCCCCGCAAGGTCAACAACAAACCATGTGACCTGCGTGGGTCTATTCTCCCAGAATAGCTTTTCAGCAATCAACTGGCAAGAAAGGCACACTGCACCATTCTGGATGGAGGCTACCTTGTAGCCTTGCTTCCCCTTCTCCACATCGCTGTATGTATCTTTAATCTTCTGTGCCAGGGCACGGTCTACAGCCTTCCCTAGGTAAAAGTCTTGCGGGTCTGGTCCCTGCATGCTCAATCCGGTGATCCAATGGATCAACGTCGGGTCGACGGTGATGCGTCTGTCTAGCCACAAATAACCACCATGGAAGCTCGATAGCAGGAACTTAACACACACATTAACCTCCTGGTGCCTTCCAAAATGGGATATTTTCATTATGTTCAGAATAGTGGACTGCGTAAGGTCCATAGTCCATGGTTGGGGGGTTATCCTCGAATTTTTCCCCTTCGTTCTAGTCAAATACCTGTGAGGTGCAAGCATGCTAAAGTTCTTGCGATCCCCTAGGTTAAAGTCATTGTTCTTTAGTGTCATGATCTTATCTGGCTAAGGCTTGCCTATGCGTATCCCCTTCAGGAGGTACGTAGTAACCAAGGTGTAGTCGAAGTTCCTGGGGATACTATCACGATTCACTGCGTCATCCAAAGGTGGGATGTAGTCAGGCAGGATGGATGGGATTAACTTTGCGTTTTCCAAGTCATCTCGATGTTTGGTTCTTTTCTTGGTTGTAGCTCGGGATGGTCCGAATCCGCGAGTAGTCAACAGGGAGGCTTGCACTCCTCTCGTCGATGAATCTTGAATTCCGACAGACATCACCTTCTCAGCCATAAGTTCGATGATAACTTATTCGACAAAATTTTCTGCGATGTTGAGTTCGTCCGACATGCATGCTCGAGATCGGATAACTCAGGTTGATAATCAAATGCTCGATGCAATGGAACAAGTAGTGAAATCTCAGTAAACACAGCACGACAACAATGATTTCTCTTGTTGGCTTGGATACAATTTGTGAAAGTGTTCTCGGTGCAACAGTCGACGGAATAAGTAGACAATGATGTAACAGATCCCTGCAACGGACAAGAGGCCTTCATCAATGTATTTTTTTTCGTTACGGTGTGGTCCCAATGATTCGAGGGCGATCTTGTTGATCATAACTGTTGTTCTAACCATTCAAGAATGTCAATATAATGGTTATAATGCCTCCAATGTTCATATCGTTCTGCCATGGCGAAGTGCCAATCTGAGTTGTTCTGATATTTTGGCGAAGTTCAAATTCTAGAGACCTTCCTTTTGCGAAGTCTTCTCTGGAACTTCCTGTAATTTCTCTAACTTTGCTTTCTTCTTGCTGAGATTTCTAGCCTTCTTCCCTGTTATTTGTGTCTCGATATTCCTCTTTCCATTATGATTCTTATCTCCTCTTGGCATAGTAACTTCGCGTTGGTGATGGTCTTTACTAGGGTTCAAGCGCAATACTTCTTCTCTGTCTGGGGTAGGTGCTCTACTCTCTTATACAGACAGGTGTTTCAAATATGCTTGTGTTCTTTCAACTTCGATATCCAGATTTTTGGTCCTTAGTATATTCGACTGATTTTCTTGTTCTTCTAGTAAGTGCGCTATTCTCTTAGCCACGAAGTCCCTTAGTTCTTACTTTTTCTATTCTAGAGCTTCCTCTTCTTTTCTTCAGGTCCAATCTTTCTCAATCCAGGTTTTTCCTAGTAACATCGCAAATGGGGCGTTGTTCTCAATAAATTTAACAACCACAAATTCTTCTTCTGTCGAAGTGCCATGAGCACTCATAGATGTCTGGGTAAGTCTCCTACATAGGGTTATCAACTTTCCTCTAAATAATCCTATTCCTCCCAATGAAGGAATCATAATAGGCTTTCCTAAAATTTTCCAAGTTCTTTTTGTCATAATATTCACCTGTGTTTCCTCATTCAGGACACAGTGTATGTCGAAGTGTTCTATTCTTGTTTCTACGCACTCTTTCTCTTTGAAGATCTCTGATAAGTTGATATCTCTATGGTCATTTCGGGTTTCTTTCATTTGTAGTAATATAGTCTCTGATTCTTTCTGGGGTTCTACCATGGTCTCAGTTCCTTGGCCTTCCTCAGGGTTTTCTTGTCTCATATTTGTTCTTTCAACCTTAGCAATCATTCTAGGGAAATCCAGAACTTCATGGTCCATAGCTTTACAAAAATGATAACTAGGTATTCTACCAAGACATGCCTTAGCAAGATGTCCCGATCTTCTGCAACTGTAACAAAGAGTTAATCCTCTCTTTCTCTTAAATGATCCCCAACCTTTCTTGTACTACGCACTAGGATCATGGTGGCTAACCTACAGAAAATTCTTCCTAGGATCTTGCATCCATTTGTTAGTCCAAGCATTCTTTCTATGCATAGGAATACCATATCTTTCATTATTTCTATCAGATCTACTCATATCAAACCTTCTTTCTTTTAATTATGCCCTAGTTTTCAGACTAGGACAAAATTTATCAAACATACCTAGATCCATACTTTTGAAACAAAATTTTCCACTTATCTTATCTTTAACAAAGAACAAAGATTTCAGATCTTACCTCTTTAATCAAAACATTTCATTGATCTTAGCTCTAACAGAGCGTAAAGCTTTCAAATATTACCTCTTTTCTTCAGATCTGCCCCCTTGCTTCACAAGTCAAGTAGAATACTACACACTTAAAGCAACAGATCTACACATAGAGCTTTCTTTCTTTTCTTCAGTTCCCAGCAATCACAGTTTCAAGTCCCGGCAACAGAACCATTTGTTGGCACAGGGGAAGACCCAGGGTTCAACGCTTCAACAACGCACCAACAAAACCCTAACTACCGGCCCTTTCAGAAACACTTGCGAAGAAGATGAAGTCTCACCCGAGGTAGAGGAAGGGGTGGTTCCAGGACTCCAGTGTCTGGAACCTTAGCTGGGACACATATCTGTGATTACAACACCTTAACATATCACTTAGCGGTTGGTATTCATTAGTACTTAGCCTTGATATATAGCGCAGATAAATCCTAATTACAGTGCAACACAGTATTCGACAAGATTCAACACATTCAAGCACTAAGAACATCAACATAGATCAGATCTAGCATCTTATTCACATCATTAGGCACTAAGTTATCATATTCATCTAAGCATACATCATTTCACTAAGCATTAATCATATGAACCATAAAACAACCATAATTCACAAAGAAACCACAACACAGGATATATGTGGTTCACCCCCAGCTTGGGGCTACGTCCACCTACTCTTCTCTTCTTTGTTATCTTCTATCAATCTTCGACATGCATAGAGCCATAAGGTCCTACTCCGCATAGGACAAGAGATTTGCACGCACCTCACCAGATCCTCCTTCCCCAAGATAGGTTACAGCACAAAGCCTTTACACAGTCACTTGCACTTACTCTTGCAAGTCTCACACAGTATGCACAAATCATTTACAACTACCACTTGCACTTAGCATATTGGCCTTCACTTGCCCTTAGCACCTAGCATCACACCCCTTACTTACATCACCTAGCTTTATATTTATACATTACAAAAGGGCCTAAACATGGGTAAACCCACGGGCCAACATCCCCATACCCGTTACATGATCCCAAAACCCAAAAAACCCGAAACAAGGGGCCGAGATCCCGCGATCTCTTCTTCGACTTGCACTCCACCTTCGACAACCTATCGAAGTCCCAAAATAGGTCAAACCGGACCAAGGATCTCCAAAACTTGGTCAAGGGCCAACAAATGCATAATTGAATTATGTCATTTCTCTCTGTTTTACCTCCCATTGTCCACTTTGCATACAGTATAAGACCTACACCTTTGGGCTTTGATAATTGTTTTAGCATAAGTTATTTTGGTAGTATGTTGTATGATGAATTTTAAATCAATTTTTACTGGGAAATTATAGCCTTGAACCTTTTGCATTTACATCAATTTCACATTTTACATATTGTATTTATTAGAACCTATAAGTATTTATAAGTGCATGATAGGATTATAATATCACCTTCTGATTTCTCTAAATTTGGCTCTATTATGTATAGATGTAGTAGATTATAGAGTGATAGTATTACTAACTTTTAATTGTCTTTGTATTATATGAAATATATTTGGACCACTTCAACCTTCAGGAGGGTCACAAAGGCTAACAAGTGATGATACTCTAGCCTATCTCAAAGAAATTAAAGAAATATTTAAAGATAGGAGGGAGAAGTATGATGAGTTTCTTGAAGTAATGAAGGATTTCAAGGAAAAAAGGTTCACAATTGATATTAGTATTGATTATATTTAGCTATTCATTATTTATTTGAGATGGATTTGCATTTAGCTAACAATTTTAATTGATGTTTTGTGTTTTGACTTGGTTTCAGAATGATGAACATGTATACAAAACTTTCCTAGAAATTTTAAATATGTATTGGAAGGGAAACAAGTCAACTAGTGAAGTATATCAAGAAGTACACCATATCTTGCACCATTATCTTGAAATTTTATGCAAAGACATATAAAGATTTTTTTTTGTTTGCTAGCATGTCTGTTACCTACGGGACTAGCCTGTGGTCTAAGAAACCACGACCCAGGGGTATCTAAGCCATCAAAATCACCCAGGGATTGCACCTAGTCTAGGCCACACCAACCCTTAGCAGGTATAGATTTTTTGGTTGTCTCCTCCCTACTACCGTGAGTTTCGAACCTTAGCCACCTTACAGAACGAAATCCTTGAAATCCAATCGCGCTAGTGGGGTTTGACGCAAAGACATACAAAGTTAATTTAAGCCTCGAGTTGTATTTTCCTTTACTTATTAAGTCTAAAACTCTTGTTATCCCTATTGAATGAAAATATATTGTAATAGGTTGGAAGTCAAAATATTTTGATTTTTTTTTAAAGTTGTCAATAATACAACAATTTTCCAGTTCAACTTTAGAATCGATAAAATCTCAATTTTTAATTATTTTAAAAATTAATTATTTTCCACTTCAAGTTTTTAATCGAGAAAACCTCAAATTTTAATTATTTAAAAAAAATGATTCTCTACCATTTGATTAGTTACAACTGTGCCATAAATTTGATATGACTAATTTTCATGTTATTACCATCAGGTGGAAAAATGAAAAAAAAAAATATCCATCTCATGTTTGTAATATGCACCACGTTTTAAGCTTCCTTAAATGCTATAAGTGATGTAGAGTTATATAATTTGATTAATAAAAAAAATTCATCATAGAAAATAATATGTATTTTCACCTAGTGAAATATGAGTTATTTTAGAGATACCTCTGTGAGAAGATGTGCTTTTTTGTTTGTTTTCTAGCATGTTTGTGACTTGCGAGACGAGCTTGTGGTTGAGAAACCATGAATCATGGGCATCTTAGCCGTCAAAATCACTCGGGGATCTCACCCGACCTGGGCCACACCAACCCTCATCATGGCTATATTGTTTGGTGTCTCCTCTCAATAGTGGCGGGTTTTGAATCTAGGTCGCCATGCAGAGCGAGGCCCATCGAAAACGATCACTCTTTTAGGATTTGAACTTTGAGAAGATATGTAAACACAATTATTCATTTGATTTTATAATGTTTTGTTGCTAGTCCTACAAAATTAACAATTCCACACCCTGCTTGTACAACCTCTCTAACTTACCTCTTTCAATGAATAATACCTTCCTCTTTCATTCAACAATATATATGATATTGAAAACAAACATAATTATTAAACTTGGTATACATTTTCCTTCCTATACAATTCTTTGTCTCAGCTCCAACCCTTCTGGGCCTATGGGGTAGTTTGATGTAATTGTCAACTCGTATGTTGTGTTACTCTATTTGTAATATACATAAAGTATATTACCCATATGTAATAATGTATAAATAATTTTGTACTAAGTAGTCATACTAATCATTATTATATATTTATTATATTGTAAATAATGATAGTCATACATTTTCCCAAAGGACACGACTCATCATCCCTACATGTATTTATCTGCACGTCATTGTATCTTATGAAATATCAATAAATAATAAATAATAATTATTGATCCCTTGTGCAATATATGGATTCATCCTTGTTATTATGGATGCTAAGGTGAAGTGACCAATAGGTTTTCTTCAAGTGGTATTAGAGTGCTCTTTTCACTGGTCTATGGTCAAGTACATTTTTTTTTTCGGTTGTTCCCTTGATCTTCGATTAAATTTATTTTGCTAGTGACATTTAACAAAGAAGAAGAAGAATAAGAAGAAGTTGTGCAACTAATTTCCATGATTGAGTGGGCCTAGTGGTTAGGAACATGTGTTTCCTCTTAATAGGTCACATGCTTAAATATAGAGGGGGGTTAGGGTATGTACACCTCTATAGAATTTAGCAGTCAAATAGTTGCGCGGAGGGGGTCCATTGTCATGTTCATCCTTTCTGCAACTCCATTATGATGAGGTGTATATGGAGTAGTATTATGCCTGGATATACCACACTTCTTACATAATTCTTCAAATTCATTCCTGCAGAACTCTCTGCCATGATCTATCCTCAACACCTTAATTATTTTCTCTATTTGATTGTCAATAAGAGCCTTAAACTCTTTAAACTTATCAAAGACTTCAAATTTCTTCACGAGGAAATATATCCACGTATTCCTGTAGAGGTCATCTATAAATGAGACATAGTACACAGATTTTCCCAATGATGGAACTGACACGGGTCAAAACACATCACTGTGAACTAGCTGTAAAATTCCTTCCGCCCTCGTTGCACAGAGGGGAATCTTACATGATTCTGCTTACTATATACACAATGTTCACAGAAATCAAAATACAGAGAGAAGTTAGACATACCTTCAACCATACCTTTACCATGTAGTAGTCGAAGACCCTTCTCTCTGATATGCCCCAGTGTTTGATGCCGCAACATAATATTTTCTCCAAAGACTGTAGGAGTTATTTCTTCTTCAAATCCAATATTAGGAACAATGGAACTATTACACCCATCACTAATAGTTCTTCCTTGCAGATTACACAGAGTTCCAAACCGAACTCCCTTCATCAACACCATTTCTCCTTGAACCATCCTACATGTTTCCTTTTCAAATATTGTTTTTACCCCTACATCGTCCATTTTTCTTACATAAATAAAATTTCTAGCCAATCCTGGGATGTGCATAACACCAAGTAGTTTTCTAATCCTTCCATCTATGAGCCTCAACTTGAATTTTCCTCGACCTATGATTCTGGTTGTCGAGTCATCACCTAGGAAAACATTACCTCCATCATACCTTTCATATTCACATAACCACTCCTTGTGGGGAGTCATATGAAATGATGCACCTGAGTCAACCAACCATGCCTCATGATTTGCATGTGTGCTTGAATAAGCCAAGTACACATCCCCTCCTTCTTCCTTGGAGGTATTTTCTTCTGTAGAAGGTGATTCTTCAAATCCCTTTCTTTTCTCAACTTTGGATCTACACTTCTTCTTGTAGTGCCCTTCTTTTCCACATCTTCAACATACCTTTACAAACTTTTTGAGAGACTTAGATCTTCCCTTAGACTTAGATCTCCCACTTAAGGACTTAGATATATTTCTTTCCTGGGAGCATCCTCTTGCAAATAATGCATCTGTGCTTTGTCCTTCCATCTCATCTCCTCTGACAACAAGGATGAGACCACTTTACCAAACTTCAAGGCAATTGTATTACTACCTATGGCCACAACCAAACTATCCCATGAGTTTGGTAAAGAGCACAGTAAACTGATACACTTATCTTCATTTGAAAATTTAATCTCAACATATACTAACTAACTTACCACAGTATTGAAGGCATTCAAATGATCTGCCACCGAGTCTCCATCTCTCATCCTCAGGTTATACAACTTATTTCTCAGGAATAGTTTATTTACTAGGGACTTAGATTGATACAAATTCCCCAACTTATCTCATAAATCTTTGGATGTAGTTTCCTTTGACACATTTAGTAATACTGAATCTGAGAGACACAGTCGAATAGTGCTCTTCACCTCTCGATCCAACTTTTTCCAGTCATTTGTTGAAGTTCCTATAGGTGTAGTACCTGGATCCACCACGATCCATTGATCTCTGTCCACCAACAGATCTTTCATATTGAGCTTCCATGGCTCAAAACTTTTCCCATTAAACTTCTCTATCTCCATTTTTGAACTGCTCACCATTTATTTTCACCTGAAAAAACAATACCACAGATCTCCCACTATAACAAGGCTTATGACAGTCTCGAGCCAAACCCTTGACCACAAAGGCATTCCCCTTAAGCCAACAAAGCTTTGATACCAAATGTAAATTTTAACATTGTACAATATTTTTTTGCAAACATATTTTCAACAAAATAACAAAAAATATACAATGGAAAATACACACATTACATAAATATTTTTCCCTGGAAACCCAAACTAGGCAAACCAATATATTCTATATTCATTCATAGTGATACATTGTTTACAATACAATATACATATAGGATCCAACAGCATCCAGAACCCTAACCCAATGACCTGGATAAGTCAACAATCCTAATTCCTTAACCGAAAATAGAAAACCATTGACAAAGTGTCGAAAAACCTCCCAACAATGGACACGAAAATCGAGGTGACACAAAAAACAAGGCAAAAATGTGACATGTTTCCCAAGGAATTTTTTTTTTCTCGAGGGCACTATGCCTGAACCCCCGTGTAGGGGGGATATCTCCCCCCTGCAACCCACGAAGGGGGGGCCTAGCGACTCCCCCTCAAACCCCCCTGTGCAACATAGCAGACACTAAAGCTAGTCATGCAAAGAATATAACACATAACCAAAACAAATGCCCACTAACCATAAATCTTCTTCTACTATATTCTGAGCACATCCTTGAATGACTAGACGAGGCCCTTGTATGTTTTTATATCCTACCAGATGGACGTGGGTTCCATGATTAAACCACAACACATGCCCTAAATGAGTATATATCGATTCCACACCATGAATCCTTCCCTAGGACATGGTTTGGGTTCTTTAACATCTAAGTGGGATACACAAGCCATGAGTAGGTTTAGTGCACTATAAATGGACTTTAAGGTATAAACGTGGTCAAGGGGGGAAACAAGGGGTTGAAGCCCTAAATGAAGGTCTTCTAGAGCTCTAGCGCTATTGTCAGGGGTGGAAAAAACTTGTGCCTTAGGCCCTAGATGACACTTCTTAGGTATTTCAATAAATATCACTTACAAAACCATAACAAAAATCCTCTCTAGCAAGTGTTTGGCATCAAGGTTGGATATGGATGACATTAGGAGTTTTTGCACACCAACAATGGGTTGTAGGGAATTGAACATCATTTATAAAGGAAAAAAGTTCCTTGAGATATATTTGAATCTTCTAAGGGGCTTAAGATCCTTGAATTATTTCTCATACCAAAACATGAGTCCTTTCTAGGGGTTATTTACATGCCTTTGAGTGAGATATGGGTGTCGTGGGTAGGTTTTGTGCACTAGAAATGGGTCTGGACCATGCCACATGTTCAAGGAGATAAACAAGGGCCTTAAGCCCTAAATGAACCAAATTGAGCCCAAATTCCATGAACAAAGCCTAGACCTAGCAACAAAATCCCTCACTAGGGGGTCTTTGCCCTAGGACTCGAATATGAGAGCCACTAAGATGTTTCATGCATAATGGATAGGTCTCAAGGCCTTGATCATAGTCATTGTATGGAAACAACATCCTCAAGCCCTAAACATATCTTCTTTGGCTCAAGCACAGTGAACATGCCCTCTAACCACCACATAAGAGCATGGATGGTTTGCAAGGACTTGACCATCATCAAAGAATAAAAAATAACATCTTAGGATCTTTTTGAAGCTTCTAGAGATCAAGAGACTTGAACAAGTACTCGAACAAGTGTCAAGGCATAAATAGGGTCAGGGTAACACAATGAATTTAATACCCGTTGAACCTTCTCAAGATTGATCACTGTGAAAAACACCTAGAATCCATGACACAAGCCCTCTCTAAGGATTCCTTGACATTTGTCTTGAATATGGGCACCATTATCAAGTCTTGGGCATCATAGATGGGTGTCAGATCCATGACCATAGTCAAGGGAGGGAAACAAGATCCTCTAGCCCTAAACCCTACTACTCAATCTCAAGCACCATGGACAAGTCCTAAAACCTCCATATATGTCATCTCTTAGTTAACAAACACCTCCAAGGGTGCTATGTGCACCAACACTAGGGTCGATGTGAAAAAATAATGTGTCTAGAATTCCATCCAAGGTCAGAAGAGGGGAATAATGTGTGGTGTTCCTTAAATGATGTTTTTTGAGCTCAATCACCATGAACAACACCTACTAACCAAAAATTTTAATGGTTACAATGTTGAGCACTTCCTCAAATGACCACACAAGACCCTTGTATGGGATCTTTGGCCTACCTGAGGGACATAGGTGCCATTATTAAACCACAACACACACCCTAAATGAGAATATATCTTGGTCCCACACCATAATTATTCCCTAGGCCATGGTTGAGTTTCTTTAACATCCAAGTGGGATATGGAATCCATGAGTAGGTTTTGTGCATTGGAAATGGTCTTTAAGGATTAAACATGGTCAAGTGGGGAAACAAGGGGCTTAAGCCACATGTGAAAGTATTTAAGATCTCTATTTCTATGGTTAGGGGAGGAAAACACTTGGGCCTTAGGCCCTAGACATTGCTTCTCAGACTCAATTATCATTAACAACACCTACAAAACCATAAAAAAAACTCTCTCTAAGGGTTTTTTGGGATCAATCTTGGATATTGATGCTATTAGGAGCTTTTTCACACCGAAGCTGGCTTTTAGGGCCTTGAACATCATTGGCGGAGGAAAACAAGTGCCTTAGGATATTTTTGAATCTTCTCGGGCTTAAGAGCCTTAAACGAGTCTTCATACCAACATATGAGTCCTCTAAGTGGGATATAGGATATCATGCCATTGATTGGTTTTTGGTATTAGTGATGGGTCTAGGGGACTAGAATATAGTAAAAAGGGAAAACAAGGGCCTTACAGAGGAAAAATAACCTTCTAGGCCTCAAGCATTGTGAACAAGACCTCCAACCACAACACTTGAGCTCTCTATGGGGTCTTTGACCCCCAAGTGGTATTTCGGGCACCATTAGGTGGTTTTACATAAAGAGGATGGGCTTAAAAGGATTATTCCTAGGAGAGAAAAATGAGTTTTAATGTTAAACATTTTCTTATGAAACATAGGTCCTAAAATAATCCATGATGCTAATGTTGATATATATCTTGCAAAGTTATGAATATATGTGATAGGTACACATGTTTTGGTTGTAGTTGGAAGTTACTATATGAATATATATGAGTTGAAAGATTTTGTTTTAGCTTTTGAATGACAAACCCAGTGGTGAAGGATGCATTAACAAAAACACATCCATTTTCTCAAGTCTTTTGTTATCTCCATTTTCAACCACTATTTTAAATATGATCCACATAATCATTGTTGATGAAACTATCAACACTTGAAGATATTTGTATGCATATTTTAAATATATATATTTTTAAGGAAAACAAATAATTTTCTTGTTTATTGATTTTTATTTGTACATATGTAGTAATTATATTCTTATTGCCTAGCCCATGGAAAAACATTGTATGGTGCACAAGTACATAAGGAGACCTTCAAACTAAAAAATAAAAATAAAAATTGATCTTAATTATGTTAAGACCCTGAATGAAACTATTTATGTCAAAGATTCACAAACTATATTAATTTAAAAATATATATAATTAACATTTAAAAATATAAATTGACATATTAATGTGAACATATGCATTATATTTTAGAGAAAAGTAACATGTAAATGTTGAAAGAATATGTTTTTTTTTTTTTT
>JZKD02S1947583.1:146874-165787 GCA_000966675.3 Picea glauca | reverse complement strand
GTTATGTGTATGCTTCCATCCCCTTGTGAACTCATACTTCTCACTGATAGACTATATGCCCAGCTTAACTCCGGAGGCTTTCCGGGGAATAAGACGTTTCACGATCGAGATAGAAGATATTGTGCCGACTTGAAACTACCCATTTGAAGAGGTTACCTCTGCCAGACCCCCTTGCCGTGTGAGTTGCCAGACCCAAGTCTCTAACCCATTCAGAGTAAAGCTCAAGAAAATGGTAATGCGGAGGTCTCAAAAGGGAAGATATTTCCCTATCTAAAAGACGAAAGGATGAGATCTGTTCGGAGGAAACCAAGGGTTTTCATGGCCATTGGCCATGGGAAAGAGCATGGGAGTTAACCCCCGAACCCATCCAAACCATTATTCGTAGTTCTCACATTGGGAGAATCACACGTTGGTGTGATTAAACCCTCTGAAACCCGAATTCACAATGTGATCTGGACCGCAGATCCAAGGATCTACTGGGACCCACATCGACCTTCGGATCAACGATATCAAAGTTCACACATCGGGAGAATTCACGCGTTGGTGTGACTAAACCTCTAAAAACCAAATTCATGATGTGATCTGGACCGTAGATCCAAGGATCTATCAGGACCCAGATCGACCGTCGGATCGACGAGATTGGAGTTCGCACATTGGGAGAATCGTGCATTGGTGCGACTAAACCTCCAAAACCCGAAGTTGCGATGTGATCTGGATCATAGATCCAAGGATCTTCCAAGACCTGCCTTGACCCTTGGATCTACGAGTTCAGAGTTCACGCATTGGGGAGATTGCGTGTTAAGTGCTCCCAAGTCTTCCGAAGCCAAAGTCGCGAAGTGACCTGGATCGTGGATCTATGGATCCTATGGGACTCCCCTTGACTGTCCGATCCATGAGATTTAAGTTCGTGTTTCGGGAGGATTGTGAGTTAAAGTGGCCACAAACCCCGAACGCTGAAACTTCCCTCAGCCAATGGGTTAGACGGTGATTATGCCAGATGTTGTAAACTTTGATGACTGGAACTTCCCCCTCAGGGTAGGACCCTAGAGATGACTCGAGATGATATAGTTGGAGGGGAAACAAAAACGGAAATTTATTATGCCCCGCCCTACTATAAAAGGGTATTTAAGGGGGGCGGGTGTGTTACAAATTGGTATCAGATCATGGTTACAACACTCAGCCTGTTTGGGCTCATGAATGAGCTGCGTAAAAACTACATTAAAGGGGTGACACCCTACCCTACTCCCTTCCTAAAAAGTCTGGTTAAATCCTTATTATAGAAAAGAATGACTACGTATTGTCGTGTGTGTATATGGATTATGTGTTGGTTATGAACTAATATAATGTTATCTAATAGAAAGTGTTTTATCTGCACTTAAGCAATCGATAAACCATGGGAAACTACAATCATATAGAATGGTGACGCACCATGAAGTGGGGGATGGCTCCCACAATAGAGACAAAGAATCTGACGAGAGGAGGGCGGTAGAGACCCCTTCGGACATCGTTGAGACTGTGAGGAGTCTCATGGCCGAATTACAGAGTTGCAAGGTTGACAACGAGAGACTGATAAAAGAGCAAGAGAAGCAAACAGAAATTAATGCAGTCTTTCTACAGAGTTTATCCGACATACAGAGACAAATACAACATGGACCTGACACCAGTCATGTGGACTGACAATAAACAAAGAGGAGTCGAAATCCACCTGAGATATAGAAACGTGGTCCTTTAAGTGGCCACACTGGAAGGAGTACCTCGAGAAAGGTCCAACCTGGAGATAGAGGACAAGCATTGGATGAATCCTCTGGGAAGGAAACTAGTGACTCAAAGGGATATTCTAGTAGAACTAGTTCACACTCTCAAAGGAAAAGGAAGAAACGAAAGCATTCCAAAAGTCATAATCTTGAAAAATTCAGGAAGGCCAAACCACCCTCTTTCGACGGTGAGATTAAAAAAGGAGAGGAGGCAGAGGCATGGCTGCTTAGACTAAAGAAGTATTTCAGAGCCCACGATTTCTCTGAAAACTTGAAGGCACGAGTAACCACTTTCAACCTGAATGGGAAGGCTTCCATTTGGTGGGAACACCTTAAGAATGTGAAAGGGATCCATGAAGAGGACCTACCCTAGAAACTATAAATTTTCAGACCCCAACCCAGTTTCAGTCTCGCTGATTTTTCAGCCAATGTTAAATGACCAAACTCAGTTTTATATCAGCATATAAAAACTTAGCAGAAAATAAACTTCATAAATGAAACATGAGGATTCTGAACATCGTTTATAACGCAAAAATAAAATATCAACAACATATAAAAACTCATAAAATATAGACACAGATATTTTCGGTCTAACTTTGACCCTGGAAAAACCCACAAGGGGAAAACCAGTGAGAGAGGGAGATTTTTATTATTTAGGAGCTTCAGAGAATTCTGTTACAGCATATTCATCTTCAGAAATTTAAATGACAAACTTATCTCGACAACCGTGCCAAATCTTCACAGAGGAAAATGAGCCAAACTCCTCAAAAATTTTCCCATGAATTTTCTACAATAAATTGCAGGTATGCTCCTCAATTTCTGTGCCTCCAAACTGCTGTACGGTCACCTTGAAATTCATGCCAACTGCCTCAGCCCAAAATAGTGCAATAAATGTTGTACGACTGCCTTGGGAAATGTGCCAAAACTTCCAAAAAATAGCACAGCTCCTTCTCCTCGAAATCTATGCCAAAATAACAGTCGTACGGACCGTACGAAATTCGTACAGTACAGAATATACTTTCTGCCTCGGTTTCTGTGCCCTTTTTCCTGCTATACGGAATTCGAAAATCTGTACAGTACAATCTTTTCTGTTGGACTATACCTTACCTCGATTTCTATGCTTGCTCTTCTTGCTGTACGACCTGCTCAATCCGTACAGTGCGTCCTGCCTTTAATGTTGTCCTTGCTGTCTTGATTTCTGTGCTAGTTTGTTGCCTTGGGATGCATGCCCTAGCTCTCAGAAATGGATTCTCTCTTGCTACTCGAAAATTCTCTCTCTCTCTTGCTCTCTCAACAATGAACCAATTAACCCAAGAATGGGTGCACCCCTCTACCCTAATCGACCTCATGAGGGAAGGTGAAGAGTTTTCTAATTCAATGGATGAGATTAGATTAGATGTGTGCCTAAGATTTGATGTCTAAAACACTTGCCTTGGTTCTTTATTTAATTAAAAAAATTAACACTCCCTCATACCGAGGAAAGTGTTACTCACCACTCCAAGCTTGTCCCTGAAAAATACAAACTTGCCTCTACCCAATGCCTTGGTGAGTATGTCTGCAACCTGCTCCTCTGTAGATATGTACTGTAGCTCCACAACTCCTCTCTGAACATAGTCACGGATGAAGTGATAACGAATCTCGATATGCTTAGACCGGTCATGAAAAACTAGATTCTCTGAGAGTTTAATGCAACTCTTATTATCATAGTAAATCACAGTAGGCCTCAACTGCACACCGAACAATCCCACTAGCATCTTGCGAAGCCAAAGGGCCTCACAACTGACCTGACTGGCTGCCATATACTCAACGTCTGCAGAAATCAAATCCACTGACTTTTGTTTTCGACTGAACCAGGACACAACTGCTGATCCCAATCCAAAACAACACCCTGAAGTGCTTTTCCTTTCATTGACACATCCTGCCCAATCCAAGTCTGTATAGCCAACTAGACAAACTCCATCTCCTCTCTGATAGTCCAAACCATAATCTACCGTACCACAAAGATACCTGAGCACATGTTTTGTTGCCACCCAGTGCACTATCCTAGGCTCCACCATGAACTGACTGAGAGTGTTGACAACAAAACAAATATATGGCCTGGTATTGACCAAATACATCAATGACCCAATCAACTGATGATACAAAGTGGAATCCACCAACTGTGACTTAGAAGCATGAAGCTTCTTCCAGTTGGTAATCATGGGAGTGGTCATGGGCCTGATATCTCCCATCTGAAATCTGCTCATAATGTCACACACATACTTCCCCTGTCCCAGGAATATGTGTCCAGGCTCCTGCCAAACCTCGAATCCCAAAAAGTAATGCATCAGCCCAATGTCAGTCATATCGAACTCTGAAGCAAGGCTCTCCTTGCAGTTGCTGATGAGTCTCTCTACCCTTGTGATGAAAATATCATCCACATATGGTAGAAGAATGAGAGGATCCTCTCCAACTACAATGAAGTATAGGTTGGGATCCGCCTCACTCTTCTCAAAACCCAACTGCTGCAAATAGGCATCTATCCTTGAATACCAAGCTTTGTAAGCTTGTTTCAGCCCATACAATGCCTTCTTCAGTATACACACATGATACTCTCTCCCATGCACCTCAAATCCCAATGGCTTCTCAATATACACCTCCTCCTCAATAAGACCATTCAGAAATGCGGTCTTCACATCCATTTGGTGGATCTTCCAACCCATCTCTGTTGCAATGGAGATCACTACCCTGATCGAAATGTATCTAGTAATCGGTGCAAAAGTCTCATCATAGTTGACTCCCTCAACCTGTGAAAACCCCCGAGCCACAAAGCGAGCTTTGTACTTCTCAATGCTTCCATCTGCAACATGCTTTAGTTTATAGAGCCACCTAGAAGTCACCACTGACTTCCCCTCAGGTCTAGGAACAACTTCCCAGACATCGTTCTTCATGATGGAATTGTACTCTTCCATCATGGAATCTCTCCATACCTGTCTACCAGTGGCCTCCTCAAAAGTGGAAGGCTCATACTCCCGAATACTGCTCACCATCGCGATGTAGCTACAAAACCTCTCGGGAGGTTTACTCTCCCTCACTGCCTGTCTGAGATTCCCCATTGAACCTTGTGCCTCCCTCAAAGTGTCCTGAAGCCACTTGGGCTTCCTCCTCTCTGAAGTAGTGTCATGTGGAGGGGACTCTCCCTTCTTAACCCCATCTCCAAAAGACAATGATCCTGAAGTAGACTCTGAAGTACTTGATCCTGAAACCTGTGGACCGGTAGCTTGTGAACCTGAATCCTGTGGCCCTGTCACCTGTGAACCTGTCATCCCCGAAACTGGTTGCCCAAAACTCTGTGTCACTGTAGTCTGCTGCAGACTCACTTGAATCTGTGGTGAATACTGCTCACCTTTCTCTGTCCCTCTAGAATTCCTAAAGGCTCCGTCCTCCTCAAATTTGACATCCCTCCTCAATATAGTCTTCCTCAAGGAAGGAAGGTATATACGGAAAGCCTTTGAAGCCTCATTGTACCCAACAAAGATCCCTCTCTCTTTCATGGGCTCCATCTTTGTCCTCTTCTCAAAAGGGACATATGAAAATGTGATGCACCCAAAAATACGAAGGTGCCCCACCTCAGGCTTCTTCCCAGAGAAAGCCTCCTCATGATTCATGCTCCCCACAGTGTTGTGAGGACTCCTGTTCTGTAGATAAACTATAGTGTAGCATGCCTTAGCCCATAGAAATAGTGGCAGCCCTTGATCATGTAACATGGCTCTTGTAGCCCCAACAATGGCCTTGTTCTTCCTCTTTGCAACCCCATTCTACTGTGGGTTGTAAGGAGAAGTCAACTCCCTCCTAATGCCCTCTCCTGCACATAAGTCCATGAACTCCTTGGAGGTATACTCACCCCCATTGTCCGATCTCAGGACTTTTATTTTCTTCCCTGTTTGGTTCTCCACAAGAGCTTTGAACTCTTGGAACCGACTGAAGACCTGTCCTTTGGTCTTCATGAAGAAAATCCAGGACTTATGAGAGAATTCATCAATGAATACAACATAGTATAGGGATCCAGTCAACTATGCCGAAGACATCGAGCCCCATACATATGAATGTATAAGATCAAGTATCCATGCTGCTCTACTGTCACTGCTCGAAAAAGCAGTCTTGGTGTACTTTCCCAAAGCACACCCCTTGCACAACTCATGGTGCTCTGAACTGAAATCTGGAACTCCCGTCACCATCTCCCTCAGAACTCTCAAAGCCCCATGGTGCAAATGTGCCATCCTCCTGTGCCATAGCTCACATAGGTCACTGTTGCTGCTAGTAGTATGAATCAATTCTCTCACTGGTTGGAACAAAAACTTGTACAACCTCTTATGTCTAGTATCAATCGCTTTGGCCGAAGTGATGCTAGACCCTCTGGGGAAGATAAGCACCTGCCCATCATGGAACAAGACCTCATATCCCTTCTCCTCAATAGTAGAAACTGACACTAAGTTCTTCTTCAAGCCCAGAACATATAGAAGCTCTTTCAAAGTCATGGGAGGCAAAGACTCCCTCCGAAATGATACGGTCCCACAACCAACCACCTTGACCTCCCGGTCATCTCCAAGCACTACCTCTACATCTCCACACTGTGTAAGATCTGTCAAGTGCTCATGAACCACTATCATATGGCGAGAGGCACCACTGTCAATATACTAAGTATCTAAAGTAGTGTTCCTCGAGGATAGACACACAATCAAGGAAAATTCCCTGTCAAACTTGGTGGAAAACTCTTCCACCTCTGTTGAAGCTGTTTTTTGTTTCTTCTTCTTGTTTGGACATTGACTTGCATAGTGCCAAAACTTATGGCATGCAAAGCACTTGAATTTTCTCATGTCTTTCTTCCCTTCACCCTTGGGCTTGTGTCCTCCCTTTGGACCCTTTTTGAACTTCTTCTTGCTAGTGGTACCAAGAGCCACATTCTCCTCCTTGTGACCTGTAGATGAACTGCCATGTACATAACCTCTCCAGGTCTCCTCCTGAACAATGTCATCCCAAAGACATTCCCAACCGGTAAGCTTCTCCCTAGAAACAATGCCCTCCACAAAAACAACCCATTGTTTGGAAACTCCATTCAATGTTGTTCGCACAAGATCACTGTCAACTATGGCTTCCCCCACAGATCTAAGATCATCCCTCACCTGTGTCAATCTAGTAAGGTATGTGACCACATTGTCATCCTTGGTCATTTTTATGCTCTTTAGTTTTTCCTTCAAAACCATTTTCCGGTTCTCATTTGTACTTTGGTACAATTTAGTCAAAGACTCCCACATCTCATAGGCATGTGTCTTCCCCATCAAGTGAGGAATCAAATGATCCTTGATGGCATCAAGAATAAATCTCTTAGCCTTGATACTCTTCTTAGTGTAGGCTGCAAGAAGAGTAGCATCATTAGGTACCACAACATGATGAGTAGTGGTATTTTCCACAATGTCCCACAACTCGTTTTCTTGCAAGAGCAAGATCATCCTCTCCTTCCAAGCACCAAAATTTTTTGCCCCATCAAGTCTGTCTTCAACTCTCAAACCAGTAGCCATTGACCCTTTTCTGCTAAAAATAATAAATTTAAAATTCTGCCCTGTGAAGTGACTGTTGTCCCAACTTTTTGACTGCTGAAATCTCTGCTTCCCTTCAACTTAGCTCTGATACCATGTAAATTTTCAGACCCCAACCTAGTTTTAGTCTCGCTGATTTTTCAGCCAATGTTAAATGCTCAAACTCTGTTTTATATCAGTATATAAAAACTTAGTAGAAAAAAAACTTCAGAAATGAAACATGAGGATTCTAAACATTGTTTATAACGCAGAAATAAAATATCAGTAGCATATAAAAACTCAGAAAATATAGACACAGATATTTTCGGTCTAACTTTGACCCTGGAAAAACCCACAAGGGGAAAACCAGTGAGAGAGGGAGATTTTTATTATTTAGGAGCTTCAGAGAATTTTGTTACAGCATATTCATCTTCAGAAATTTAAATGACAAACTTATCTCGACAACCGTGCCAAATCTTCACACAGGAAAATGAGCCAAACTCCTCAAAATTCTTCCCAGAATTTTTTGCAATAAATTGTAGGTCTGCTCCTCGATTTCTGTGCCTCCAAATTGTTGTACGATCACCTTGAAATTCATGCCAACTGCCTCATCCCAAAACAGTTCAATAAATGTTGTATGACTGCCTTGGGAAACATGCCAAAACTTCCAGAAAACAACACAGCTCCTCCTCCTCCTTGAAATCTATGCCAAAATAACAGTCGTACGGACCATACAGAATCTGTATAGTACAGACTGCACTTTCTACCTTGTTTTCTGTGCCCTTTTTCCTGCTGTATGGAATTCAAAAATCTGTATAGTACGGCCTTTTATGATGGACTATACCTTGCCTCGATTTCTGTGCCTACTCTTCTTGTTGTACGATCTGCTCAATCCGTACAGTACAGCCTGCCTTTAATGTTGTCCTTGCTGCCTGGATTTCTGTGCTAGTTTGCTGCCTTGGGATGCATGCCCTAGCTCTCATAAATGGATGCTCACTTGTTGCTCGAAAATTCTCTCTCTCTTTCTCTCTCAACAATGAACCAACTAACCCAAGAATGGGTGCGCCCCTCTACCCTAATCGACCTCATGAGGGAAGGTGTGAATTTTTCTAATCCAATGGCTGAGATTAAATTAGATGTGTGGCTGAGATTTAATGTCTCTTCACTCACCCTCACTTTAGTCATAAAGTCACCTTTTAATTTGCATCTCACAAATTAAATGACTAGGGCCCACATTAGGCACTTTCTCACCCCTTAGGCGCCAAGGGATGAGAAACACTTGCCTTGGTACTTTATTTAATTAAAAAATTTAACAGAAACAGTTTGAGAAACACTTCAGGAAGAAGTATCTATGGGAAAAATATTTCGACGAGAAGGCTAAAGAGTTCTATGAACTCAAGTTGGGACAACCCACCATAGAGGAATATATCAACATATTCCTTGAGTTGTTGAGGTATGTACCCTACATAAAAGAAGAAAAGGCAAAGGTGCAACGATTCAACAGTGGGTTACCTGAGACCTACCATAGGAGAATTAATTTTGATGAGCCAAAGACCCTAGAAGACACCATACAAAAGGCAAGATATTTTTATGAACAGTTTGGGCCTCAAACAGAACCTCGCGAGGGTTGGCAGCAAAAGAATAGTTCGGGGTTCCAGAAAAAGGGGGTTCAAATCCCCAAGATTTAAAAACTATAATAAGGATTCAAGGATGATATTTCCTACCCGAAGTGTACACCAAAAAAATTTCCCCTCCCAGAGAGAAAATAAACCTTTTGGATCAACCTTGGGAAAGACCAAAAACCCAAAGAAAGAACCCTTGAAATGTTGGGGTTGTGGAGAAGAACATCTATTGAGAGACTGTTTGCACCGAAAACAGAACAAAAGGAGGGTTTACAATGTCCAGGAGACTACCATCATCAATGACATGGCCAGGAATATGCCACGAATTTATGCAACCATGGATAATAAACAAGCCGACCATCAAGCCTCAGTGGTGGAGATGGAAGGTATGATCGCCAACCATCTAGTATCTATTTTAATTGACCCTTGTTCAAATTGAGTTATGTGGCCCCTCAGACCATTGATAAGTGTAAACTAAAACCACATAGACATACTAAGCCATGGTTGGTACAATTGGCCACTAGCACCAAAAGGAAAATAGCGGAGGTCATACCAACTTGCCAATTCATTGTGGATGGATTGCCCACCCAAGATACCCTTAACATACTACCCCTAGGATTGTATGACCTGTTGATTGGTATGGACTGGCTAGATGCATATAAAACTTAGTTGGAATGTTATCATAAAACCATAGAATGTGTAAATGAAGAGGGGAGAAGGATAACCCTCTGAGGGATATAGAAACCTGTCTCGGTGAGACGAATATCGACCCTTCGAATGAAAAATTATTGTAGAAAGGGATGTCCTCTATGTGAAATACAGGTGTCAAAACATATTGAAGATGATAGACCAAGCCTAGAAGACCATCCCATACTAAGATACTATAGAGATGTGTTCCCAGAAGAGGTATCGGGTCTACCTCCGAGAAGGGACATTGACTTCTTAATAGAACTCGCACCAGGAGCAGTGCCAGTATCTAGGACACCCTATATGATGACTACACCCGAGCTAGTTGAGCTCAAAATACAGATAAAGTAAATGATGGACAAAGGATACATCTGGCCCAACGTGTCTCCATGGGGAGCACCAGTCCTGTTTGTAAAGAAGAAAGATGGTACACTCTGATTGTGCATAGATTATAGACAACTCAATAAGGTAACCGTAAAGAACAAATACCCCTTACCCAGAATCGATGATTTGTTCGATCAATTGGGGGGTGCTTCGATTTTCTCAAAGATTGACTTGAGATCTGGGTACCATCAAGTCTGAATAAAGGATGAATACATCCACAAAATCGCCTTCAGGACAAGATATGGTCACTATGAATTTGTGGTAGTACCATTTGGATTAACTAATGCCCCTGCCACTTTTATGTGCTTAATGAACAATGTACTCAACAAATTCCTAGACAAATGTGTATTGGTTTTTATTGATGATATCTTAATCTACTCCAGGAATAGAGAGGAACATGAGGAACATCTTAGACTTGTACTTCAAGTGCTAAGAGAGCCTGAACTGTACACCAAATTTAGCAAGTGTGACTTTTTCTAGAAGCAAATACATTACTTGGTCCATGTCATATCTGAATAAGGGGTAGTCGTAGACCCTAACAAGATCAGATCCATCATGGAATGGCTTACCCTAAAGGATGTTTCAGATATCAGATCCTTTATGGGTTTAGCAGGATACTATAGGAGATTTATAAAAAGGTTTTCCAAGATCGGTTGTCCAATCACTGCCCTCTAGAGGAAGGGGGTTAAATTCATTTGGACATCGGAATGTGAAGAAAGGTTTCAGTCACTAAAACACCTTCTAACCCATGCGCCCGTACTGAAGACCGTCGATCCCAATAATGATTTCCTCGTTTGCATAGATGCCTACAAGGAAGGACTCAGAGGAGTCCTTATGCAAGAAGGAAGCATAGTTTGTTATGAATCCCAAAAATTGAATAAGCATGAAGTCAACTATGTGACCCATGATCTAGAGTTGGCCACCATAGTGCATGCTTTGAAAATGTGGAGGCATTACCTCCTGGGTAAGAAATTTGTACTTATGACAGACCACTATGGATTGAGGCACCTGTTTGACCAACCAAAACTCATTTCTATACAAGCTAGGTGGATGGCCCTCCTTAGCGAGTTTGATTTCAAAATCAAACATATCAAAGGAAAGGAAAATAGGGTTGTCTATGCCCTTAGCAGAAGTATGAAAACAATTCACCTGCCAGCGGTGAGCACCTGCGGGACAAATGTCAGGGAAAAATTCAGGAATGCACAAGAAACATACATATTCTTCCAGACCGTGACCTCGTACTTGGAACAACAACTCGTAGGGATAAAGTATGAAGGCTACCAGATGATAGATGGAGGTCTTTTGACTTACCGAAACATGATATATATTCCAAGTTGTGACGACTTGAAGAGATTTGTAATGGACGAATTGCACAAGAGACCATACACCAGCCATCTAGGCTATCATAAGATGGTCACGTCCACCAGGAAACAATTCTATTGGTCTGGACTGAAGAAAGACATAGCTAAGTATTTAGCTAAATGTCTAGAATGACAACAAGTTAAAGCATAACACCGACACCTAGTAGGATTATTACAACCTCTACCAATTCCAGAATGGAAATGGGAGACCATCTCCATGGATTTCATCACCGGATTACCAACATCGGCCAGGCAGAATGACACCATCATGGTAGTGGTGGATAAATTGATCAAGTCCTCTCATTTTATTCCCATCAAATTGACTTGCAAGGAAATAGATATTGCCGACATATTCATGAGGGAGATATTTAGACTACATGGCATGCCTAAGGAGATCATGTCTGACAGAGACACAAAATTTACTTCAAACTTTTGGAAATCCTTGATGGCTGGTCTAGAGACCAAATTATTGTTTAGCATAGCCTATCATCCTCAAACCGATGGATAGACGGAAAGAGTGAACCAAAACTTAGAAGACATGCTAAGGATGCATATAATGCATCAACCTAAAAAGTGGGAAGATTACCTGCCCCTGGTGGAATTTTCCTACAACAACGACTACCAAGAATCACTAAATATGAGCCCTTTCGAAGTCCTCTATGGTAGGTCGTGAAACACTCCAGTCAGCTGGAGAAATCCCGTGAACAGAATTACAATTGGACCTGACATGTTGAAAGAAATGGAACAACAAGTGATTCAGATAAAGCAAAATCTAAAAATGGCTCAGGATAGACAAAAAAGTTATGTTGACAGAAAGAGAACCCCCAGATAATTCAAGACTAGAGACCACATCTATCTCAGGTTTAGGACCAGGAAGAGTTCCCTAAGGATGAGAGATTGTGCCAAGTTGGTGCCTTGGTATTGTGGACCCTTTGAAGTTCTAGATAGAGTGGGACCTGTAGCCTATAGGCTAGCACTCCCTCCCACAGTAAAATCACATAATGTTTTCCATGTTTCATTGTTGAAGAAATATGTACATGATTCTAATCATATAATTGATTGGTCTGTGATCCAGGTGGAACCAGAGGGAGAATTCATGTCAGAATCTCAATGCATACTAGACAGGAAGGAAACCCCACTCAGGAACCAAACCATTACACAGGTCAAGGTGCAGTGGAAACACTTTGGCCTAGATGAGGCCACATGGGAAATGGAGGATACCCTAAGACAAACATATCCATTTTTTTCCACTTTTGTAAATACATGACATATTAATAGATAGAACATCAAGGATGATGTTCCTTTAAGGGGGAGGGAATTGTAACACCCTGTTTCCGCCAACTTGTAAATATAACTATAAATGAACAAGAGATAATGGTAAACTTTAAATGTGTGAATATTGATTTGATGGACCTTTGTTTGAAAGGTAAATGAATGTGAACCTAATTATTTACTAAGAAAATGGAAAAGTGTTACATGACTACTGGAAGGGGGGGGGTGTACTTGTAAATACCATGAATGCTACACGAAGAGAGGGTGAAGGGGACTAGGAATGGTTGTGTTAACCTTCACCAAACCAGTTCTTATTGGATTTAATTTCTCAGAACCAGAACTGCCCTCTGACCCAGAAATGAATTACAATAAGGCTAGTGGGTGGGAAGACCTCATCAAGAGTTAATGAGGGGATGGGGCATAGCACTCATCCATAAGGCTTCCATAAATGACCGCAGACTGGGAATTCGAGCCACACGTGACCTTGTTGAAAGAGGCGAGAAAGAAAGGTGTGGCGGGGGAGAGAGAAAAAAAAGCATGTGAAGAGTGCAGAGACAGGAAGTGAATCTCGAGGATTCAAGGAAGAAATGAAAAACTAAGCATTCTAGATACAAGAAATGGCAGAAGAGGCTATGATACAATCTGATAAACGAGGCTAGTCCTCCTTGCTTGGTATCGTGTAAACCATTGCCAGGATCCTGCGGGAAGAGGAGAGTAACCTCTGTCCCTACTGTGGTTGAGCAAGAAGAAAGGTTGTGTTGCAGAGTATCGTGGTATAGCTCGGGGGTGGCTAGTGGTAAATCCGTTCAGAGTGACTGAGCCTACGGTTGGGTGGAAACGGGAAACCCTTGCAGTAGTCGCTTCATGTTGACTGGTTCTGATAAGTCTTTTCCCTGCTTCAATTGTTGAATTAGAAGGATGACTCATTTCTTGGTCTTATATATATGTATATGATTTCTTGGTCTTAGATACACACACACACACACACACATATATGCATTCATAAACACATTATGTCTAAAATGGTTATGTTATGAATATGCTTCCATCCCCTTGTGAACTCATACTTCTCGCTGATAGACTGTATGCCCAGCTTAAATCTAGAGGATTTCCGGGGCACAAGTCATTTCACCGTCAAGATAGAAGATATCGTGCTAACCTGAAACTACCCATTTGAAGAGGATACCTCTCCTAGAACCCCTTTCCGTGTGAGTTGCTGGACCCAAGTCTCTAACCCATTCAGAGTAAAGCTCAGGAAAAAGGTAATGCGAAGGTATCAGAAGAGAAGATATTTCCTTGTCTGAAAGACAAACGGATGAGATCTATTCGGAGGAAACAAATGGATGTCGTGGCCGTTGGCCATGGGAAAGAGAACGAGAGTTAACCCCTGAACCCATCCGAACCAAGAGTTGGAGTTCGCACATCGGGAGAATCGTGCGTTGGTGCGACTAAACCCTCTGAAACCCGAAGCCGCGATGTGATCTGGACCACAGATCCAATTCTCTATCGGGACCCACCTCAACCGTCGAATCAATGAGATCGGAGTTCTCACATCGGGAGAATTCGCACGTTGGTGCGACTAAACCTATGAAACCTGAAGTCGCGATGTGATCTAGACCGTAGATCCAAGGATCTATCAGGACCCACCTCGACTGTCAGATCGACAAGATTGGAGTTCGCACATCAGGAGAATTGTGCATTGGTGCAACTAAACCTCCGAAACATGAAGTCGCGATGTGATCTGGACCTTAGATCCAAGAATCTTCTGGGACCTGCCTTGACCGTTGGATCTATGAGTTCAGAGTTCACGCATCGGGGAGATTGCATGTTAAGTGCTCCCAAGTCTTCCGAAGCCGAATTCACGAAGTGACCTGGACCGTGGATCTATGGATCCTACAGGACTCCCCTCGGTTGTCCGATCCATGAGATTTCAGTTTGTGTTTCGGGAGGATTGTGAGTTGAAGTGGCCACGAACCCTGAACGTCGAAACTTCCCTCAACCAATGGGTTAGACGATGATTATGCAATATGTTGGAAAGGTTGATGACTGGACATGTAATATCCCCAAGGAGCCTGATTTTGTATATGTAATTATGCAGATCATTAATAAAATATAAACATTGATGCGTGAAGAACGACCACGAAGAAAGAGTGATGGGGGACTAAGCTTCCACAAGTTTGGGTAAGGGAGGAGGCTAAGTGTGGAACTAGGGGATAAGCTAGGGGGCTTACCTCTAAAGGGGATAATAATTTATTATTATTTTCTAAAAGGCTAAGGTGGTCAATTGACCAAGTGTCGTCCTAAGTTCCTGGGAAAGGGGAATGAATGCAAATGTAGTGCATGCAGCTCCAGGAAGACAAGTGTCGACCTGGGCACATACATTAAAAGCTGACGAGTTGAGCCGTGTTTGGGGTTGGTTCTGTGGATTATGGTGATTCTCCATCCACTGTCTAACCGTGAACAGGGACATCCACCAAGGACCCTAGAACGAGTAACCCGTGAGTCATTCTCCCATCCTTCGTCTGATTTAGCGGTTTGTCCTGTCCATTCTTCTATCCACAGTCGGAACCCGAAACCAGGAGAATCGACCTCTGCGTTTTTTTCTCTGGTCACGCACCTTGAAAACCAATGCGAAAAACCCGTGTACTGGTCCCCCGTCTAACTTGTTCGAACTCTGCATAGTCACACATCCTGAAACCGGTACTCCGTGATCCATTCTGTGTCTTCTGAGGAACCCAACACTTGAGTAATCGCCTTAGCTATATCGTGTTTCAGTGTGGGTTGTTGTTGCCTGTGGTGCCATGCCCATCTGTTGTTTCTACTGTCATCCCTGTGTGAATGAGTGTTGAACCATTGTTGTTGTCCTCACCTGGCTGGAGTTGAGTCAAGGAGTGTGATGAAGAAGCGGGTTCTCAGGCCTATGGTTGAAGGGGTAGGTTCTTAGGCCTATGAGCAGCTCTTTCCAGGTGAGAGACTTTGCTGGGAAGTGGTTTTCTCCTAGAGAGAGTCTAGCACCAGCTACGGAGATCTGAGAATTTCTGATCCAGCCTATTGTCAAAACCCAGAGAGGGAGGTGAAGCACTGATGGACTGTGATTGTGAAGGTGTATACTCCCGGGTGAAACAGGCATGTGGGGAATGAGAGCCCGTGAGTAGTGGGCATAAGAAGGCTCTTGGAGAGAATCCTTTTGATTGCTTTGTGCAGTTTCCTATAACCTCAGTCTAGTCTAGGATTCCCTTGCCCTGGGTGGAGCTTAGTCCTAGCTTGGGGGTGACCCACTGTTGAGCATGATGAGCAGCGTGGTCTATGGATGGGAGTTTCATGGAAGGTCTGCACGTAGTTGGTGGTCTTCTAATAAAAGATAAGTACCACTTCTATGTTTATTTACATGTTGTGTAATGGAACATATGTTGTAATTGATGAGGATTTCCTGTATATGTTGCATGCGTAGGCTTACTTTTAGTTCCACATTATTATGTTATATATATGTAGAATATTCATTCTATGTTTATATGGATGTGTATGTTTTTCCGCAAGTATCTCTGTGTGGCATAGCCCAGTAGTTTAAGGCTGAAGCTGTCACAGATCAGAATAGAGTAGTAGAGTTGCAAGAGTAGTGGCATTGCCCGACCTGTTGGTGGTTGTGGATGTTACAATATGGTATCAAAGCATGGTTACAACACTGAGCCTGGATGGGCCATGTTAGTAGAAAATGAAGAAAAAGTTTCGAAAGAATTGTTGTCGAAGTAGACAAAATTCGAGTTTAAAGCCAAGGTTTTAATGTCTAACCTGGATGGGCTAGATAAGTGGTCATTGGACCTAAAGTTTCAGGTGGAAATTGTGTTAAGAGGAACTAATTTCGAACCTTAGAACATTCCTCAGTGATAAGAGGTTACCTTGGCTGTGTTAAGAATCTCAAGAGGAGTAGCGGTATTGCAAAACCACGGCATAAGTGGTGTTGGACCACAGAGTAATGTGTGAACTAGTGAAGTAACAAATAAGTTTCAATTGTTTCTCTTCTTTGAGTTTTTGAGTGCAAGGAATGCACATTGTCCATAAGGAGTGCGTTGACAGAGGTAAGTTAACCTCAGAGAAGCTTAGGAGAGATACCGTTGAACCTTCATCAACAGAAGTGCAAGGAGTGCACAGGAAGAACTCTGTGTTGAGTTCAGAGAGAGATAGAGTCACTGAGAACTTTGTAGGGCTCTGCAAGGTGGGCATCGAGCGAGTGAAAGTGTGCATAGAGAGAACTATTTGTCAAGTTCAGGGAGAAGAGTATCATAGGAAGATACTTACAGAGCTGTTGAACACTCTGTAGAAAATGCTCAACAAGGTGTGATTTGAGCAGAAGGTTGCCAGGAGGGCACGAAGTTTTCCTTTGAAAGGAAACAGAAGGTCCAAGACCCTTAGGAGACTGAGTAAATCGAAAATATTAGAAGATATAACGCAAGGAGTGCGCGGCAGACATAATCATTCTAAGTCCTAAAGCTAAGAAGAGATAATGCTTATGTGAGCAAAGACGAGACCCGATAGACGGACTCGAAGGAGGAGCAAAGGTCGAAGCCTTTGAATACTTAGAAAATCTTCTAAGTCAGAAGAGATCTGAACTGTTGGAGGTAGATCTTGGTCGTCTATTTAGAAGAATCGTCAAGATTGTGAGATTGACAGTCACTTCGCATTGCAAGGATAGAAGGTGCTCGAACTTTACAAAGTCAAGGCCGGGCCACAATCCAAACCACAGTTTTGGAGAAAGGACGCGTGTAGGTTCAAGGTGATTTGCGAGACGAAAAGTAGTTTGGTCTCAAACCACCTTTGAGCGTGCCCGCAATCGCGTGTTTGTGTGAGGTCACCGCCCAAGGTCACCTCTAAGGAGGAGCCAAGGAAAAAGGGAGAGTGGACTTGCTAAAGTCCCGAAGTGATTTGGGACCGTCTATCGTCTGGAAGGACACATGGCGAAAATCCATTAGTTTCGGATGAAGGCACTCCAGAAGGAACGAGCGCACAGAATTTTGAAACTTCCGAAACACGAAGAGCCGAAGTAATTTTCAACCACTCGATTCAAGCGAACACACGACAGAAATCCACACACTTCGAAGGAAGGAGAAAGTTGAGGTTTGAGAACTCCGAAGACCCGAAGTAAACGTCAGTCGTCGGATCCAAAGGACATGTGACGTAAGTCTATGGACTCCAGGTAAAGACCCAAAGTAGGTCTTGGCCGTTGATCACCAGGAGGAGTACATGTTGATAGATCGACGTCTCCAGGTGAATTGCACTGGGATCTCAGTTGAGAATTGAGATTGCCGAACCCCGAAGTTCCGAAGCGGATGAGATCCGTCGATGTGAAGGTGGACATGTGATGCCAGATCTAGAATTCTGGAGGAAAGCAGAAGGAGAAAAGTCCGAAGTCCCGAAGAAGATTTTGATATTTGATCAAGGAGGGAGCTAAAGGACCATTGATCTAGTTGAAGAGACTAAAGTCCCGAAGTGGGAGAAGAGCCATTGATTAGGAGGACGCATGGAAGATGATCTTCCATTTCAAAGATATCACTCTGGAATAAACAAAAGTTTGAGAATTGAAACTCCCGAAGGTCGGATTCGCGGAGGAAATCATGGCCGCACATATGTAGTGACAGGTGTCAGCAGAGCTTCCACTTTAGAAGATAGCTACTAAGGAGGAAGCAAGAGTTGAGAGTTGAAACTCTCGAAGATTGGAAAGCTGGAATCAATCGTAGCTGTTGGTTTGGAAGAGAGCCATGTTCCATCATATCATGGAGGTTTAGGAAAGTGCGTGAAAGATAGAAAAGGAGGATAGATAACATTCGTTGATCACAGATCATCATCGAAAGCGAGAGATCGACGAACAAGCGGGATTGCGGGGCCAAAACTTGCTCGGATGTTAAAAATCTAAGAGTGGGCCGCAATTTTTACCATGGTTTTAACAAAGTGATGTGTGGCAGCTAGAGGTGAACTGCAGGGCAAAAAGCGGGTTGGTCTAAAACTTCTCTTGCCCACGCCCACAATCACATTTTTTTCCGTAAGGTCTCAACCCAAGGCCATATGAAGGAAGGGGCTAATGAAAAAGGAGTTAGCGCCTGAAACTTGATGTTTCAGAAGTGCACAGACAGAGGTCACAGGTATCACAGGACCTACGCCTTAGGAAAAAAAAGGGGCCAGTGTATAATTGTTTTGGATTCAATAAGGAGCCCGAAGGGTCGATCCGACTCAGAAGGAAGAATGATCCTAGACCAGGAGGTCATGCAACCCCGAGGAGAGTGGGG
>JZKD02S1947583.1:108419-119319 GCA_000966675.3 Picea glauca | reverse complement strand
TCAAGCATTGTGAAAAATACATAGAAATCACAAGATGAGCCATATTTAGGGAGTCCTTGACATTTGATTTTAATATGGAAATCATAATCATGTCTTGGGCATCATGAATTGGTATTAGGTTCATGACCATAGACAATGGAGGAAAATAAGATACTCTAGCCCTAAACCTTGCTTCTCAGGCTCAAGAGCTATGGATGAGTTATCGAAACTCCACATATGACCTCTCTTGGTTAACAATCGCCTTGAAGGGTTCTATGGATGCCAAAACTAGGTTAGTTTTGCACCAAGAATGTGTCTAGAGGTGTATCCAATGTCACATGAGAAGAATAATGGCCCTTGTGCCCCAAATGATGCATTTTGGTCTCAATTTCCATGGGCAATGTATAGGTGGGGTGAATGAGTTGTTACTATGCTTAAACAATTATACCCATTTTGAACTCTTCACATAACACTCAATCGCGATCACAATGATACAGGGAAGTAAGCACTAGAATATTAAACATCAATCACACACATGAAATACACAGAGACAGATATTTCCTGAGGAAACCCATAAAGGGAAAAACCTCTTCTTCTTTATATGATAAGTAATCTTTATTTTCTTTACATTATCATTCTTATGAGCACCAACTCATTGTTAGGCTACCACCTCTGTCTTGCAAGCTGCAACTTGCTGAGAGCACCAACTCTCTGGTTTCTCTAACACCCACTAGAAGGAAGCACCAACTCCCTGAGTGTTCCAGCACCAACTGGATGGAAGCATCAACTTCCATTCTCACATGCACCAACCTGTATAATAGACAACAATAGTTCTCCCTTGCACCACCCTACCACCCTAGTTTTTCTGGCTGTAACCAGATGGAAGCTACAAATCCATGTTCTTCAAGCACCCACTTAAAACTCTGAGGACACCAATCCTCCCAAGCACCTCCCAACCACCCTGAAATATAAAAAGTCTGTTACTGAAACTTATTATAGTGATACAATGTTTATCTATAGCTTACCAGTCTCATCACTGTACTGTTGCACTTATATGCTCTGCCTGCATCAATGTCTTCCTGCTCGCATTCTTCTTTGAGATTTATGTTCTTCTGCTCTGTCTTTGGCACACGCACCTCTCCCTTCTCTTTCTTTCTCATATATCCATTTCTATTCTATGTGCTATGCCTCTTCTCTGTCCTTCAGCTATTGTACATAGTCTGCTTTTACCTGCATGAATCACTCTCCACAGCAACAACCTCCTCTTCTCCGTTATGCATATATTTATAATCCCAAGTCCTCTGCCAGATCATACAACTAACTCTTCGTACCCTCTGGCGATTACACTGAGTCTGTTCTTCATTCATGGTCGTTATGCCGAGACTCTTTGGCTTCTCTGGAAGCTACAGTGTTCGACGCTTTTCCATTTGTCAATCATCTCTATGATGAGTCTTCATACCACTAATAGATACCTTGAGACTCTTCATCTTCTCTGGAAGTTCTATTGCTTGTGAGATCATCATCAATGCCCATTATGTTGAGATTCCTTACCCTCTCTGGTAGTCGAGACTCTTCGTCTTCTCTTTTGATCACCCTGAAGCCTCTTCGAATTCCTTGTGTAGAAACAATCAATGGTTTCTTGCAATTCCCCAGAGATCCTCCACACGCTCATGCTCTTGGTGCCTTTTGCCCTTTCTGTGAAAAACTGCACAATGGGCGCTAGATCTTCTAGCTAAGACCCTTCCTTTCATGTGACCACCGGTGTGACCAAGCACCTAACCAATAGTCATTTCACGATTTCACATTTTGGGTGATCAACTGTGAGTCACCTTGGTTTTCCCGATTCGTGAAACTCCGAAATGGATCCTAGCACCACTAGCTCCTTCCCTTCTCTTTCGCTAATGTGACCACTGGATGTGACCATAGGCCTACGCCAACAGGCACTTCGCAATTTTGCACTTCGGGACATTGCGAAATTTGTGAATTCGCTCACCTATCATCTCCAAATTCTCGATCCCTGAATCGACGAATTTCTCGAGACCAGATCGACGGTCCTCGATTCCCTTGAAATCAATGAATCAGATCAACTTCGTGACTTCTCATTTCATGACTTTGGAAAATAGCTTCCTCTATGCTCCAGATTCCCAAACTCCCAATATCCATGGGTGCCAAATCGACGGCTCACGCTCCTCAGTGATCCAACGGTCCAGATCTCACTTTCATGAATTCTGACTTCGTTCTTTGTCGTGCCAGATCAACGGTCCATAATGCTTCCTCGAGCAACGACTGTGATCACTTTCTTCATTTTGGGATTTTGCGTTTCGCGATGTCTGTGAGCTGCTAGACGTAGTTCTCCCGATTCACAATTCTGCGAAACTTCTCATTTGTTGCCACGTGTTCTTTGGATCGAACGACTCAGGTCATTTTGTGACTTCGCATCTCGCAAGTTCGAGGGGTTAGATCACCTCCTTATTTTGACCTTCCAGTCATTGAAATGATGATCTTTCGCCACGTGTCCTCTGGATCCTACGACTCATGTCATTTCGCGACTTCGCATATCGCGAGTTCGAGGGGTTAGAGCACCTCCTTCCTTTGACCTTTCAGTCAGCGAAATGATTATCTTTCACCACGTGTCCTTTGGATACTATGGCTCAATTCATTTCGCGAATTCGCATATCGTGAGTTCGAGGGGTTAGAGCACCTCCTTCCTTTGACCTTTCAGTCAACGAAATGATGATCTTTCGCCACGTGTCCTATGGACGATGGATGGTTCTGATGACTTCGAAACTTGTCTCGTGCACTTTCCTTAGAATCCAACGGCTGAGATCTGATCTCCTCATCTGCGCTTCCTTTGGTCACTAGACTCTGATCTAACGGCTCACAACACTCCTCGATCCACGATCGACGACCCATGTTGCTCCTCCTCCTGAGATTCATTCCTCTCGACTTGGAAGAATTTCTAAGTGCCAAAGGCCTCGAACTTTGATCCTTCTGCGAGTCCTGATGATTTGGACCTCGTCTGCGCTTATGTAAAGCGCAAAGCGCTATCTCTTCTGAGATTTCTCTTATGTGTCTTCACTGTTGTGTTTTCCATGCACACTCTGCCTGTATCCATGTCAACATCACTCTGCCAACATTGTTGTTGTTCTTGTGCCATCAACGCATACTCTGATCTTGCCATCAATGACAAACACAATCAATTTATGAAGATGCCAACAATCATACCTGTGAAGATGCCAACAATTTCCCCCTTTGGCATTGATGCCAACCCTGAATGGCTACACTGTTCTACTTAGATCCCAATTGTAGCATCCAGAACATCTTTTCCCCCCCTTTGACATCAATGTCAAAGAAAACATGTTGTTGCAGTATTCTTCAGAGGTATCATATATTCAACCAACACAAATTCCCCCTGACATCATGGACCCTCTTAGGTTGACAATGAGGTCATGCCCAACTTTTGGCGTAGATACTCAAACTAATCTTGTGCAAGCAGTTTAGTGAAGATATCAACAATATGATCTTTGGATGGAATATAATGCAAAGAAACCACAGAGTTGGTTACCTGTTCCCTCAAGAAGTGATACTTGATGGGTATACGCTTGGTCTTGGAGTGGAAGACATGATTCTTTGGCACACTAATTGCATTGGTATTATCACAATGGATTTGAATCGGTGCAGTATAATTTATCCCCAAGTCTTCAAGTGTCTGAATCATCCACAATACTTGGGTACAGCAGGTGGCAGATTGAATGTATTCAACTTTTGTAGTTGTTAAGGAAATGGAACCTTGCTTCTTTCTCAACCACACTACTAGAGAATCTCATAAGAAGAATGCACCTCCACTCGTGCTTTTCCTTTCATCCACATAGTTAGCCCAGTCGGCATCTGAATAGATTGATAGTTGAAAATTTTGATTCCTAACATACCATAGGCCATAGTACATTGTTCCTTTTAGGTATCTGAATATCCTTTTGACAGCTAAAAAATGACTGTGTTTGGGTGTGGCCTGATACCTTCCTAGGATTCCAACAACATGCATTATGTCTCGACAAGATGTTGTTATGTACAATAGGCTACCTATCATAGACCTATGTGAACTCTGATCAATGTCAGGTGAGTCATCATCCTTTCTTAACTTACATCCAATGACCATAGGTGTGCTCATAGTTTTAGAATCTTCCATTTGAAACCTTTTCAACGTTTCCCTTAGATATTTTTCTTGAGAAATAAATATTCCTTCAGACCTCTGAGTAATTTGTAGGCCAAGAAAAAATGATAGTTCCCCTATCATAGACATTTCAAATTCAGAATGCATGGCATAAGCAAACCATTTTACCGGTGAAGCATTATTACTATTGAAGATGATGTCATCTACATAGACCAACACAATGAGCAAATCATTACCCTCTGTTTTGATATATAGATTGTTGTCAGTTGTTCCTCTCTTAAACCCTTTGTCTTGAAGATATGTATCCAGTCTGTGATACCAGGCACGAGGAGTTTGTTTCAACCCATATAAGGCTTTCTTCAGCTTGCAGACAAAGTCAGGTTTATCTGACAATTGGAAACCCTCTGGCTGTTCCATATAGACTTCTTCTTTTAGATCTCCATTTAAAAAAGATGACTTGACATCCATTTGATAGACTTTGAACTTCTTATGACAAGCATAGGCAAGAAAGATTCTAATAGCTTCTAATCTTGCTACAGGCACAAATGTTTCATCAAAGTCCAATCCTTCTATTTGAGCGTATCCTTTGCAGACCAATCTAGCTTTATTTCTTACAATATTTCCTTGCTCACTCATCTTATTTTTGTAGACCCATTTTGATCCTATTACATTTTTATCTGCTGGCCTAGGAACGAGTTCCCAAGTGTCATTATTTTCAATCTGGTCTAGTTCCTCATTCATTGATTTTAACCAATTTATGTCTTTATTGGTCTCATTGAAGTTCTTGGGTTCCACCATGGATATGAAGGTTATATGTGATTGCTCAGTGTTTTTTAATATCCTTCTCATGGTTTGTACACCTTTGTCTTTTTCACCAATTATCTGACTTGCAGGATGATTCTTTTGAGTAATTTTGGAGGAAGAATTTGATGTTGTCTGCTGATTTGAGTTTACCTGAGTATTTGCATCTTCATCTGACTCAGAGAATTCTCGTTCTGATTCTTGGACCTGTTCAAATTCAACTTCATCTATATCCTTTGTTGTTGATTCGGTATTGTTCACCTCTCTTATTGGAATTCCTTCATCAACTTTTATGTCAATACAGTCAACCAATTTATGAAGCCTCTTATTATAGCATCTATATCCTTTATTGTTTCTAGCATACCCTAAGACGATGCCTTCATCATCCTTGTCATCATACTTGCCAAGGTTCTCATTATTATTTTTTATGTAGCACTTACTCCCAAAGACTTTGAAGTGTTTGATTGAAGCAGGTCTTCCGTACCACAGTTCATAAGGTGTTTTGTCACTGTGTGGTCTCGGGTGGGCTTTGTTAAGAACATGGACTGTTGTGTGTATTGCTTCTACCCAGTAGGTTTGTTTGACCAATGTTCTTCTCATTCATCATTGATCTGGCCATTTGCTGCACAGTTCTGTTTTGCCTCTCAACTACTCCATTTTGCTATGGAGTTCCTGGAATTGTGTATTCTCTCTTGATCCCATGTTTATCATAGAATTTCTTGAAATCACTTGACATAAATTCTCCTCCTCTGTCTGATCTTACTGCCTTTAACCTCTTGCCTGTTTGATTCTCAGTTAAATCCTTAAATATTTTAAATTTCTCAAATGCTTCAAATTTTTCTTTGAGAAAAGCAACCCAAGTAAGTCTAGAGTAATCATCCATGATCATCATAAAATATTTTTCCTTCCCTATGCCTTTCTGTCTTGATGGTCTACATAAATCCATATGAACTAATTGGAGTGGTTTCTCTGTTGAAGTAGAGCTCTTGGCTTTAAACTATGTCCTAGTTAGCTTTCCTACCTGACAGGGTTTACACACAGAATCTTGTGGCTTTGATATTCTTGGAAGATATTTTACTGCCTCAAGATTTTTGAGCTTGATTAAGTGGTCAAAGTTTAGATGTCCAAGTCTCCTATGCCATAACCATTTTTCATCATGTTTTCTTAGATGACACTCTTCTCTATATTCTTTCAGCACATATACATTGTTATCTGTCCTTATGCCTTTAGCCACAACTTATCTTGAGTTTACAGACTTTATCTTGCAATCCTTGGAAGTGAACACCACTTCACATCCTCTATCACACATTTGACTTACACTGAGAAAATTATGTTTCAACCCATCTACAAGTAGAACATCCTAAGCTTTTCCTTTTCCATTACTTAAACTTACCATCCCTTTACCCTTGATTTTACTTGGAGCATCATTTCCAAAGGTTACGTTTCTTGATTTGCTTTCACTTAGACATAGAAACTTGCCTTTGTCTCCCATCATATGTTTGGAGCATCCACTGTCAATATACCATGGGCTATTTTGTCTTTGAGTTGACAACACTAGTCCACACTTGTCGTTTTCTTTCTTCTTCCAAACCTTGACATTTTCAGCAGAAGGATTCAAATCTGGCTTGTAGTTTCTTAAGCGACAGTCTGCAGCTTTATGGCCAAAATTATGGCAGGTGTAACATTCGGGTTCATTGAATAAAGGATCATAATGATTTTTATGCTTAACTTGTGCCCTTTTTCCAACCATCACATGATTCGTAGTATGTGATTGTTTGTTACTTGGTTGTCTCATTCTTTGTTGCGACATATATCTATTCCTTGAGTGTTTTGATTACTCATATCTAAATCTTAAAGAACTGCTTACAACTTTGTGACCAAAGTTAGAACAGAAAAAACAATATCCATAGAAAAATCCTTTGGACCTGGAAAATGGTCATCTTCTTTGAGTAGGTTGATTTCTTTCACTCTTCCTTGGCGGCTCATTATATTCCTCTGTTTCTCCATATTTGTTGTTGTCAATGAATGTAGATTTGACAAACTTGATGGAATCTTTGCTGCTTGGCTGACTACAACTTGATCCTTCTTCATAACCCAAACCAATTTTCAAATTTGGATTCATTTGCTGATTCGGAATGGTGGTTAATCCTTCTGAGGCTTTAATGCTTGGAATATTTTGGAGATACAATGCTTTGAACTTCTCCATCTCTTTTCTAGTCTTTACTACCTCTTCCTCCAAGGCTTCACATCTTGCCTTCTTCTCTAATAACTGTTGTTTTAGAATGTCCTCTATTTTTTTTGCCTCTTCTAACTACACCTTTAGCAGGGCAAAGTCTTCATCATTCTTTTCAAACTGCATCAACAATTGTTTTTGTTTTCTTTTCTCGAGTCTGAGTTTGTCAATTTCTTCTAAGGAACTAATTAGTTCACCTTCCATATCAACCACAACTTCTTCATCATTAGCATCACTTCTTGTGATTTTATTATCATAATCCTCTTTAGCCATAAGCATGAATTCATTTACCTTATCTTCACATGAAGAGTCACTGTCTGTGTCTTCTGAAGAGTCATCATTGTTTACACATAAAAGTTTCTTTTTATCAAATCTTTTGGATTTGTACTTCTTTTCACCTTTAGAATTCTGATCCTGCTTCTTGTGTGGACACTTAGATGCAAAGTGACCTATCTTTCCACAGTTAAAACACTTGAAGGGCAGCTTGCCTGATCCTTTCTTTAGTCTTCTCACAATTTTTTCTTTAATTTCATCATGCTCAAAATATTCATCCTTATCTTCTTTAAATGATGCTTCTCTAGAGGTGGGTTTATCTTTACCTATCCTCATTTCATATGCAGTCAACGTTCTTAGAAGTTGATCAAAATCCAAAGCTTTTAGATCATTAATTTCTTCTATAGCAGAGACCTTCGGGTTGAACCTATCTGGTAGAGATCTCAAAATTTTATGAACTAAAGAGGATTCCTCAATTTTTTCACCAAGTGCTTTCATTGCATTTACTAGTTCTTCAACTCTCAGAAAGTACTTCCCAATAGTTTCATCCTCTTTCATATTTAGTTGTTCAAACTGTACTCTGTAGGTTTGAAGCTTGGCGTCCTTTACCGTCTCATTACCTTCATAACTGCTAATGAGTTTGTCCCACATTTCTTTGGCAGTTTCTAAGTGCATAACTTTTACAAATTCTGCTTCTGCAAGCCCACTCAGAATAGCATTCATAGCCTTAGTGTTGAAGCTGAACTCTAGATTGTCATCCTTACTAGCTAGTACAACTGGATTTACATAACCAGTCTCTACCACATCCCAGACATCTACACATAAATCCATTATGTAAGTTCTCATCCTAACTTTCCAGAAGGAAAAGTTTGTTCCATTGAATAGGGGGGCCTTAATGGTTGAATTTCCTTCATGGCTTGACATGTTTAATCTTACTGATCTACCTTTAGGTAAAAGGAACTTGGCTCTGATACCAATTGTTGGAAAACTGAGAGGGGGGGTGAATCAGTTGTTACTATGATTAAACAATTATACCCATTTTGAACTCTTCACAGAACACTCAATCATGATCATACAACTAACTCTTCGTACCCTCTGGATATTACACTGATTCTATTCTTCATTCATGGTCATTATGCCGGGACTCTTTGGCTTCTCTGGCAGCTACAGTCTTCAATGCTTTTCCAGTTGTCAATCATCTCTATGATGAGTCTTCATACCACTGACAGATACCTCGAGACTCTTCATCTTCTCTGGCAATTCTGTTGCTTGTGAGATCATCATCAGTGCCCGTTATGATGAGATTCCTTAGCCTCTCTGGCATTCGAGACTCTTCATTTTCTCTGTCGATCAACCTGAAGCCTCTTCGAATTCTCTATATAGAAACAATCAGTGGTTTCTAGCAATTCCCCAAAGATCCTTTGTGCGCTCATGCTCTTGGCGCCTTTTTCCCTTTCGACGAAAAAATGCACAGTGGATGCTAGCTCTTCTGGCTAAGCCCCTTCCTTTCACGTGACCACCGGTGGTGACCAAGTACCAAACCAATAGTCATTTCAAGATTTCACATTTTGGGTGATCAACTGTGAGTCACCTTGGTTTTCCCGATTCGTGAAACTCTTAAATGGAGCCTACCATTGCTAGCTCCTTCCCTTCTCTTCCCCTGATGTGACCACTGGCTGTGACCACAGGCCTACGCCAACAAGCATTCACGATTTTTCACTTTGGGACATTGCAAACTTTGTGAATTCACTCACCTATCATCTCCAAATTCCCAATCCCTGAATCGACGAATTTCTTGAGACCAGATTGACGGTCCTTGATTCCCTTGCAATCAATGACTCAGATCAACTTCGTGACTTTGGAAAAAATATTCCTCTATGCTCCAGATTCCCAAACTCCTGATATCAAAGGGTGCCAAATCGACGACTCACGCTCCTCAGTGATCCAACGGTCTAGATCTCACTTTCGTGAATTTTGACTTCGTTCTTCGTTGTTCCAGATCAACGGTCCATAATGCTTCCTCGAGAAATGACTGTGATCACTTTCTGCATTTCGGGATTTTGCATTTCATGATGTCTATGAGCTGCTTGACGTAGCTCTCCTGATTCACAATTCTGTGAAACTGCTCATCTGCTGCCCCGTGTCCTCTGGATCGAATGACTCAAGTCATTTTGCGACTTCACATATCGCGAGTTCGAGGGTTAGAGCACCTCCTTCCTTTGACCTTTCATTCAGCGAAATGATGATCTTTCACCACATGTCCTCTGGATCCTACGACTCAAGTCATTTCAAGACTTCGCATATCGCGAGTTCGAGGGGTTAGAGCACCTCCTTCCTTTGACCTTTCATTCAACGAAATCATGATCTTTTGCCACGTGTCCTCTGGATCCTACGGCTCAAGTCATTTCGTGACTTTGCATATCATGATTTCGAGGGGTTAGAGAACCCCCTTCCTTTGACCTTTGAGTCAACAAAATGATTATCTTTCACCACGTGTCCTCTAGACGATGGACGATTCTGATGACTTCAAAACTTGTCTCATGCACTTTCCTTAGGATCCAACAACTGTTGGTCTACGCACTCAGATCAACGGCTAAGATCTGATCTCCTCATTTGCGCTTCCTCTGGTCACTGGACTTTGATCTAACGACTCACAACGCTCCTCGATCCACGATCGACGACCCACGTCGCTCCTCCTCCTGAGCTTCATTCCTCCCGACTTGGAAGAATTTCTAGGTGCCAAAGGCCTCGACTTTTGATCCTTCTGCGAGTCCTGATGATTTGGATGTCATATGTGCTTCTGTAAAGCGCAAAGCGCTATCTATTCTGAGCTTTCTCTTATGTGTCTTCATTGTTTTGTTTGCCATGCACACTCTACCTATAACCCTGTCAACATCGCTCTTCCAACATTGTTGTTGTTCTTGTGCCATCGATGCATACTCTGATCTTGCCATCAATGACAAGAACAATTAATCTGTGAATATGCCAACAAGCATACTTGTGAAGATGCCAACAACATGAGAAGAATAATGGCCCTTGTGCCCCAAATGATGCATTTCGGTCTCAATTTCCATGGACAATGCATACTAACCATAAATCTTCTACAACTATATTGTTAAGTAGATCCTGGAACGATCACATGAGGCTCTTATATGGTATCTCTAGCCTACTTGAGGGACATGGGTGCTATGATTAAATAAAAAAACATGCCCTGAATGAGAATCTATCTTGAGCCCACACCATGAATCATTCCTTGGGACATGGTCATGGTTCTTTATCATTTGAGTGGGATATATAATCCATGAGTAGTTTTTGTGCATTGGAAATGGTCTTCAAGGTATAAACATGGTCAAAGGGGAAAACAAGGAGCTTAATCCCTAAATTAAGTTCTTCTAGAGCTCTAGCAATATGGTTAGTGGTGGAAAAAAATTGTTCCTTAGGCT
>JZKD02S1947583.1:55299-69465 GCA_000966675.3 Picea glauca | reverse complement strand
TATTAATTTGTCATATTCATATTAAACTTAATAATTTATTTTTTATTAAACATTTATTATACACAATTTTAGAATTATAATTAAAATTTTGTTATTTTTTATTTTCGTGTTTAATTTTTTAATTATATTATAAATTTAGTAATAATTAATAATTTTAATTTTAAATTATTTTAAATATATATTTAAAAAATTAAAACATAAGATAAAAAGTTTTCAAACCCTTACTATTACTAAGTCTATAATTATCTATGAAATCAAAGGTTAACATATTCAAGGTTGAAATTTAATTTTAAATCTTAAACGTAATAAGGAAATGAAGCATTGGTGGAATTGGTTCAACCCTGGAATCTGGCTGATGTACCATCCATCCATCAACATTTAGTTTTAAAGAGTTTGTAGCTTTATTAGCTGTAGACTGTTTTGTTTTTTCTCCGTTGAAGACTTCTTTGACAAAATAGAGATCCCTGATGTTTTACTTGTCCGCAGTTGTGATAGGAGAACTAAGAGTCACCCTGGTCCTTATTCTTGGAATCCCTGCTTCTCTCAGCCTCTGAACCTCTGTTTTGGGCCCACCTTCATGGAGCAGGTCATCTCTAGTTTTCTCCTCAACCCTTTTCCTTTTTGTCAGTATCTACAGCCTTTAACTATCTACTTACTGGAAGGAGTCCTTCTCCACTAGTGGACTTAGAAGATCCCGTTATGGAGACTATAGTCTCGGATCCCACTAATAGGCAGGGACAAGGACCCATGGGACCAACCAGATGTCCTAGCTTCGATTGATGAGCTCGTTAGCACCCATTACTGGAGAACACACTTTTCTGATAATCCCAAGAAACCTGCTATTGACTCTTTTCCCCTTATTCCTCCCACTCCACCTCAGAACTGTCAACCATTATACTCTGTTATTGGAGGAACTAATCCGCAGTCTGTACATGAGGGAGCTCCATTGTCTCCTAGCTAGAGAGGTAGGAAGTTCAGTGGGAACATCCAACCGGTGGGCAGTCAACTTGGCGGACCTTCTACTTTACACAAGAGTTGCACTACTAAGAAGACACACGGGTCTTGGAAGCCAAAACAAAAACATCCAAGAATTGTGCTTGGGATGGACATAGGACTCTTTGAAGCCTGCAATCTGGCTCTCTGTGCCCTAGTTGGGAGGCTATCTTACAAGGATAAATGTAAGCAGAGACTGGAGGACTGGATAACAACCACTTGGATACCTATTCTAGGATATCTCCCAAAGGTCCACATACTCCAAAACGGGTGGCTAGGCTTCATTTTTAAGAACCCTCAGGACACTGTTCACATCCTGGATAAGTTTTGGGCATATGGGGGAGGGAGCCTAATGCTCAAGAGATGGAGGATCGGCTTCAACCCATCTACGGATAACTTCAACTACAGACATATCTAGGTCCTTCTACCGGGACTCCCTCTTCAGCTTTGGAACCAACAAGCACTTGAACTCATTGGAACCTCTTTATGACGTTTCCTAAGGGTGGATACACTCTCTCTTGTTGCATCAGATAGAATAATGACAAAGGTCTTAGTGGAAATAGACATCGACGCTGGGCTGCTGGAGATGTTGGAGATAGAATGGAGGGGCCTTCTCATAGATTAGAACCTAGACTACCTGGGTATCCCTTTTCGATGCTCGTATTGTCGAAGAACAAACCATCTGAGAAGCGATTGCTCAAAGTTCCCTCCTACCATGACAGATATGGACCCATAGGAGGAGATTGATTTTGATGGTTATGATACACAGCCACACCCGATGAGAGTGGCAGTTTTTCATCAGAGGAGGGACACAAGCACCGAACCACCAGATGACTCGCTTGTAGGTAAGATTAAACTTTTCTGTCCCTCGCTATACAATACTCTCTTTGCCCGGGAAAGGCTTACTACTAACTCGTTGGCTTCTTCTATTCTAAACCCTGAGCTTCGAGGGTCTGGACCATTGGAGCTTGAATCCTCCTTATACCCCCCCCCTTCATCGCTTGGTCTTGTCCCCCTAAGCACCTCTATTACATCTTGGGTATCGGATGACCCGAAACCCCCAGCCCCTGGCGAAGAGCAAGACCTCACCACACTCCTAGGATTTTCTGAGTTGCCTCATTTTGAATAGGATCTGGACAACCTGCTTTCTTCATTCACTCGAGCCTCCACCTCTCCTTTTGACTCCCTTCCCATCCCCACTTACCATGGTAAGACTATTTTTCAACCCACTAACCACCTTGGCGACATTCTTTCTTCTTCGGGAGAGAGGTAGGCAACTGAGACTGATCTTTCTTGGTCCAGGGGTTTAGGTTTGGAGCTTTTGCCACTTAAAACTCGCAGTGCGTGTAAAAAGGCAGTCTCAAAGGCTTCAAGTTAGACTTCACAAGATATTGTTTTTGATCTAGGGGCGCTTAGAGGATTAAAATCCCTTACCCAGGCCAAGTCATGATCCTCCTATCCCTCAATATTAGAGGGGTATGAGGACCCTTGAAACTTACTTCCATGCGACGACTCCTTGAGAAGACTCGTTCATCTGTTATTTTTCTCCAAGAAACACTTGTAGATGCGACAGCAGCTAGAACTTTTCTATACTCTCTATGACCTGATTGGATGGTCTGTGCGGCAAGCTCAGTAGGAAACTCGGGAGGACTCCTGGCCTCTTGGGATCCTACCTTTTTTTATTTAGCACCAATGCTAAGTCTAGGAGGGGTTTTACTCACGGGTACTTGCTTAGAACTGAAGACTAAGTTGACCTTGCTCAACATCTATGGACTATGCGCTGATCGAAGATCCTTCTGGGAGAGACTAGATCATTTAGGCCTCCTGGCGGTAAAGGACCTCATCATAGCGGGAGGCTTGAACCTGATGACTAGCACCAAGGAGATTTGGGGAGAAAGGGAAAAGGAAGATCCATTCTCGGATTTTTTCAAGCAACTATTCTCCAAAAATACTTTAGTGGACTTGGAGTCGGTGGAGGTGTTGCCTACTTTGCAAAATGGGAGATCGGGTTCAGCGAGCATTGCAAAGAGACTTGACAGGTTTTTGGTGGCAGAAGGCTTGATTTCACCTAATTGAAAAATTCGGACCTGGGTAGACGTACCTTTTCTCTCCGATCATGCCTCTATCTGCCTACAATTAGGAGACAAAAGACCTAGGGAAAAATACCCTTTTAAGTTTAATCCTGTTTGGCTGAGGGAGGATTCTTTTGATCAAATAGTAAGATCGGTGTGGTCTGATACCTCCCTTACGATACCAGGGGATGCTCATGGCAATTTGGAGAGAAAACTTACTAGTTTAAAAGCCAACTCTATAATTTGGTTAAAAGAAAAAAAGACCAAGGAAAAAACAGAGATGTGTAGAATAGAATGTGAATTGGAGGAACTACACCAGTTGAAGGCACAAGATGCCCGGCCTGTTGACTTCGATTTTAAAGTGAATTGTTTAGAGGAAGCCCGCAATAAAATCCTCCGAGAGGAAGAAGATAGATGGCGGTTGAAGAGTAGAGCATTATGGCTTGCCAAAGGAGATAAAAACACCCGTTTCTTCCACCGATTTGCTAGTTACCACAGAAATAAAATTTTTATGTGGGAAATAGAGGAAGAGGATGGGAGGCTTCATAAAAAAACAGAAGACATCAAACAGGCGAATTTTAATCACTTCAAATATTTTTACCAATAAGCGAATGCATCCAACCTTATTTCTCAGATTTAAACAACCAAACTCTTCCCAAGAATGGTAACTGATGAAGATGCAAGAGCCTTGGAAACTCCCTGCACAAAAGAGGAAATTTTAGAGGTGATCAAAGGCTTCACAAAAGAAAAAAACCTGGGTCCCGATGGGTGGTCCGTGGAACTATACCTCCATTACTTTGATTTAATGGGACAAGACTGCTGGATGTCATCGAGGATTTGAGAACCAAAGGGATTGTAAAAAAAAACCTAAATAACCCTTTTATTGTTCTGATCCCAAAAACAAATCATCCCCGACAGTTTGCGGAATATTGCCCCCATTTCGCTTTGTAATCTTTGCTACAAGATTATTTCCAAGATCATAGCCAGAAGGATTCACCCCATCCTCTCTCGGGCACTGTCAGATGAACAACGTAGTTTCCTAAAGTGGAGACAAATTCTCGATGCTATTGGAATGGCACAGGAGTGCATTCACAGTATAAAGACAAAAAATCTCCAAGCCATCCTCCTAAAACTAGACCTCAAAAAGGCTTTTGATTGTATCAAGTGTAATTTTTTGCGCCTCATCCTACTATAGTGTGGTTTTGGGGTGGTCACCACGAATTGGGTGATGGGATGTATTTCCTCGACCGTATTTGTTGTTTTGATCAATGGGGAAGCAACCAAAGTCTTCCACTGTGAGAGAGGGCTTCGACAGGACTGCCCCCTGTTGCCCCTTCTTTTCATCCTGGTCTTGGAGAGTCTTAGTATTTTGTTGAAAAAAATTCAAGCGGAAGGCAACCTGAAAGGGATTAGAGTCTCGAGACTGATACAGATTCTGCATCTACTCTTCATTGATGACGCGATCATCATGACCACTTCAGAATTGTCTGAATGGACAGAGATTTACAAACTCATTAACACTTTCTTCTCTGTTTCAGGTATGAAGATCAACTACCAAAAGTCAACTTTCTTGGCTACGAGAGCTCGGGACGAGATCCTGACTGAACTAAATTTGTTATTTGGCATCGACACTCGAGATCTAGCGGAAGGGTTTAGATACCTAGGATTCCACATCAAACCAATCAGCTATATTGCAAAGGACTGGAGATGGTTGATTGAAAAGTTCAAACATAGAATCCTTCACTGGTGTAATAGAATGCTAACACTGGGAGGCAGATACATTTTAATCAAGGCTGTCTTGGAAAGCCTTCCTGTGTACTGGATGGCCTTGGCACACATTCCTCTATCTGTTCTAAAGAATCTTCGACAACTGATTTTCGCCTTCCTCTAGAATGGCAACAAACAGAACATAGGCTACCATCTTTGCAGGTGGGAGACGGTTTCAAAATCCAAATCATTGGAAGGTTGGGGCTCGAGAAACTTGCTTATTTTTTATAGGGCGTTATCGACGAACACACTCTGGAGAATTTTGATGGTTCCAGGCTTATGGAGCAAGGTAATAAAAGACAAATACATTTCTCATCAACTGGTTCATGACTGGCTCAAATCAGCCTCGACATCTCCTCTGAGAGGCTCACAAACGTGGAAACACCTCTTAAAATCGCTCCCAATCTTACTACAGTGGATAGCATGGTTACCTGGCACCAGATCATTGATTGAAATTGGACGGGATACCATCATGGGAATGGGAAACAAGTCCATGCTTTCCCCTTCACTTCTGGACTGATTACATGGAAAAAATTATTTTTTTTTGTTTCAAATAAAAAAATCTCATTGACGCGGACTGATAGGAGAAAATTGGATAAATGGCTCTACATTGGAGCTCGACTGTGATCTTGAGGCAGAATGGGATCGATTCACTCAGAATTTAACAGGAGCAGGTATCTGCCTCCAAGAGCGGCCAGATTCCCTTATCTAGACGGAAGGGGACAAAACAGGTAAGTTCTCTGTCAAAAATGCGTACCTTCCAATTGCTGCCAAGCTCTAGAAAAAATAAGATGAATCATGGTAGGAAAAGCTATGGAAGTGGGATTGCCCCATGAAGATCAAGCTTTTTATCTAGCTTCTCACAGAGAACAAAATCCTAGTTTGGGAAAATCTTCAGACTCGAGGCTGGGTGGGACCTAATCGGTGCATTCTGTGCAAACTGGATTGTGAAACTGTTCTTCATCTTTTTGTGAATTGCAAGTTGACCCGCGTTGTTTGGTTACAAGTTGTACACGCTTTAATTCTTCCTGAGAACTGGACAGGGACCTCGGTGAGCCATTGCTTCAACACTTGGCATTCTACTTACCAATCCTATCCTACGCTGCCAACGCATCTTTGCTGGAACATTTGGACTATTAGAAATGCAACAATCTTTGAAGAGAGGCTCCCATCGACTCTCCGGGTAGTCAACAACATCTTAGCAGTGGTGGCCACTCTTGGATTTCAAGCAAAAGATTCCCCCACTCGCAGAATCAAAGTAACTCTTCCAACTAACAAAGTCATCACCTGGTTTGACGGAGCTGCGCAACAAGGAGGTAATCTCTGTGGGGCGGGGGGAAATCCTCTTAAACTTTCATTCTATTATCCATTGGACCCTCAATTGTGGGCAAGGCACTAATACTAAGGCAGAACTTATGGGGGCATGGGCATCGCTCATCTTGGCACAAAGACTGGATATCAATGAGATGCGGTTACTTGGTGATTCCAAAGTCATTATTGACTGGCTCAACGGGAAGGCTGATCTCTAGGCGGCTGCTATGGAATGCTGGAAAGAAAGAACTATAGAAGCATCAAGGCACATAAAGAGTCTTTCCTTCTCTCACATCTACAGAGAAGACAACAGAGATGCATACACCTTGTTAAAACAAGCGCTATCAATGCCCCTTGGTCATTTAAGATATTCCCAGTGGGAGGACGGCAACGAGGGGCCCCCTTTCTTGCTAAATCTTTGAAGAAGCGACTACATGAAATCAATTTTCTGATATCTTTTTTACATTACTGTTGATACACCTTCAGAACCGAGGCAGGAAGATTATTGGATTTGGATAAGAAATTATCCTAGTTAATTACAATGCGATAAGAAAGAAGCTTCATCTTAAAAATTATGATTTGATATGGCTATCGTATGTAAACTTTTATATCCTTTTGAATGACGATGATGATGATTAACATCCACTATAAAATGAAGAAGTAATTCGTTGATCTAATTTTTTCTTAAATCATACACACATAAGTGTAGTTACTTGTAGCAAACACAGATTTTTTTACTTTAAGTCCGACATGAATAAAAGTTGAAAAAAAAAATTCTTAATTATAATTTTTTTTTTAATTTAAAAATATAAATATAAATATTGTTTAGTTTTGATCATGCTAATAAAAGTAAATATGCCATGCCAAAGTAAATGTTGCCGACATGAGTAAAAGTTGAAAAGAAAAATTCTTAATTAGATTTTTTTTTTTTTAATTTAAAATTATAAATATAAATATTGTTTTAATTTAAACTAGATAACACCAAATACCACTCATTGCACTTAATGGAAGCGTTGGGAAATGGTGTGATAGTTACCCCATACCACTCTCTAAATCTAGAGTAGTAGTGATGATGGCATTCATTGGTATTATGTTGGCCATGGACTGTTGGCATTTGTACCTGTCTCCTCGTTCTACGAAGTTTCTTGAAACCTGTATGGTTTTGGCAGTGATACTTTCAGAAATAATATGCCTGGTAGCAAGTAGTGYAATAATGGGAACTTTAGGTGTAGAGGTATTTGGGAAATGGTTATACAGTGCTGTGCACGTTTTAGTTTGGGTGAAGTGGATAGTTGGTAGTTATCTTCTGGGCGAGTATCCACCAGAATATGATTCTGAATTACAATATGATAATGGAATTTTGATGTACTTTTTTATCTTCTTGTTTAATTCTGTTTCACCATACAGTTTTAGTAAATATACAATTTATTTTTATTCTTTTTATTAGAATTAAAAAGTACTAGAATTCAAAATATCAAACAATATTATAATTCAAATCACATTTCTTATTATTTCTTTTCATTGCAAACATATTTTTTATTATTATCAAAAAAATATTATAATTCAAAGCATATTTCTTATTATTTATTTTCATTTAAAACTTATTTTTTATTATTCTTTGGATTTATAACTGGAAAACATAGATTTTATTGTGACTGGTTAATGTTATCTATTACTAATTACTTTATAACTGAGAAGCATACATCTTTTTTACTTTTTACCAGAGTAGAATCACCACTGGTAAAATCTTTAAACATTGTTGACATAAATTGACAATACAGTGAGGAAATTGAAAAAAAAATGCACAAAGAAAAACAATGTGAACAATCTGACAATACAATGAGGAAATTGAAAGAAAAAGTGCACAGAGAAAAACAATGTGAACAATCTAAACTCATGGAGACAAATCCATGATTATAGCAATAAACTTGAAATTAATATAAAATGTAATACATGTAATTAATATAAAATGTTAAGAGTAACGCCGTTTAACCACCTAAATACCCGACGAGCATTTAAAGATTGAGATAATTCGCTCACACAAGATTTGCTAACACAGGATTTTAGAGCCTGAAATAAAAGCAGTTGATTAAATGTTATTTATGGGATATGAAATAAATTTAACATTGTAGTATATCACTTTCTTTTTATATAATATTCAAATTTCAACATTGTATTATATATTATAATATATATAATATTTAGTTTTTTAATCCTCTTGATAGAAAAAACATCTCATTTAGAAACTGTTCAACTGCACCCTGATAAGAATAGCCTGTGCAAAGACACTTTTCTTGATCTCTAATCTCTAAGTTGATAAAATAAACTTTTTTTAACACAACAATTATAGGTACAACCTCAAAGACTTTGGAGAATAAATAAAAGTTCATTCACAATTCTTTTTATTATTGCAATTTTTTAATTTTCAAATTTTATTAGTTTTTAATATGTGAAGTGTAAAATGTTTTGCAACATTTTTATAAAAATATTCAAATTTCTAAAAAATTTATATAGTTTTTATAAAATTTTGGAGAGTTTTAGGATAAAATAATTTTATCCTATAAAATTTTGTAAATCTTTTCCAAAAACTAATGAAAATTGGCAAAATATATTTTGAGAAAAAACATGAAAAATTAACCAATAAGCAAAATTTAACCCCTCAAATTTCTTTAATGTGTTGCTTACATTATTTTTAAAACCTTTACTTGTGTATATGTAAAACAATTCTAAAACAATTCTATGTGACTGCCAAAAAAACCATCAATGTAGTAATTAAGTAGAATAATATCTCCTTTTAGATGTAATTATCAATGTGTTGAGGTTGCAATGGGTATGTCCTATGTCTTTGGCTTGTTCATGAAAGACAACATAACTAAGGCCAAGTCTAATGAAAAGAAAGATGGAGCTACATGTAATAGGTTTGTGGAGACCCAATATGTTCCATGTGCATTCATCTTCCTGTAACATTGACATTTAATTGGAACTTGTAATATACTTTATATCTAGTTTTGAAATATAGTTTGTATCTATATGTTGTAGGTAAAAAATGTTTCTCTAATTTTTTTTCAAATTTTGCTAATCTTTGTCATTTAACTTTTGTTTGATTACTTTGAAGGAAAGTTTAGTTCAATCACACTTTGTCATTATCCCCAATCTCATCCATTCATGGATCATTTAACATTATTCATAATCATGATGTTGAACATTAAGCTTTAATTCATGCATTTTACCTATGTCATGTTATCATATGATCTAATTTTTTTAGGAAATGATTTTTTTTTGCTGAAAGTGGAAGACATAAATATAGAGGAAATCACTTTTTTGTTGTTGTTTCAAATCCATTTCTGAATGTAGAAATGGATTCAACATGCTAAAGTATCCTTGAAGCACTCGGATTATACAGAAATAATCACTCAAATATGTGGAATAATCACTCAAATCTGTTGATCTAACAATTTATCGCGGACAAAAGTCCTCCGAAAATATTGGTGAAAAAGAATAATTTCTTAGAACATTTAGACTAGGACGTTATCAAATTCATCATAAACCCTATGTTGTAGAGTCTATTGTTAATCATGAACCTAAATCCTATATTTAAAACCTATTTAAAACATCCCAAACCTTACCTAGCCAAATCAAAACCTAGTACCAAATTAAATTGAGACTTTCTAAATAATTCTCTAATTACCAAATTTATTATCCTAGTGTTGGAGATGATGCATATGCATATCCTCATAGTCTTGTTTCATTCTTCGCCCAGGCCATCAAACAATTCCAGCTATTATAAAGGATTTATTTGCAAGGCTAGATTGTGACTAACTGATCACGGCATTATTCCAGAGCATATTAGGGTTTAAAACCTTAGTAACCAAAATGCATGAAATGGAAGCTGTGTCATCCATCGATTCTCTCAAATTTGTGGTTACTGGGGTTGTTGCAGATGAATAAGGCAGTAAACACTTCTCTGAAGATGAAAAAATGCGCATAGACTAGTGTCTAAAGTGACATTCATTGTTGAGGTATATTCATCACTCGTTTGATATAGTGGCTGGACCGGATCTTGACGTTCAAAGTCTTGGAATCTGTATTATTTTATCTGTAATGTCTTATCTTGGTCACGTTGCTGCGAATATTACCAATCATTTATGTCTTCGGTGTTAGTCCACCATATAGTTCTTTTCATTTTAGTGGAAGCAAGACCCTTTGTTTGTGGATCAAGGAGTTTGAGTCATTTCGAAAGCCACCACAATGGAAGAACTTACTCAGAGGATAAAATGGAAGAGGTAATTAAAAATGGTGAAAGTGATAGCCCAAAGCTGATCGAACTAATAAAACAATGCAAACGTGCATCATCATCCAAGTTGAAGACTGAACATGAAACTCAAAACATCATGGACGCCAGCTGTTATCTCGTCCCTTAAAGGCTCATCCATATGGGGACTCATTCCAACTTTTACCGAAAAGACATGAGATTCTAAATAAATCAAACCAAATACAAAGTGGAGTTCAACTGGAACCCATGGAACAGTCGGGACACCATTGTCGGCCCGATAGACAAGAATCTAGCTATTACAAAATATCTTTAAGTACATGGGTCCATCATGCTTCCATTCTATTGATTATATTATGTATGGCTATTGAATCAAAAGAATCTCCGCTATCATCATTATCGTTGTCATAGTTGATGTGACTAGACGGAGGTGACCCAAAATGGTTAGAGAAAGGTGAAAGACCATTGAAGAATTTGTAGAAGGGGGACCCTTGCATAGAAGGAATCAAATCTTCATCAGGTACACAAAGATCACCGTGTAATTTACTTCATACTGTATATCTTGGAGGATCAAGAGGCTCTATCTCATCTTCAAGTATATCACTGCCTTGAAAGGATAGATTAAATACAAACCATCCATTATAATGAGTAGCTTCTTCAACTTCTGATCATAACCAAACTTTAAATGAGTCTTTCACGGTTCCAAAGAAGGTTACGTCGTTGGGGCAGTATTTCCATAGAAGGGTGAGAAACCAACCAGACCACCATGCCTGGTTCTGAGTAAAAGTATTGCATTCAAAAAGGAACCAACATGAGCCTGTATATTTTACACGTTGGAATATGGCACAGTAGTCTGTATAGTTTAGGAACAGACTATAAACATAGATATATCTTTGGCCTTGCATGGGACCTCCAGTGATTGTTCCACTGAACATCTTAGAACTTGGAACAAAATAATTGTTATTTCAGATACAATGGTTGTAGGTTTGTACCCATCTTTCCAAAATATCTTTACAAACAGGGATGGATTTTATATAGTGTTCCAAGCAATCAAAACAATAATAAAATGTACAATTATTACATATTAGAACCCAACGATAACCAAGAGGGGTTGTTGGTGCAATGTATGAACTTGATGCCATCATCTTTATTTCTCTGATTTGATTAGGGGAGGCTTCTCTTGTTAGCAAATCAACAATGCAGTTATCTTTACGTGGATTATATTGAATATCAAAATCAAAACTATCAAGCCAGAGACTCTTTCTTAGAATTCTGTTATTTCCCCATTCCAAAAGACGTTGGTTAGAAAGCATGCCTTTCATATGATTTAAATCAGTTCTAATTGTGAAATGAACAGGTTTTAGAAAGTGTCAGAATTTGTTTATTCTGTTTTTAACTGCAAGAATTTCTTTATGGGAGGAAGGATATTTTCTTTCTGGTTCTGTAAAATACGATGAGGTATACATGCAAACTTCTTCCTTTTGCAGGCTAATTTTCTGTAACAGAATTGCTGCCCAAGTTTCATTAGAAGCATCTATTTCTACGATCAGAGGTAGTGAGACATCAGGTAGATGTAGACCGGGAAGATCTTGGATCTTCTGTTTCATAAGTTGGACTTTCTTAGTCAAACTGGAATTCCATGGTAGTGTTCCTTTTAGTCTTTTCTATAGAATCCTTACATCCTTAGCTTGATTATCATAGAACTGACGGATGTAGTTGAGACTACCCAGAAATCTCTGTAATTGTTTTGTATCCAAAATTTCAGATAATGCTTTTAGTACATGATCATGTAACTCTATGCAACCTTGAGATAGAATTAATCCCAGATACTCAATCTTTGTTTTTTCCCAACATAGCTTGGTTTTACTGAGAACTAGACCATGCTTGAAAAAATGATCATAAACAATTCTCAAATGTGTTACGTGGGATTTAATATCTAAAGAACAAATTAACAAGTCATCAATATATACAATAACAAAGGATAAGTGGCTGAAAATGTCGTCCATTCTTTTCTGGAATTTAGACGGATCATTCTTCAACCCAAAAGGCATTACCTTCCATTGGAATTGTCCATGAGGAGCAACAAATGCAGTCTTGTACCTATATTGAGGAGTTATGCCTATTTGCCAAAATCCACTATTGAGATCAAACTTACTGAATACATTGCATTTGCCTATTTTGGAAAATAGCATATCTTTAGATGGAAGACGAAATCTTATTGGTAATAAAGCAACATTCAGAACTCTGTAGTTAATTACTATCCTAGGTTTTCCTCTTTTCTGCTCACTATGCTTATTCACACAAAATGTAGGGCAAGCCTAAGGGCTTCAACTAGGCTCAATCAATTTTCTCCGCAATAATTCAACAATTTCTTTTTGGCAATATTCTATTTTTGTTGGAGACATGCTATTAGCAGAATCCTTTTGAGGTCTGGCAGTATAGTCTTCTTTATAGGGAAGATAAAAAAAATACTGCTCCCTACTCCAAAATGCATTAGAATAGTCAGAAGTACAATATTTTTCAATCTTTTCTTTGATTTTCTTTATGGCGTTAAGACCGTTGTTATCAACTTTGTTTACTATCTTCTGTATTTTGGAAATCTTTTCTGCAAACCTTTCTACCTGAGGCAAAGGTTTTACTGATCTGATCTTTACTTCAAAGGAGGATTTGCTAGGGACTGAAATGGATTTATTGAGAATTGTGAATTGTACAAAATTTTCTCCAACAATAAATGGCAACCATCTATTTACAAAATCTTGTCCTAGAAGGACATCTGCTCCTGTGTCAAAGCAGTAAAGATTTACAGGAACTTTGACTCCTTTTATTAAGATGGGAAAGTCTGGAGCAAATGACTAGATCCTTATTTCATTCTTGTTGACAAATCTAAAGACTGTATTCACTCACTGCTAGAAATAGGAAGGTATAGCACCATACTTTGCACAAGAATTCATTTCACCTGTATCTAGTTGAGCATCTAATGAATAGTTCTTATAACCAGATACTTTTATGTCAATTGGAAAAAAACATTCTCCCAAATCACATGCACTTATCTCAACCCTAGGGTTTCAACTCAGAATTGTGCAGTAAATAAAAAAAGGGGATATAGAGGAGTTACAAGAAAAGAATAGTAAAACAGTCGAGAGATTGAAATCAGTTATCCGTATTCCTTATTTTAGGCCAGCGGGATATTATGTTTTTTACCACCTTATTGTTCCATTTATACTCAAATATACTAGTCACCAAAGTGGCTTTACCCAGCTACATCGTATGAGGATTGGTTTGATCATTTCTATTTTATCCATGGGGCGTAGCTCGGAAGTAACCCATTGCCAATTGATTAGGTATGTATAAAGGTTGAAGTAACTGGGAATTTTTTACTTGTTCTCATTTATTTGGAAAATATGACATTCCCTTACAACTTTTTGGATGTCTTTCTTCATTCCTTCCCCCAAAAAATAATTTTTGATCCTTTGATATGTTTTAAGGAACCTGAATTTGCTGCCATTGGAGAGTTTAATTTTTGTTGCTTCAACTTTGATTGGGGGCAAAAAAATATTCTTCCCTTGTACCAGAGAATATTCTCTTCCACTCCCAATGTTCCATAGATTTCATCCCTTACTATATATATTGTATTTTTTGTCTCATACTATTGTCATTTTTCCATTCATGGTGAGCTTCTTCCAACCACATAGGAAAGGAAGATGTAATGGAATACAAACTTGAGCCTTCTTTTATTCTAGAAAGGGCATCTAT
>JZKD02S1947583.1:21258-49992 GCA_000966675.3 Picea glauca | reverse complement strand
GACCTCCCATCCTCTCAGTTAGGTCTTGCACTTTATTATTTATCATTTTTCTTAGGGTCCCTCAGTTTCTTATGAGAGGCTTTTTATTGCCTTCTCGGGGATCCCCTGGGCGAAGGCAATATACACCTCCAATGGGAATGCCAAAGACAACATATACACCTCCAATGGGAATGCCATACATCGGGCTTTCTAAGTTTTATTCTCCCATACTAAGTTTAATGTTGTGGCATTTTCATCCACAATCAATACTACCTCCATTAACAACCAAAACTTGAAAATTTGTCATTGATACTCAAAACAATTGAGGTTGTCTGCTAATATCTTATCAATGAAGCTATGGGTACTCCTTAATTCAATAATCACTATGGCCCTTTGATTCTTACATATCTTTCAATGGCAGGCTTGTGTGTAGCTCTATTCTTGGCTTGAATATGCTGAGCGAATTGCATAGTCTCCATAATATTTCCAACATGTTTTAAGAAAATCTCATGTTAATGTATTCCTGTAATCCATTCATGTAAGCCTCCAATAGACGTTCATCGCTTATGTTATCCACCCTGGTGGTCAACACCTGAAATTTTGAATCATAATCTTCAACATCACCTAAGTGCTTGATTATTTTCAATTCACTAAAGTAGTCTTATTCCCAAACTTTTCCATATTATGCTTCTAAGTCTCTTGTAAATAAACTCCAAGTTTAATGATAAGAATGGGGCTTCCTTTTCAATACCCATTGATACCATTGATATGTTTTTATCTCAAAGTGCAAGGTTTCTAAGGAAATAATCTTCTTATCATCCATAATATTATGCAATTCAAAATATTTCTCTATTCGGTTCTCCCATGTAAAGAATTTTGTTCCATCAAACTTCTTTAATTCAACCTTGGGAAGGATGACAACCTTATGAGCCCATCCATAATTAACTCCACTATTAGATTTCAATCTACCTGAAAATTTATTGTTACTAGAATCTTGTTCAACATGAATACTACCATTATTTTTATGAGTCTCTTTAGTCACAATGTCACTTTTAGGAAGCCTCCCATCTAGGGTTTGTAAGATGGAAATTTTCAATTCATCCATCTTCTTTTCCATTTGATCCATATTTTCATCCATCATATTTTCCATTTGTTCCATCTTTTTTTCCATTTGATCCCTATTTTCATCCATCTTATTTTTCATTTGATCTTCCATTTCCCTTTTAAGGAATTCTTGTGCACATGATAAATCCACTTGCTTCAACATACTACCACTCATTTCATCAACTTGGTTCTTTAATTCAGATAGCCTATTTTTGTAGTCTTCATTTTCTTCCAATGTCAAGAGTGAGATTTTTGTAGGTTTACTAGGAGTAGTATTTCTTGAAGTACCCCTTTCCATTGGAGAAAATAATAACACTTATCTTTGTTACAAATTATGGTTATCCATCAAGAGTGAGCTCACTAGAAAAGGTTACAGGGTCATGAGGAAAAGGGAATATCAGGTGTTATATCTCTTTGATATACACACCAATTCCAACAGTAGTACTCAACCCAATATCTCAGGGGACTAACTAAGGAGGATCAATTGTACCCTTAGTCATATTACTCAACTACCTATGTACTTGAGAGTGGTATCCCCGAGTGTTGTTCCCGATGTACTATAGTAACAAGATGGTTGAATATATTATCTAAATCTAGTTTCAGGTATACTTAGGGGATTTCTAATATACCTAAAGGTATGTGGAAGTGAGATTCCATATACAAGTATTGTCTGATGCAGTACTACTCGAAGGGGTACCAACATGGGTTACAGGGGTTTCCAACAAGGCAATATGAAACCATATTTAGTTATTGCATGTATTCTTCCTCTACTATAGTTTTACCTACAAAATGATAGATCCATGTGTTGTTTAAAGATGTCAGAACACATATCTATTTTTTTTTAAATGAGCATGCTAACAAAAGAAAAACCTCTTAAAATCACTAGAAAATAACTTGTACAAGGTAGAGTTTGAGGATAAAAATGTAAAATGTAACTTCTTAGATTGGATTTTATAAACCTAATAAGAAATTCCTCACCTTCTCTAGATCTACTGGCTTGTTGAAGATCTTCCAATTAAAAGTTATGCCAGCTGTAAGTTGTGTACCTTTCAAATCCTAATTTTGGAGACTGGCTGGATGGTTGACCTTTGTATTGATATATATCTGAAATTTGAACCCCTATGAGACCAAAATTTTATCTTGTAGTATTGTGATATGACCTATTAAACTCCTAAAAATTTCACAGTATGAACCTTCACTCATAAAAAGTTATAGAAAATATACCAAAATGACTTGTTTAAGACTAATTTCAAGATTAGTAAAAAAACCCAACTTCCAAAAGATATATCTCATAAATTATAATGATTCAAAATATTAAAAAAATTCCACATGTAATTTGTTATGTCACCTCAAGATTTTGTAAATTTTAGAGTCTGAAACTTCACCAAAATTTGTTTATATTCAAAATTAAAAGATGACTCATTTGAGACTAATTTCAGGACTAGTCACAAACCCTAATTTCCACAGAAGATATCTTTGAAACTTTAATGAAACATAACCTTAAATTTTGACCAAATGTAATTCACTATGTCCTCTTAATCTCTTCAAGATTCAGTTTTTTGAAATGTCCCAGAAAAAATTTTATAGTGAAAATTCCAAGATGTGTTGATTGAAGGAGAGAAACCTTAGGATCCTATACTCTGAAACTAAATGTTAGGAACCAAACTTCAAAATAGTCAATGAATACAATCCACTTCGAGGGGGAAACCTCATTTTATAATATATACAATTTAGAAGACAATATGAGATGCTTCTACAAATGATTCTCCTTTATTATAAATAGGAGATAAAGTGAGCATGATGTAACATACCACTAAACTAGCCTAATCATAATTACTAAACTAAGAGTAAATGATTGTTAGGGCCTTAACATAGGGACTTAGGGGCCTTAATAGAATTTGTATTAGGCCCACACCATGAAACATTCCCCAAGACATGGTTAAGATTATTTCATCCGAGTGGGTTATAGAATCCATGACTAGGTTTTGTGCATTGGAAATGGTATTCAATGTCTAAACATGGTTAGGGGGGAAACAAGGGGCTTAAGCCCTAAATGAAGGTATTTTATATATCTAGTTCCATGTTTAGGGAAGGAAAAAACTTAGGCCTTAGGCCCTAGACATCACTTGTAGGACTTAATTTCGATGAATAACTCCTACAAAACCACAACGCAAACCCTCTCTATGGGGTGTTTGGCATCAAGGCTGGATATGGATACCATTAGGAGAATTTTCACACTATGTATGGTTCATATGGATTTGAACATGGTTTACAAAGGAGAAAAACTACCTCCGGATATTTTTTAATCTTCTCAGACTCAATATCCTAGAATGAATCCTCGTACCAACACACTAGTCCTTTCTAGGGGTTCTTTACAGTTCTTCAAGGGGGAATATGAGTGTTTTTGGTAGGATTTGTGCACAAGAAATTGTTCTAGACTATGCCACATGATCAAGGGGGTAAACAAGGGCCTTAATATCTAATTGAACCTTCTCAATCTCAAGCACCATGAACAATGCCTAGACACAATGACACTAACCCTCGCCAGGTTTTTTTTTCCCTTGGAGTTGAATACATGTGCCATTAAGATGTTTAACCATAATTGTTGTAGGAAAACAACATTTGCATTTCCTTTTCCTTGGTGGTGGAGGGACACAAGATCATCAAGCCATAAACATGGCTTCTATGGCTCAAGCACAATGAACATGTGCTCATACCAACACACAAGGGTATGGATGGTTTGTGTGGCCTTGACTATCATCAAAGACTAAAAATAGTGTCTTAGGATCTCATTGAATCTTCTCAATATCATGAGCCTTGAATAAGTACTCGAACAAGTGTTAAGGCATAAAGAAGGTTAGGGAGTAATCAATGGCATTAAGACCTATTGAACCTTCTCAATCTCAAGCATTGTGAAAAATACATAGAAACCACAAGATGAGCCATATTTAGGGAGTCCTTGACATTTGAGTTTAATATGGAAATCATAATCATGTCTTGGGCATCATGAATTGGTATTAGGTTCATGACCATAGTCAAGGGAGGAAAACAAGATACTCTAGCCCTAAACCTTGCTTCTCAGGCTCAAGTGCTATGGATGAGTTATCAAAACTCCACATATGACCTCTCTTGGTTAACAATCACCTTGAAGGGTTCTATGTATGCCAAAACTAGGTTAGTTTTGCACCAAGAATGTGTCTAGAGGTGTATCCAATGTCACATTAGAAAAATAATGGCCCTTGTGCCCCAAATGATGCATTTTGGTCTCAATTTCCATGGATAGTGCATGGGGGGGGTGAATTAGTTGTTACTATGCTTAAACAATTATACCCATTTTGAACTCTTCACGGAACACTAAATCACGATCATAATGATACAGGGAAGTAAGCACTAGAATATTAAACATCAATCACACACATGAAATACACAGAGATAGATATTTCCTGAGGAAACCCATAAAGGGAAAAACCTCTTCTTCTTGATATGATAAGTAATCTTTATTTTCTTTACATTATCATTCTTATGAGCACCAACTCATTGTGAGGCTACCACCTCTTTCTTGCAAGATGCGACTTGCTGAGAGCACCAACTCTCTGGTTTCTCTAACACCCACTATAAGGAAGCACCAACTCCCTGAGTGTTCCAACACCAACTGGATGGAAGCACCAACTTCCAGTCTCACAGGCACCAACCTGTATAACAGAGAACAGTAGTTCTCCCTTGCACCACCCTGGTTTTTCTGGCTATAACTAGATGGAAGCTACAACTCCCTGTTCTTCAAGCACCCACTTAAAACTCTGAGGACACCAATCCTCCCAAGAACCTCCCAACCACCCTGAAATATAAAAACTTCATTAGTGAAACTTATTACAGTGATACAGTGTTTATGTATAGCTTACCAGTCTCATCATTGTACTGCTACACTGATATGCTCTGCCTGCATCAGTGTCTTCCTGCTCGCATTCTTCTTTGAGATTTATGTTCTTCTGCTCTATCTCTGGCACACACACCTCGGCCTTCTCTTTCTTTCTCAGATATCCATTTCTATTCTATGTGCTACACCTCTTCTCTATCCTTCAACTGCTGCACACAGTCTGCTTTTACCTGCATGAATCACTCTCCACAACAACAACCTCCTCTTCTATGTTATGCATATATTTATAATCCCAAGTCCTCTGCCAGATCATAGAATGAACTCTTCGTACCCTCTGGCGATTACACTGAGTATGTTCTTCATTCATGGTCATTATGCCGAGACTCTTTTGCTTCTCTGGAAGCTACAGTCTTTGACGCTTTTCCATTTCTCAATCGTCTCTATGATGAGTCTTCATACCACTGACAGATACCTCGAGAATCTTCATCTTTTCTGGCAGTTTTGTTGCTTGTGAGATCATCATCAGTTCTCATTATGCTGAGATTCCTTAGCCTCTCTAGTAGTCGAGACTCTTCATCTTCTCTGTCGATCACGCTGAAGCCTCTTCGAATTCTCTGTGTAAAAACAATCAGTGGTTTCTGGAAATTCCCCAGAGATCCTCCGCGCGCTCATGCTCTTGGCGCATTTTTCCCTTTCTGTGAAAAACTGAACAGTGTGAACTAGATCTTTTGGCTAAGACCCTTCCTTTCACACGACCATCCGCATGACCAAGCACCTAACCAATAGTTATTTCACGATTTCGCATTTCGGGTGATCAACTGTAAGTCACCTTGGTTTTCCCGATTCATGAAACTCCAAAATGGAGCCTAGCACTGCTAGCTCATTCCCTTCTCTTTCACTGATGTGACCACAAGACTACGCCAACAGGCGCTTCACAATTTTGCACTTCGGAACATTGTGAAATTTGTGAATTCCCTCACCTATCATCTCCAAATTCTCGATCCTCTAATTGACGAATTTCTCGAGACCAGATCGATGGTCCTTGATTCCATTGAAATCAACGAATCAGATCAACTTCATGACATCGCATTTCACGACTTTGGAAAACAGCTTCCTCTGTGCTCCAAATTCCCAAACTCCCGATATCCACGTGTGCCAAATCGACGGCTCACACTCCTCGGTGATCCAATGGTCCAGATATCACTTTCGCAAATTCTAACTTTGTTTTTCTTCATGCCAGATCAATGGTCCAGAATGCTTCCTCGAGCAATGGCTGTGATCACTTTCTGCATTTCGGGATTTTGCGTTTCGTGATGTCTGCAAGCTACTTGACGTAGTTCTCCCGATTCACTATTCTGCGAAACTGCTCATCTACTGCCACATGTCCTCTGGATCAAACGGATCAGGTCATTTCGTGACTTTGCACATCGCAAGTTCAAGGGGTTAGAGCACCTCCTTCATTTGACCTTTCAGTCAGCGAAATGATGATCTTTCACCACGTGTCCTCTGGATCCTACGAATCAAGTCATTTCGCGACTTCGCATATCGCGAGTTCGAGGGGTTAGAGCACCTCCTTCATTTGACCTTTCAGTCAGCGAAATGATAATCTTTCACCACATGTCCTCTGGATCCTACAGCTCAATTCATTTCATGAATTCTCATATCGCGAGTTCGAGGGGTTAGAGCACCTCCTTCCTTTGACCTTTCAATCAGCAAAATGATGATATTTTTCCATGTGTCCTCTGGATGATGGACGGTTCCGATGACTTCATAACTTGTCTTGTGCACTTTCCTTAGGATCCAACGGCTGAGATCTGATCTCCTCATCCGCGCTTCCTATGGTCACTGGACTCTGATCTAACGGCTCACAACGCTCCTCGATCCATGATCAACAACCCATGTCGCTCCTCCTCCTGAGCTTCATTCCTCCTGACTTGGAAGAATTTCCAAGTGCCAAAGGCCTTGAACTTTGATCCTTCTGTGAGTCTTGATGATTTGGACCTTGTCTGCACTTCTGTAAAGTGAAAAGCGTTATCTCTTCTGAGATTTCTCTTATGTGTCTTCATTGTTGTGTTTTCCATGCACACTCTGCCTATATCCATGTCAACATCACTCTTCCAACATCCTTGTTGTTCTTGTACCATCGACGCATACTCTGATCTTGCCATCAATGACAATCACAATCAATCTGTGAAGATGCCAACAAGCATACCTGTGAAGATGCCAACAATCTCCCCCTTTGGCATTGATGGCAACCCTGAATGGCTACACTGTTCTACTTAGATCCCAACTGTAGCATCCAGAACACCTTTTCTCCCCCTTTGACATCAATGTCAAAGAAAACATGTTGTTGCAGTATTCTTCAGAGGTATCGTATATTCAACCAACACAAACTCCCCCTGACAGGATGGACCCTCTTAGGTTGACAGTGAGGTCACGCCCAACGTTTGGCGTAGATACTCAAACTAAGCTTGTGCAAGCGGTTTAGTGAAGATATCAACAATCTGATCTTTGGATGGAATATAATGCAAAGAAACCATAGAGTTGGTTACCTGTTCCCTCAAGAAGTGATACTTGATGGGTATATGCTTTGTCTTGGAGTGGAAGACATGATTCTTTGACACACTAATTGCACTGATATTATCACAATGGATTTGAATCGGTGCAGTATAATTTATCCCCAAGTCTGCAAGTGTCTGAATCATCCACAATACTTGGGTACAATAGGTGGCAGATGCAATCTATTCAACTTTTGTAGTTGATAAGGAAATGGAACCTTGCTTCTTGCTCACCATGCTACTAGAGAATCTCCTAAGAAGAACGCACCTCCACTCATGCTTTTCCTTTCATCCACATAGTTAGCCTAGTCGACATCTGAATAGACTGATAGTTGAAAATTTTGATTCGTAAGATACCATAGGCCATAGTCCATTGTTCCTTTCAGGTATCTGAATATCCATTTGATAGCTAAAAAATGACTATGTTTGGGTGTGGCCTGATACCTTCCTAGGATTCCAACAACATGCATTATGTCTCGACAAGATGTTGTTATGTACAATAGGTTGCCTATCATAGACCTATATGAACTTTGATCAACATCAGGTGAGTCATCATCCTTACTTAACTTACATCCAGTGACCATAGGTGTGCTCATAGTTTTAGAATCTTCCATTTGAAACCTTTTCAACGTTTCCCTTAGATATTTTTCTTGAGAAAGAAATATTCCTTCAAACCCCTGAGTAATTTGTAGGCCAAGAAAAAATGACAGTTCCCCTATCATAGACATTTCAAATTCAGAATGCATGGCAAGAAGAAAACCATTTTACCAGTGAAGCATTATTACTATCGAAGATGATGTCATCTACATAGACCAACACAATGAGAAAATAATTACCCTTTGTTTTGATATATAGATTGTTGTCAACTGTTCCTCTATTAAACCCTTTGTCTTGAAGATATGTATCTAGTCTGTGATACCAGGCACGAGGAGCTTGTTTCAACCCATATAAGGCTCTCTTCAGCTTGCAGACAAATTCAGGTTTATCTAATAGTTGGAAACCCTCTGGTTGTTCCATATAGACTTCTTCTTTTAGACCTCCATTTAGAAAAGCAGACTTGACATCCATTTGATAGACTTTGAACTTCTTATGACAAGCATAGGCAAGAAAGATTCTAATAGATTCTAATCTTTCTACAGGCACAAATGTTTCATCAAAGTCTAGTCCTTCTATTTGAGTGTATCCTTTGCAGACCAATCTAGCTTTATTTCTTACAATATTTCCTTTTCCATTACTTAAACTTACCATCCCTTTACCCTTGATTTTGCTTGGAGCATCATTTCCAAAGGTTACGTTTCTTGATTTGCTTTCACTTAGAGATAGAAACTTGCCTTTTTCTCTCGTCATATGTTTGGAGCATCCACTGTCAATATACCATGGGTTATTTTGTCTTTGAGTTGACAACACTAGTCCACACTTGTCGTTTTCTTTCTTCTTCCACACCTTGACATTTTTAGAAGAAGGATTCAAATCTATCTCGTAGTTCCTTAAGCGACAGTCTGTAGCTTTATGTCCAAAATTATGGCAGGTGTAACATTCTGGTTCATTGAATAAAGGATCATAACGATTGTTATGCTTAACCCGTGCCCTTTTTCCAGCCATCACATGATTCGCAGTATGTGATTGTTTGTTACTTGGCTGTCTCATTCTTTGTTGCGACATATATCTATTCCTTGAGTGTTTTGATTACTCATATCTAAATCTTAAAGAACAACTTACAACTTTGTGACCAAAGTTAGAACAGAAAAAATAATATCCATAGAAAAATCCTTTGTACCTGGAAAACGATCGTCTTCTTTGCGCAGGTCGATTTCTTTCACTCTTCCTTGGCAGCTGATTATCTTCCTCTGTTTCTCCATATGTGTTGTTGTCAATGAATGTAGATTTGACAAACTTGATGGAATATTTGTTTCTTGGCTGAGTACAACTTGATCCTTATTCATAACCCAAACCAATTTTCAAATTTGGATTCCTTTGTTGATTCAAAATGGTGGTTAATCCTTCTAAGGCTTTAATGCTTGGAAGATTTTGGAGATACAATGATTTGAACTTCTCCATCTCTTTTCTGGTCTTTACTACCTCTTCCTCCAAGGCTTCACATCTTGCCTTCTTCTCTGATAACTGTTGTTTCAGAATGTCCTCTATTTTCTTTGCCTCTTCTAACTCCACCTTTAGCAGGGCAAAGTCTTCATCATTCTTTTCAAACTGCATCAACAACTATTTTTGTTTTCTTTTCTCGAGTCTGAGTCTGTCAATTTATTCTAAGGCATTGATTAGTTCACCTTCCATATCAACCACAACTTCTTCATCATTAGCATCACTTCCTGTGATTTTATTATCATATTCCTCTTTATCCATAAGCATGAATTAATTTACCTTATCTTCACATGAAGAGTCACTGTCTGTGTCTTCTGAAGAGTCATCATTGTTTACGCATAAAATTTTCTTTTTATCAAATCTTTTGGATTTGTACTTCTTTTCACCTTCAGAATTCTGATCCTTCTTCTTGTGTGGACACTTAGATGCAAAGTGACCTATCTTTCCACAGTTAAAACACTTGAAGGGCAACTTGCCTTGATACTTGCCTGATCCTTTCCTTAGTCTTCTCACAAATTTTTCTTCAATTTCATCATGCTCAGAATCCTCATCCTTATCTTTTTTAAATGATGCTTCTCTAGAGGTGGGTTTATCTTTACCTATCCTCATTTCATATGCAGTCAACGTTCTTAGAAGTTGATAAAAAGCCAAAGCTTTTAGATCATTAATTTCTTCTATAGAAGAGACCTTCGGGTTGAACCTATCTGGTACAGATCTCAAAATTTTATGAACTAAAGAGGATTCCTCAATTTTTTCACCAAGTGCTTTCATTGCATTTACTAGTTCTTCAACTCTCAGAAAGTACTTCCCAACAGTTTCATCCTCTTTCATCTTTAGCTGTTCAAACTGTACTCTGTAGGTTTGAAGCTTGGCGACCTTTACCTTCTCATTACCTTCATAACTGCTAATGAGTTTGTCGCACATTTATTTGGCAGTTTCTAAGTGCATAACTTTTACAAATTATGCTTCTGCAAGCCCACTCAGAATAGCACTCATAGCCTTAGCGTTGAAGTTGAACTCTAGCTTGTCATCCTTATGATCTAGTACAACTGGCTTTACATAACCAGTCTATACCACATCCCAAACATCTACACCTAAAGCCATTATGCAAGTTCTCATCCTAACTTTCCAGAAGGCAAATTTTGTTCCATTGAACAGGGGGGCCTTATTAGTTGAAGTTCCTTCATGGCTTGACATGTTTAAGCTTATTGATCTACCTTTAGATAAAAGGAACTTGGCTCTGATACCAACTGTTGGAAAAATGAGAGGGGGGGGTGAATCAGTTGTTACTGTGCTTAAACAATTATACCCATTTTGAACTCTTCACGGAACACTCAATCATGATCAAAATGATACAAGGAAGTAAGAACTAGAATATTAAACATCAATCACACACATGAAATACACAGAGACAAATATTTCCTGAGGAAACCCATAAAGGGAAAAACCTCTTCTTCTTGATATGATAAGTAATCTTTATTTTCTTTACATTATCATTCTTATGAGCCCAAATCATTGTGTGGATACCACCTCTGTCTTCCAAGCTGAAACTTGATGAGAGCACCAACTCTTTGGTTTCTCTAGCACCCACTAGAAGGAAGCACCAATGCCCTGAGTGTTCCAGTACCAACTGGATGGAAGCACCAACTTCCAGTCACACAAGCACCAACCTGTATAAAAAAGAAAAATAGTTCTCCCTTGCACCACCCTACCACCCTGGTTTTTCTAGCTATAGCCAGATGGAAGCTACAACTCCATGTTCTTCAAGCACCCACTTGAAACTCTGAGGACACCAATCCTCCCAAGCACCTCCCAACCACCCTGAAATATAAAAACTTCGTTACTGAAACTTATTACAGTGATACAATGTTTATCTATAGCTTACCAGTCTCATCACTATACTGCTGCACTAATATGATCTGCATGCATCAGTGTCTTCCTACTCGCATTCTTCTTTGAGATTTTTGTTCTTCTTCTTTGTCTCTACACGCTCACCTCGAACTTCTCTTTCTTTGTCAGATATCCATTTCTATTCTATGCGCTATGCCTCTTCTTTGTCCTTCAGCTGCTGCACACAGTCTTATTTTACCCACATGAATCACTCTCCACAACAACAACCTCCTCTTCTCTGTTTTTAATATATTTATAATCCAAAGTCCTCTTCCAGATCATACAACTAACTCTTCATACCCTCTGGCTATTACACTGAGTCTATTCTTCATTCATGGTCGTTATGCCGAGACTCTTTGCTTCTATGGAAGCTACAGTCTTCGACGCTTTTTCTTGTATCAATCGTCTCTGTGATGAGTCTTCATACCACTAACATATACCTTGAGACTCTTCAGCTTCTCTGGCAGTTTTGTTGCTTGTGAGATCATCATCAGTTCCCGTTATGCTAAGATTCCTTAGCCTCTTTGGCATTCGAGACTCTTCATTTTCTCTGTCGATCACCCTGAAGCCTCTTCTAATTCTCTATGTAGAAACAACCAGTGGTTTCTAGCAATTCCCTAGAGATCCTCTGGGCACTCATGCTCTTGGCGCCTTTTTCCCTTTCGGCGAAAAACTGCACAGTGGGTGCTAGCTCTTCAGGCTAAGCCCCTTCCTTTCACATGACCACCGGTGGTGACCAAGCACCTAACCAATAGTCATTTCGAGATTTCGCATTTCAGGTGATCAACTGTGAGTCACCTTGGTTTTCCCGATTCGTGAAACTCCGAAATGGAGCCTACCATTGCTAGCGCCTTCCCTTCTCTTCCACTGATGTGACCACTGGCTATGACCACAGGCCTACTCCAATAGGCGCTTCACGATTTCGCACTTTGGGACATTGTGAACTTTGTGAATTCACTCACCTATCATCTTCAAATTCCTGATCCTTGAATCAATGAATTTCTTGAGACCAGATCGACGGTCCTTGATTCCCTTGCAATCAACGACTCAGATCAACTTAGTGACTTCGCATTTCGCGACTTTGGAAAAACGATTCCTCTATGCTCCAGATTCCTGAACTCTCAATATCCACGGGTGCCAAATCGATGGCTCATGCTCCTTAGTGATCCAACGGTCTAGATCTCACTTTCGTGAATTCTGACTTCGTTCTTCATCGTGCCAGATCAACGGTCTAGAATGCTTCCTCGAGCAGTGACTGTGATCACTTTCTGCATTTTTGGATTTTGCATTTCACGATGTCTACGAGATGCTCGACGAAGTTCTCCCAATTCACAATTCTGCAAAACTGCTCATCTGCTGCCACATGTCCTCTGGATCGAATGACTCAGGTCATTTTGCGACTTCGCATATTGTGAGTTCGAGGGGTTAGAGCACCTCCTTCCTTTGACATTTCATTCAATTAAATGATGATCTTTCACCACATGTCTTTTGGATCCTACGGCTCAATTCATTTCGAGACTTTACATATCACGAGTTCGACGGGTTACAACACCTCCTTCCTTTGACCTTTCATCCAACAAATTGATGATCTTTCGCCACATGTCCTCTGGATCCTACCGCTCAAGTCATTTCACGACTTCGCATATTGCGATTTCGAGGGGTTAGAGCACCTCCTTCCTTTGACCTTCCAGTCAGCGAAATGATGATCTTTCGCCATGTGTCCTCTGGATGATGGATGGTTCTGATGACTTCAAAACTTGTCTCGTGCACTTTCCTTAGGATCCAACAACTGTTGGTCTACGCACTCAGATCAACGACTGAGATCTGATCTCCTCATCTACGCTTCCTCTGGTCACTGGACTCTGATCTAACGACTCACAACGCTTCTCGATCCATGATCAAAGGCCCATGTCGTTGCTCCCCATGAGCTTCATTCCTTCCGACTTGGAAGAATTTCTAAGTGCCAAAGGCCTCGACCTTTGATCCTTCTGTGAGTCCTGATGATTTGGACGTCATCTATGCTTCTGTAAAGTGCAAAGCGCTATCTCTTCTGAGCTTTCTCTTATGTGTCTTCACTGTTGTGTTTTCCATGCACACTCTACCTGTAACCCTGTCAACATCGCTCTACCAACATCGTTGTTGTTCTTGTGCCATCGACACATACTTTGATCTTGCCATCAATGAAGAGCACAATTAATCTGTGAATATGCCAACAAGCATACCTGTGAAGATGCCAACAACATGAGAATAATAATGGCCCTTGTGCCCCAAATGATGCATTTCGGTCTCAATTTCCATGGACAATGCATACTAACCATAAATCTTCTACAACTATATTATTAAGCAGATCCTGGAACGATCACATGAGGCCCTTATATGGTATCTCTAGCCTACCTGAGGGACATGGGTGCTATGATTAAATCAAAAAACATGCCCTGAATGAGAATCTATCTTGAGCCCACACCATGAATCCTTCCTTGGGACATGGTCATGGTTCTTTAGCATTTGAGTGGGATATATAATCCATGAGTAGTTTTTGTGCATTGGAAATGGTCTTCAAGGTATAAACATGGTCAAAGGGGGAAACAAGGAGCTTAATCCCTAAATTAAGTTCTTTTAGAGATCTAGCAATATGGTTAGTGGTGGAAAAAAATTGTTCCTTAGGCTCTAGATTCCAATTCTTAGGATTAATCGCCATGAATAACACCTACAAAACCACAACATGAACCCTTTATATGGGGAATTTGGCATCAAGGTTGGATATGGATGCCATTAGGAGTTTTTTCACGCCAAGGATGGGTTGTAGAGCCTTGAACATCATTGACAAAGGAAACTAGGTGCCTTGAGATATAGTTAAATCTTCTCAAGATTAAGATCCTTGAACGATTCCTTGTACCAAAACATGAATCCCTTCTAAGGGTTCTTTATAGGAATTTGAGTAGGATATGGGTGTTGTGGTTAGGTTTTGTGCACTATAAATGGGTATGGACTATGTCACATGCTCAAGGGGATAAAGAAGGGCTTTAGGCTCTAAATGAACCTTCTTGAGCACAAATTCCATGAACAAAGCCTAGATATAGTGACACAAGACCTCTAGGAGTCGAATATGAGAGCCACTAAGATGTTTCATGCATAGTGAATGGGTCTTGAGGCCTTGATCATAGTCGTTGTATGGAAATAGCATCCTCGGTCCCTAAACATAAATTCTTTGGCTCAAGCACAATGAACATGTCCTTTGACCACCAAAAAAGAGCATGGATGGTTTGTATGGCATTGACCATCATCAAATACTGAAAACTAGTGTATTAGGATCTTATCAAAGCTTCTTAAGATCAAGACACTTGAACAAGTACTCAAAAAAGTGTCAAGGCATAAATAGGGTCAAGGATGACACAATGGAATAATTAATGCCTATTGAACCTTCTTAAGATCAAGCACTGTGAAAAAAACCTATAAACCATGACATGAGCCCTCTCTAGGGACTCCTTGACATTTGACTTGAATATGGGAATTTCTATCAGATCTTATGAATCATGGATGGGTGTTATATATGTGACCATAGTTAAGGGAGGGAAACAAGAGCCTTTATCCCTAAACCTTACTACTCATGCTCAAGCACATGGACGATTCCTCGAAGCTCCACATCTAACCTCTCTTGGTAAAATATCACCTCCAAGGGTACTATCGACACCAACACTAGGATCATTGTGCACAAGGAATGTGTCTAGAGGTCTATCTAAGGTCACAGGATGAGAATGATGGGGCTTGTTCCCTAAACGATGTTTTTCAAGCTCAATCACCATGAATAACACCTACTAACCACAAATATTCTATGGTTACAGTTCTAAGCACATCCTCATTTAATGACCACATGAGACCCTTGTATGGTACCTTTGGCCTACATGAGGGACACATGTGCCATGATTAAACTACAACACATGATATGAATGAAAATTTGTCTCGATCCCTCACCATGAATAATTCCTAGGCGATGGTCGAGGTTCTGTATCATTCAAGTGGGATATGGAAGCCATGAGTAGGTTTTGTGCACTAGAAATGGTCTTTAAGGTATAAACATGGTCAAGGGGGGAAACAATAGGCTTAATCCATAAATGAAAGTCTTTTAGAGCTCTATCATTATGATTAGGGGAGGAAAACTCTTGGTCCTTGTTGAGGAAAAGATATTAAATTATCTTACTCAAGCATTTTCGGATCTTGCTTAGCTAATGCAAGATAGTCGAGAATGTTACCCTATGTTTATAGCCTCAAAACATGTTTCCCAATCCACAAGTATTAATTACAAGGGGTTAGGATGATTTTTTAAATATAAGATTATTGCAAAAAAGTATAACATTTTTATACCATTTTCTGAATAATACAGATGCAAAAGGTAAATGTGGAGACAAAAGAAAAAATACCAAGTCACATATCAACACAGTTGAGACATAAAATCAATCACTTATTTCATTCCAAGAAATCAAAAGAGTCGTTCTCTTTACAAAAATCTCTGAGGGATTTTGGACCAAAGTCAAACTTAGATATCCCCGATGAAAACCATACAAAAGGAATCTGACAAGAAGCAAAAACTGAATTTAAAATCTAGATCAACTAGCCACAGATTGCTACCCACTCGACTCTGCAAAATATCCTTTATCAGTCATGAAATTTAATTCATAAACATACAAGTCTATGCAAACTATCAAAGATAGATCAACACATTTGAAAACAAGTGTCTGAATGTTGTAATTCAACTTTGAATCTTGTTTTCTACAATAGGACCCTGTTGTCATAAAAGAGAATTAGGCTTTTAATGAATTGAAGAATGAATGAAAACTGAACTATCTCAATAAAACTCAAGAGCAAACCTTAGTATGTTTTCTCCTTCCATTCTCCTCTTTTTCTTCCTCTTCCTTTGGATTTTATGCATTCTAAATTAGTTGAAGTAGTTCAACCACTTCATTTAGTTAAGTTAACAAAAACTCAACTAACTTTTATCTTAGGGGAAAATTAATAATAAGGGTCTTTTAATAAATAATAACTAGTAGGTGGGACCCCTTGTAATTCCTTTTAATTCCTTAAAAAAAAGTAAACATAACTAGACAATAAATCAAACACATCCCTCCTTGTGGCTCCAATAAGCATTTTCATAATTTGAAAACTAAAAATCAATGATATTTCAAATCGTATCCAAATATATAATATCTGGAATATCCAAAAATAGTATGTTGTCTAAAACCTTTAGCAGTTCATTGTCCTCAATAAAACAGTAATAAAATAAAGTCAAAAACTGTATTTGCCACTTTGAGAGGAAATTTCCCCTTTGTTGCTGCTATCTACCTTTGACTTCTCTGAATTATTCTTAGGTTGTGTAGAGCCTTTAGGCTTGATATTACATATGACATGAGAACAATCATCTCTCAAGTGCATGCAGGATGAAACAGATTTGGTTGAATCGCTTGAGGGGGAGAAGGGGGAAGCATCAGATTTTCCTTTATCATGCATATTGTGGGGTTCGGTTTTAATTCTTTTGCTTGTGTGGGAGCATTGTACATGTGAGTGTGCATGGGAAATCTGGACATTTGGGTTAGCAGGTGGAGGAGGAGCAGGTAGAGACAAATTTGGCTAGGCACGATGTTGGGATACTGTTGGGTGAACAATCTCCTACCATTCATCATTCTCAGGGACTTCAGGTTGTAATGAAACATGAGTGGGAATAGGGATACTCGGGACATGCTGGGGTTGGAAGGAAGGCCTCTCTGGTCTAGGTTGGACTACCCCTTGTCCAATCCAATTGAAAAATCTAGCTTGGAAGAGATGGTTTAACTCTTGAGGATCTACATCAAAATGTTTTGAGAATATTGGCCTTCTAGGCCCTCTGTTCCAATTCCCGCTGCCCCTGTTATTTCGGACATGACTTCCTCTACTGAAGAAGCTCATCATGTATACAAAATTTATTAGCAACTAACTTCTTAAACAAACCATACATGACATCTCTTAATATGAAACAAAGTTTGGCTCAACAAACACATCAGACCCATGCAATCCAATCCATAAAATTTATTCAATAATTGTCAATGAGTAGAGGTGAATTAGGGTTCTGGGATATCTGAGGGGATTGTATTGAGCGAAAAAGTGAGAAAATGAAAGGGAGAAAGAATACAATTACTTCTCAACAATTCATTGAACAATCGACTGTGAAACAATAACCAAATCATATCAGCTGTGATCCATCTCTATTTTATTTCTTAATCACTGTAATACATAGTTTTAATGTAATTTTAAGAACATGGAGTGAAAAATGAATCTGGGATTGTGAGGGGATTTGTATTGAGCGAAAAAGTGAGAAAATGGCAGGGAATTTGATGGATATTGTTCATACAAAAAATTAAATAAATCATACAATCATAACTCTGTTCAAAATTAATCCAAAAAACATCCACTTCCAAGACCAACATTCATTGTTCCTCAATTGTATACAAAAATGCTGGTTGTCTCAATAGCAATTCAAATTTCCATAAATCCTTGATTTTAACAGTTTGTGCATTCATAACTTATAAAAAAGAATTCATTCAACAATATTGTTTATTATAACGTTGATCCCTTCTTTTTAAAAAAAAATCAAAACATGGACAACAATGTGCTCAACATCTATCCATGATAATCAATAGTGCGCCACGATAAGCAATCAACAGTAAATGTTCACCAATCAACAATCAGGCCCAATTTAAATGTACACAGGTGTATTTTCAAAAATGTCAATAGACTTAAAAGGATGCCTGATCATACACAATACTTTAATCAATCAATCGACAAAATCTTGAATTGAAACAACAGTCAATCCAAAAATAAACCTTGGGTTTGATCTCAACACATATAACTTATTTTTTAACAATTGGTAGTCTACATGATGATTTCAATATAATCATATCATATATGAAGAGGACAGAAGTAAACTAACACACATGCACCTTTTTAACTTTCCATAACCTTGATCGGGATTAGTAAAATTCACACTGGTGTCTTCTTATGCAATCAAGACCATGCTGGATTAAACACAGTGAGAGAAACCATAACGAATAGGAAGAAAGTCATCGATTGTATGCGACCACTTGTTTCATTCTTATTTTTTCAAACAATTTTATCATAGAAGGACCAGATAGAGACTCGACGAGAGAGAATGTGTCTTTCAAGACTTCCATAACCATTTAACTAATAACCTATACTTGACAACCCCAGAAGGTGCCCAAGGAGAGCAAAGACAAATCATAGTCTAAATCGGGCTTTGTCAAAATTAAATGCAGGGAGACAACAAGAGCATGTTTATCTTTAAAAAAAAACCTAGAGAGTTGACGATCTTCTGAGACTTATATCCACCTTTCCATCAATTAACAACCATGGGCCAAAATACATTTTTGAAAAGAAACAACAGTGATCCATACAACCCTTACTTATTACTCCAAGCCCCTAATGGAACCAATAGTTAACACCCAAGGAGAGAAAAGACAGTAAGATAAAATAACCCAGTGCACACAGGTGCTTCTATCACTTGCTGAGAATAGACAAGGGTTAACTAAATAGTGGTGGGTATTCAAACACAATGAGACAATGTCTCTTTCCAATCGCCCGGGAGGTTAATAACTTTTGACAACCATTGACAATGATCCCACATACATCATTACAACGAGAATGATAGGGGTGGTGCATGGAACCCTTTGCATTTGATATCCATTAAACACACAGGCCTGTATTAATACTCGGGTGACCAAGATTGAAAATTTGGCAAGATTTCAACGAAAAGACAGTTGAGAAGGAGCTATTAACAACAATTCGGGGTTAGATAAAAGAACACACCATTGTTGGCAATTTCTCTGCAACTGGGTAAGGATAACCAAAATGACTAAGAGGAAACGAGTTAACAGACAGTGATACACAAAACCAAAACCCTCAATCATCAACCTAGATCCTTATTGCACCAATGTTATTTATTATTCCAAAGAGACCCATCAAAAAACTACACTGACCGAGCAAACAACCAACACGCAAATTTAATAAAAACTATTCCTTTGCTTGCCATTTCCAACATTTTACAGTCATCACAGAGAGTCATAACACCATATTTACACACAATCGAAAATCTCAAGAACACACAGAATCCAAGCAACACTAAGCCACCATTTGATTCATACAATAGAGAATACATCATGGATGGAGAGAAAACAATCATACATGTGGGAAAAACGCTTAAATGGCGAGTTGGCTGAGCTTTCCCTTCCAAAAAACCTGAAAACGCGGAGCTTCACAACCAACAAAGAAAAATTGCAACAATGGAACAATGCTAGGGTGACGAGCGATAGGGAAGGTTTAGAGTGACGTGCAGTAAATGCATGTCACTTCCATCACCTGGACCCATTGAATTCGAAGTATGAGACAACCCAATAAGCATAACATCCACCAAATATCAAACCATATAACGAATGCATAATCAATGCCAAACCATCGTAGAATCTGAGACCATATCTATTACATAGTGCACCACCCAAACTATTTCATACGTTAACCCTTGCCATAACTCCACACAATAAATCAAATCATATCCACATTGCTATATGTGCCTTCATTCGACATTAATGAAATTTGCATAGTCCATTAACCAAACAAATAACACAACAACTAGGACTAACACTAGTATCCATTAACTCTTTCATTCGAAATTTGCATATAATCTTTTATTATAGCTCAAATACATAGTTTCTTCCCTTTTGTTTGAACTATAGAACCTTTCCATAATTTCCCTTTGTTTCCATCATGCTATCATTAAGTATCCTTTGCATATATGTGGCTAAGTAATCATTATAAGAATTAGTAACAAAGCTATAACATAGCAACTGTAAACAACATCATCCTCACACCCATAGAACCAGTTCAATGTCGCAAGTGATTACCAAAATCGTTCCACTATAATGCATTATGCACTTATTATCACGCCAAATGAAACTAAGACTGCATCGTAAAAAATGTAGGACTGTGTAGGCAACATCGCAACAACAATAACACATGTGTAATATGTTTATTCTTGCACCTCTAGTCTACAAGGGGGTTCCGCCTACTAGTATTATATTATTGTCATAATTAAATAATAGTGTTTTTAGCAATCCTTTGTGGGTGGAATTCATTGTTGTGATTTTAATCGTCAACAGGCCTTAGGCCCTAGACGTCGCTTCTTGGGCTCAATCGCCATTAACAACACCTACAACACTACAACATAAACCCTCTCTAAGGGGTGTTTGGGATCAAGGTTGGATATGTATTCTATTAAGAGATTTTGTAAATTGAGGATGTTTCATATTCCTTGAACAACATTTTCAAAGGAAAAAAAAGTGTCTTAGGATATTATTGAATCTTCTCGAACTTAAGAGCCTTAAACGAGTCTTCATACGAAAATATGAGTCCTCTAAGTGGGATATGGGATATGACTTCCATTAATTGGTTTTTGTCATTAGTGATGGGTCTAGAGGTCTAGACCATGGTTGAAAAGGAAAAGAAGGGCCTTACACTAGAAAAATAACATTCTAGGCATCAATCATTGCGAACAAGCCCTCCAACCACAATACATGCCCTCTCTATGGGGTCTTTGACCCCCAAGTTGTATTTCGGGCACCATTAGGTGTTTTTGCATAAAGAGGATGGGTCTGATAGGAGTATGCCCAAGAGAAAAAAATAGGTTTTAATGTTAAACCTTTTCTTATGAAATATAGGTCGTAAAATAGTTCATAATGTGAATGTTGATGGAAATCTTGCAAAGTGATGAATATATGTCATAAGTACGTGTGGATGTTCTTGTAAATAAAAAAAATGGTGGGACTGCCTCTTTTCCTCTACATGTTGGATGAGTTGGAAGCTTTGGTTTTAGCTTTGGAATGACAAACATGGTGGTTAGGGATGCATAAACAAAAACACATCAATTTTCCCAACCACTTGTTCTTATCTCCATTTTCAACCATGATTTTAAATATGATCCACATAATAATTGTTGATGAAACCGTACACACTTAGAGATATTTGTATACATATTTTAAAGATATTTTTTCTACGAAAAAAATAATTGCTTTCTATTTTTTATTGATTTTTATTTGTACATATATCATAATTAATTGTATGGTGCACAAGTACATAGGGAGACTTGCACACAAAAAAATAAAAAACAAAAAATGATCTCAATTATATTAAGACCCTCAAACATGGTATTAACATCAAACCTATTTATTTCAAGACTTCATTGGATATATATATATATATATATATATATATATATATATATATATATATATATATATATATATATATATATATAGTGACACACAAGAACCACTTATATCTACCACAACTACACATTAATGGGAATATATGTAGTATATTTTAGAGAAAAAAGTAACAAGCCAATGTTAAAAGATCATGATTTTTTTTAGTTATACAATTTTTTCATAAATAAAAATTATATATTATGGAAGATTATTAAATTTCCTACTTTTTCATCTTTGTACACCATATTCTAACAAGTTGTACATATACCTCTATTAGTTTTTCCTACTCAACAAAATGTTATTTTTTCATACTTACATACTACCCTCTTTGAGTAGAGAAACATTAATTTGCACCAACTCAAAAATATTTTAAAATACTAAAATGTCTATTATTCAAAAAAAAATGAAAAAGCATAAATTAAAACAAAAGAAAAAAAAAAACCATTTCTTATTACTATTAAATGTCAAATTACTTTATTATACTCTCACAAACTGAAAATTCTTTATTAAATGATACTTAAAATGCTTCATGCTTTGAAATATAGTTTTGAAGTTTGTGCCTAAATAATGTAAATTCAGCATAAAAAAAAATGTGGTAGCTTTATTCTCTTTACCTACTGAAAAATATTTATTAAATGATATTTAAAATGCTTCATGTTTTGAAATTTAGTTTTGAACTTTGTGTCTAAACAATGTAAATTCAGCATAAAAAGGTAGTAGCTTTATTCTTTTTGCTTACTGAATTTTTTTTATTAAATGATATTTAAAATTCTTCATACTTTGAAATCTAGTTTTGAACTTTGTGCCTAAATAATTTAAATTCAGCATAAAGAAAAATGTGGTGGTTTATTTTTTTTTGTCTAAGATAAACATTGGTTTAAAAAGCTGATCACTTTATTCTCTTTACCTTATTCTCTTTGTTTAATATATGAAAGGTTGCCCAAAAAATAACTAGACTTTATTAGTTTTAGTTTTTGCTTAAGATGAATGTTCATAAAAATAAGTGAATAAAACATTTATGATTTACTCATAAAAAGGAGTGAACATAATATTTATAGTGTACTTATATATATAAAAAATAAGAAATATTAACATCATGAGAATTACTTATATATATATATAAAATAAGAAATATTAACATTATGAGAATTCCAAATTGTATGTTCAATTTTTTTAATTAAAATTATATATTAGTAAAATGACACATAATTTAATATAGCATAAACATGTTCAATATCAAATATGGAAAATTTATTAGAAGAAATTTGAAATCTATATTGATTTAGTCTTAACCTAATATTAATCATATACATGTAGTAAAAATATTAGTTATACGACACCAAAAATAATTTTACATCTTATTTCAAAGAGAAACTTTCTTGGTCTATGTGAATATTATTTTTTCATATAATATTAAACAAAAGTTATAAATTATATATCAGTGAATTGGATACATAATTTTAGAACTATTATTAAATTTTGAATAATCTTATTTTTATGTTCAATAGTTTTAATTTTTTAACATATTTAATTATATTATAAATTTAATAAAAATAAATCATAAATAATTAATCATTTTAATTTTGAATTATTTTAAATATATATTTAAAAGTTTTAAATATAAAGTAAAAAGTTTCCAAACTCTTATTTGATTAAATTTATATCTATTAAATCACAGGTTAAGGTTAACATATTGAAAGTTGAAATTTAATTTTAAATCTTAAATGTAATGAATAAGTAAGGAATGAAATGAAAAAGTCCTTTGTTAGTCAATTTTGTTCTTAAATCATACACATATATTTTAATATGTAATCAATAAAAATTGAAAAGAAAAAGGGATAAATCATATACAGATTTTTTAATTTTAAATCTGACGCATACACAAATCTTTTAATTTTAAATCTGACCTGTAATTAATAAAAGTTGAAAAGAAAAATTCCTTTGATTTATCATCAAATAAACTTTGATTTATAATTCAACATATTTTTTTATTATTTCACATGTACTTTCATTTATAATTCAAATCATATATCTTATTATTTATTTTCATTCAAAACATATTTTTTATAATTACTCTTTTAATCTGTAAATTAAAAAAAAAATTCTTATTATTACTATTATTTTTTTTTATTTATAACTTAGAAAAATAAATCTTATTGTTATTCATTATTGTTATTTATTATTTTTTTAATTTATCATTATGAAGCATACATTTTATTGTTATTCATTATTTTTAACTCACTTTTAAATCCAATCTTATTTAAAAATTATAGATTTATTGTTACTTAATGCATCTCACATATACATATAAAGATTATAAATATGATTATAGATTTAAAATTACTCACTTTTGAAATCCAATCTTCTCATTGTTTTGACTGACCTTTGAAATCCAATCTTCTCATTGTTAGTGAGTGGTATTTGTCTATTACGGATCCAAGCTTATCTGAAGAATCCATACAAGGTTGGTAGTCAAGAGCTTTTCAATTAATGGGAGTTATTTCGGCTTAAGATAGAAGACTACAAGCATGGTTGCCTATGAATGTATAAAATTTTTAAAATGTTTTTTTTTTTAATTTTTTGGATTAATATTTTTATTTATATTAAAACTTAAATTTATTTTGAAAAGATTAAATACTTAAAAATGATTGTGGCAAATAAATGGTTAGTTATGTGATTGAAATCCCTACTTGTTTGCATAATATTCTTCAAAAAAATATTACACTAAATATAAAGGAAAATGAATAAAGTGTGTCAATTAAGAATCACTTAATGCTTTGCCAACATATTTTGTAATTTAAGAGAGATCAAAATCTAGGTGATTGCTGAAATCTTTAAACATTGTTGACATAAATTGCTAATACAATTGGGAAAATAATAAACATTCTAAGCTCATGGAGGCAAATCTATGATTATAACAACAAGTGTTGTAGGCCAGTTTAGTCTCTACCAAGCAGGTTTGGAAAGTATTAACTACATACTCCACCTAGACAATTAGTAAAAACTGATATATAATAGTCCAATTCTTAAATTAAGCAGGTTTGAAAATCGATCTAAACAATTAGTAGAAAATGATATATAATAGTCCAATTCTTAAATTACTTCAAGATTAAATTGTTGTTGTGAAAAGTTCATAACAACCTTTGCTAGACAAGCCTATGATAAGCCATTAGCATGGCATATATCATAAACAAGAGTCAAGACCTATTTAATGTCATTTCAAGTTAGTATTTAACTATGTTTAAATTAAAAAAATTTCAAACTTTTACTTTGTAGAAAGTTCTTAGTAAGATATATTGAATGAGTTTTTCACCCATCACCCAATAAAACATCAACCACTTCATTCTCTTGCTATCTATTTGTTTTCAAATGATAAATGAAATGTTATTCAATTTTTTTTATAATTTATTTTGCATCAAAAGCTTTGATGACATCATCTCAGTCTTTAAAAGATATAAATTTTGCATTCATTATTTCACAATAACTGCTTAGTGACATAAATGTTATAGAAGAGAGAAATTGAAAGTGGAATAGATCATGGCAACGTTGTCGCTATGCAAATATTGGAGGCCCTACCTAGCGAGTGGGCTATTTTTTTAATCCGTTGATTAATAAACGTAAGCTTATTTGATCTATTTTTAATTTATTTAGCAGCGTTTATAATTTTTTAAAGTTTAGAAGAGAATTATATGATTTATTTATAGTAAATTTACTTCGATATACAATAGCATCATCACTCTTTTGCCATGTAACATGTGGAAAGTATAAAAGAAATCCATAGAAATGATGTGACCAACATTTAGTTCTTCACACAAGTTTTAGGTTTTAGGTTGGTGACAAGGTGTGGTTGCATTTACAGAAAGAACACCTAATATGCTTCCACGGGAAGCTCAAACCACTCTGATATGGTCCTTACACCATTTCAAAGGTCATGGGTGACAATGATTTTGAATTGAGTATTGCAATTTCTTTGGCTTGCACTCAATATTTAATGTGGAGTTGCTTCAACCATGTTTCCCACCTCTATTGGACACCTTAGAGGTGGCGAAGCAATTGGCCCCTATAGAACTGTTGGCAGCCAACTCAATTTTTTTGATTGCTCTCAAAAAAGCTGCCTACACCCCTTGTCTGATTACGACAAATCATTGTCGCATTGTGCTACTAGACATTTGTTTCATTTTTTGCGACAATTACAATTTGATTTCGATTCAATTTTCACAACTGAAAGTGTGAAAATACCTTTTTCATCGTCTGGACTGTCGTCGTCTTTTATTGATTTTTATGAAAGACACTTGACCATTGGTTTATCGCATGACTGCAAAAGATTTGTTCAAACTTATACTCTTACCTTGATTGCACATTTGGATCTGTTTGATTACTAAGCCTTTAAGCATGAAGATCATCTGATTACATTTGACTTTGTAAAGGTTATGATGGATCTAGTCTTATATGTTTTTATTCTTATTGCTATGGGCTCTTGACTCGTTGATTATATTGAGATTTGTTATGGTTGCAATGTTCTAAAAACTTTGGAATGTAAACATTTGAGTATGCAACAAATACATTGGTAAGTTTATAAGGTCGATTTGAGAAATAGCTATGGCTTGAGGGCGCGTTGATGAAATCTTTTGGTTTTAATTTTAAATCGATGCTTGGTACATTGTTTTGAAAATTGTTATCACATGGGACAAGCAATAGTTTCAAACTATGTATTGACATGTTTTAATTAACATTGGTTTGAAACATTGAATTGACACGACAGGTAGTTGGATTTCATGCTGATTAAACTTAACACTTGGCACATGATTATCACCTATGGTGTTGGTTCAGATTCGGATGAATGGCACGTTGGTGTGATGATTCACCTATTTGCTGGCCGATACGTATGGTTTAAATAATTATGGTTATAACAGCATTGTACATGATCATTAATACAATGCGTGGCGGTGGTAATCCCACCACCTTCGCACCCATGCAGTTAAGTCCGGTCTCTTCGAGCATTCAAGCTGTTAAACCCTCTCGTTTTCACTCTGTGCATTGTTTCGTTTAGCTCAAACCCTACCATGTACAGAAGCCATGGCTCCTGTCGTAAGGGTAGAGCCCAACGGGTGCCAAGCACTGTTGACATTTGATGGTGCGTATAGCAACTTAGAAGAGTTTGGGTGGCTTCCATTTATAAGGAAATTCGACGGTTATAACCTCACTGTGGCTCGACAATTTGCATTGTCATTCGATGGCTGCCGAGCCAAATTTGGAGATGTCCAGCTTGAAATCACCAAACAGTTTCTCAGCTTGGCAACTAGTCTGCCTATCATTGGACAGAAATGGTCGAAAAGCTACAAGGTTGACAATGTCCCATGGACATTGTTATTTCGGTCTCGCACAGTGGACTCTTGCAACAGAGGCTTGCCTGCGAAGATGTTAAAACCACGCTGGTATGATCTCCTAATGATAATCAAACAATTTGTTACTTGCGAGGGCAGGTATGGGTTTGTTTTCCTGTTTCACCTTCGTTTATTAATGGTTTTTATGGGTTTCGAACTGAGTATGCCCCATTATCTACACCGAAGCCTGTTCAAAATGGCCAAACGTTACAAACACAGTCAGGCTGATACCAGCCTCTTCCATGTGGGATTGATTAAAATGTGTATGGTATATGAGCTGGGGTTACGTCGTGATTCTTGGGATAATTTCCTTAGCCGTAATGGCTTTGTAGTGTCAAACCCTCCACAGGTCGATAAGCCTATGGTAACCGAGAGCAAGCCTACCCCTGTACCCTACAGTGTTTTACTACCCAAACCCCTACCCGATTCCCCTGCGAGCTTACTCGTGGCTATGATTGCTAAGCCTACAGTCAATCGGCCTAAAGCTAAAGCTGTTGTTAATGCCAAAGGAAAGAAAAACTCTCGCTTAATTTCTCGCATGGCGAGAAACAAGTCCAAAACTTCTGCCAACGCTGACCCTATCGTGGTCAGCGAAAACTCTGATTCTGAAATCGAACGATTTCTCGCCGACGAGTATCCTTACTCGGAAGGATTATGTGACAAGCCTGCATGCGATTTTGTCAACAATCTGCCACCTTGTCTGAAAGGTAATCCTAAGTTTCCTGGCATTAAATTAACACAGCGAACCCTCGGTGAGTCATTGAAAAACCCTGATGCCCCGTGCAACCAGTGTGGGTTATGGTTGGAGAGGTATTACACCGATGTGCCGATATTGCAGACCAGGATTCGTGATTTAGAAAATCAAGTGGTTAACCTCACCGGTCATGAAGCAAAGGTGCAACCCTCCAACAAGAAACAACGAACCACTGGCTCTATCCTGTTCAAGAATGTCGAGTCGGCCACGACAATTGTCAATTCGAAATTGGCATAATCTCAGCAGTCTACCTGGTATAACCCTCGCCCATTTATATGGCACAATCATAAGCTATGTGTTCGTTATCAACTTGCTCGGTTACATAGACATGCACTGATGTACATAGTTTTTTTTGGTAAATCGAATTTTGTTTAAAGTTTGAATAAGATTTGGATTCTCAATGATCATATTCTGAATTTGATTGTTTAAAATTAGTTACGATATACTGCTCTGTTGCTTCTATTTTTGAAAGCCGTTTTGTATTTTAGGTTTTCGAACATGATCTATCTTTTGATTCGAATTGGTTATCATGCACATAAACGATGGTTGCTCTGTTATAATTTAACCTTCGTATGGTTTTGACCAACACAGATACGATGTTGATTTTGTTTAAAAAGGGCGTTTTGTTTTACATTGAAGATCGATGCAACTCGTAACTATAACCTGATTACTAGCCAGTCAATCCGTGAAGCAAATCGACCCTGTTCTGTTATGAGATGACTGTGTAACTTGGTCACAAATGAATGTGTGAAATCAAAACGACATACCCAGAATGATGATTCGTCCATAATTG
>JZKD02S1947571.1:37754-62037 GCA_000966675.3 Picea glauca | reverse complement strand
TCACGTATATATAGATAAAATAGTCAACTAGCTGTTAACACCGACTAATGAGATAGGCAAAATTTGTGTCACTATTGCCACAAAAGTTAATCACTATAGTGATGAAAATCTGGACTAAATTTAAATAAGATTTTCGTCGATATTGCGATGAACTTTCATGGAAATATAGACAAAAATCCTGTCCTTTTGTCTTGGAGGTAGACTTTTTAATACGGCCTCACCAAGGTTGGGCACCCCAGTTGAAGCGTGGAAAATTTTCGTGGAATAATCTGCCCATATGTAGTAGTGTCATCCTTTGGATAGCCTGCGCTATATTTTCTACAAGTTCTGTGGCATATTTTTCTCACTGCTCTCTGACTTCTAGAGGTGTAATGGCTATTGCGCAATCCTCCAGCTCCTTTATCTGGTCCTTATACTGCTCCAAGGCCTACGTTATTTTCCTCATCTTCTCTTCAGAAGATACTCCCTCTGACTTTGCGTTGTTTGGGATGGTTTGGAATACTGTGCTAATGTGCCTCTCCATATCTTACATTTTTTGTTGCACTATCCTCGTTTCCTTCCCTTCTTGGCTAACTTATTCCTTCAGTGTGATATTTTCCTCCTGTGCTATCTGCAAGTTTGTCACATCAGACCTTTCACTAGACTGAATTTCCTGTGTGAAACTAATTTGTAATTTATAGATCTCTTTCATCGGGATCTTGGGAAACACCAAGTCCAATGTCTCAATTTCCTAAGGGATTTTTTGCTTCCTCATCATCGACGAAAAACATCTCAGGGGTTATGATAAATTTGGTGCTCCCCTACGCTCTAATTTGCATTGTTTCTCCAACAGGAACTCCTTCCTTGGTTTTTGTTGGTTTCTCTTTTTTTGGTTGCTCTTCCTTGATCCTCAACTGCTCCAACATAGTTTTCACTTCTTATACTTTCTCCAGAATATAAGCCTTGTGGTTATCATCATTCTCCCACACCTCATATAGTCAGTCTTCTACTATTGTGTCTATTAGTTCAACATCATCTATTTTCAGTGATGTTTCTAGTGATTTTTTGTGGTCCTTTGCTTCTTCTTGGAGCCACTTTCTTGCTCCCCTATTCTCTTCCTTTGAGAATCTGATGGCTCAGATTCTTCTAGAATCTGTGTATCCATCATGTCTCCTACCCAAATTCTTCCTCCATGGGTATTTCTTATGTCTCTTCATTTTCTTCTCCCACACGCACTTGTTTTGTTGTAACTCCTGGTGTTTTTCCTATGCACAGTGGCCCTTGTGTGGAGCTACCCTATGGTTTCTTTAATGTTATGTGTTTCTTTTGGATTGGGTTGCTTCCCCCTACTTGGCATTGTGCATCATTCTTCTTTTTTCTCGCATTGTTTGTGCCTATTTGTTGCGCATGGAATGTTTTGTCCTACATCTTAGTCTGTCCTCCTAGAACTATCCTTGGGATTACAGGAAATTTCCATTCCTTGGGCCACTCCTGGACCTCCATATGTATTTCATGCATCCTCACACAATAACTCAGTTGTAGCCACTCCTTGGTTGGGTCCCTCTTCGCCTGTACCCAGATGTTGTGGGGCGTTGCCTGAAAATTTGTTGTTTGTCCAAACTCCTAGATAGTCTCTAGTGAAATCCTCCAGGTACTGACTACTAGCTCTTAGATCTCTGTCAAGTACCGCATAAATGTGTCACTGTTTTCCTTCTTCCTCTTTGGGTCTACTATGGTCCTAAGAGAAGTGAAGCAAGCTATGCCACACTTTCCTATCCCCTCTATGTACTTTTTGTACACTAATTCTTTCCACCCCATCAGTGCAATGAGGATGAGTAACCACGAGTAGTGGAACTCAGATCCCCAATCCTGTGTGTCTTAAAAATACTCCAAGAATGAATTGAGAAAGTACAGGGCTCATCTCATCGAGCTCCTCTTCACGCATTGTTCTGTAGCTACTGCCATGCATGTTGGCACTTCTTCCTTTCCACACTTGCACATTAGTTTTCACCTAGCTAGCATCCTTGTGGAAAACTTCGTCACAGGATCGTTGATGTCACTAATCCTGCTTGCCCTATTTCCTCTCTTCGTGCCATATTTTTTCTTGATTTATTCATAGATGGTTGTTTCCTTTGTCTTATATTCTAAGTATTTATTAGGATTCTCCCCATCTATGGGTAGACCACTGATAGCTGCAATGAAAGCCACATTGATAGGCACTGGCCTATCCATCCACAAAATTCCTCCATGCACCCTTGATAGGAGTTGTTTCACACATCCATTGATGTGTTTACCGCACCCAAACTATGATACATCTAACAGATTCATTATCCATGTGTTGTAGAGTCTTGGGATCCATTACGCAGGCTCCAACAGTGGTGCACTTGATGGGCCCTCTCCTTTTCACTCCATGTAGTTTTGTTGTGCAAAATACGGGAATTTGATGGCATCTACAACATCATGATATGATTATTTCATGGTGTTTACTCCTCCTACCATTTCATCATCGACCTTTAATCCCTCATGGATATGTGGCATAACTATTTCCAACATCACCTGTGCGTATTGTACGCCTTGCACACTTCCTTTAGCTTGCTTTTTCTTCTTCCCTTAGGATGCCCCGACCTCTGGTACATCCTCGTGCTCTAGTCACTTTTCTTCTTTCGGGTTTAGGATTTGTTGTACTGATCCTGCAACTTGTTCTTCTTGTTGTGTCCTTTTTCCTCTGGATGCGTCGGATTCTATCCTTTCTGCGTCCTCCTCCAACTGTCCGACCTCCTATGTTGGGTTTTGTTCCTCCTCCACCTGCGTGATAGTAGGTTCATATTCGGGTGTGTGAATTTCATTGACATCCACTATTGTCGGCATGTCCACGGTCCTTGTTTGCATCACTCGAGCATTGCTTCCTGTGTTTCAAATGACCCTACTCAACACTCCAACTCTCTGTGGCGACATCCTACTAAAATCTGGACTTTTGATCTCTAAATCTCCACTAGATATCATGAATTCTCACACTTTCACACTAAGGGTTCATTCTTCGCTCTGCTCCTTAGGAAAAAAAACAATTGATTTCTTTCCCCACCTTTTTCGATTTTATAGTGGGATGGTGTACTGACATATGTTTCGCACTGACAGTTGTCAATTTTTCACATTTTCCTGCACGCTCCACTTTTTGTGTCTGCCAACTTTTTTCTAGTACGCAATGTCTTCAACATTGGTTTTTTTGTAGTGAATTGTTAATGTTAACAAATCTATTACATCAAAATCCCTCTAATATTCTTCTATATTTTTTTCTTTTTGTTATATTTCTTCTTTTTTTTTGGATTTTTTTCTTTTTCTTCTAACATATACTATATACAATATGTACAATCATTCCTTCTCTCTCTAGTTTTACCTAAGGTTGTTAGGTCGACTGTCTTGATACATCTTTAGTCGAATTTCATTCATCAGTCCTCTAAGATTCTTCCTTGCAAGATATTTCAGTTCCACACCACCTCCATTTGTGATAGCCTCTACCTAATAAGGCCCTAACCAATGCACCTTGAACTTCCCAAGGTGTTGTATATATTTGTTGTTATAGAGGAGAACAAGATCTCCTTCCTTAAATATTTTTTTCTTTATGTGCCTATCATTCCAAGATTCATCCTTCGCTTTGTACCTCTTGAGGAAATCCTGCTAAAATTTTGTCTTCTCCCAACTCCATCAGCTAATCCAATCTTTCTTGTGCAACACCTTCTTTTGTCATGTTGGTGATTGTTGCAATGCACAGACTAGGTATTAAGTAATCCAATGGAACCACTGCTTCTTTCTCATACACCAGTCTAAATGGTGTATGTCCTATAATATTATTGCATGTAGTCATGTAAGCCCATAATATTGTTGATACCTTAAAATCCCAATCATCCCTATTCACATTGCAGATCTTTTTCAATGCATTTTTTAGAATCTTTTTAAAATATTCTACTATACCATTTTCCTGGACATGGTAAGGTTTTCTCTTCTGATGATGTATCTCAAATTCTTATGTCAAATATATGATTGTCATGTGAATAAAATGGGTTCCTTGATCAATCAAAAAAATTCTAGGACATCCAAATCTAGTCACCATGTTCTCAAAGAGAAACTGTGTTGCAGTTTATGCATTGTAATCCTTCACTGGGGCTTCTTTTGCCCATCTAGTTAAATAGTTTGTTGCAGTGATGATGTATATGGATCTTGGTCTCCTTGCTGGTCGGTTAATGGGTCCAATTAAATCCACAACCCATTTATTAAACACTTGTAAGGTTACTTGGGGCATAAGTGGTATTTCATCCCTTCTAGATGGTTTTCCCACCCTCTGACAGACATCACAAGTCTGACAGTATTCCTTTCCATCCTTATGCATTGTAGGCCACCATAATCATGTGCACAACACCTTCTGTGTTGTAGGATTTCCTTCATAGTTCCCTCCATCTATGCCTTCATGTGATTTTTCTAACACCATGAAGTGTTCATGCTCCATCACACATCTTCTCAGAATTCCATATGCACCTAACTTGTTTAAATGAACTGCAATCAACTGATATTCTGCATCATGCACTACCAACTGCTTTTTTTGTGGGACAGTAAATTACTTGGGAACCATTCATGTGCTCGAGAATCCAACAATGTCAGCAAAATAATCAGCAGCAATCTGAACAGAAAATAAGTTAGCATCAGGAAAATTCTCCTCCAAGTTCTTTGGCTCCTCTCCATTAGTAATTCTTGATAGATTATTTGGTCCTACATTTAGCTTCCATGGTTTTACTATGATTTCAAAATCATATTCCTAAAATAATAACGGCCATCTACAGATCCTTCCCCCCAACATTGTTTTGTTAACTAGGTACTTCAAAGAAGAATGATTTGTAAACATATTAAAATGTTGACCTAATAAATAATGTCTGAATTTTTGTAAGGCATATACCATAGCTAGACCTTCCCTTTCTATAGTATTATAGTTCTTCTTAGACTCAGACAACTTTCTACTAGAAAAAGATATTGGGTGACCAATGTCTCCTTCACCTGGTTGTGCCAATACTGCTCCAAGTGCAATGGATGAAGCATCCCCATGCACATGAAATTCTTTTGTCCAATATGGAAAGCTCATAATTGGTTTTGTCACCATATTCTCTATCAGTATGTCCAAGCTCTCTTGAAATTCATCATTCCACTGAAACTTGGTGTCTTTCTTTAGTAACTTCTCCATGGGCGTAGTAATATTTGCATAGCCCTTTATGAATTTTCTGTAGTACCTTGTGTGGCCCAATGTTGCTCTCAACTGGCACACTGACTTTGGTGGTGGTAAATTCACAATACCAACAATATTTGCAGGGTCTACTATCAAACCATGTTTGCATACAATGTGTCCAAGTAGGATGCCAAATGGTGTACTGAATATACATCTCTTAATGTTCAAGGAAATCTGACATTGCCTACATCTTTCTAACATTAACCTCATAATTTCTACATGTTCCTTCAATAAACTGAATATTGTCCAATCATCCAGATAAACTTCTAAAAATTTATGTATAAAATCCTTAAATGCAGTTACTACTACACTGGAAAATATTTTTGGTCCATTGTTAAAACCAAATGGCATTATTGTGTACTGATATGACCCCTACTTTGTTGCAAATGTAGGTTTATACCTGTCCTCTGGAGCAATTATGATATGATGGTAGCCTGAAAATCCATCTGTGAAAGAATACACTTCCTGTCCTCCCACATTCTCTAAAACCTCATTTGTAAATGGAGTAGGAAAAGGATCATGCAGGCATGCATCATTTAATTTCCTAATATCCACACATATCCTAATCCCTCCAGTCTTCTTTTCCTAGACCAACATTAGACTAATGCACTATGATTCTTCCACGGGATCTATGATTCTTGATTCTAGCATTCTATCAATTTTTTCCTTAACTTTTTCCTTATAGATGGGGTTTAATATATATGGTCTCTATCTAACTATTCTTGCATCTGGTCTGAGGGGTATCTTCATTTCTCCAAGTTCCCCTACTATCCCTTTCATATCTGAAATTGTGGTTGGGAATAAGTCACTATAATCACGTAGTAATTCAGTTATCTTTTCCATTGTCTCACTATCCCAGTAATCTCCAATGTTGGCTATCGTGGGCTTCTCTTCAGTCCCAATATTGACCTTTCTAATCTTCATAGGTGTAGTGAACACTTATGATTGTAACAAGGGTCCTTCCAACCCTCTTTTTCCTTCCCCTTCTACTATTTGTATGTCATGTGGGTTGTCTTCTACTTCCCCATCCTCTACAACCTGATAGCAGTAAACTAATTGTTCAAGTGTTTCTTTTCTATACTCCTCCAACTGAGTACTCCATCTACATTTGGATTCAAATAGTAGTCTTCTCATGTAATAGTCCTATATAGTTGTTTCACATCATCTTCTAGAACATTATCAGGCACAGGTTCTACATATCTTTCACAATCTGAGAGATCTAAAGGTGCTACTACCCTAAATTTCCCATCTTCAAATATCATATTTCTAGTCTTTAAATTAATTATGGCCTCATTATCAAAAGCCCAATAAATTCCCAATAGTGCTAGAAATGGTATAGACTCATCCACCATATCCATTACTTCAAAATTTGTTGCGGTGTGCACACCATCTAGATCCATTGTTTTATTCTTCAATCTACCTATGAGAATCACTCTCTGTTGGTTTTCTAGCTTCAACTGGATATTGGAATACCCTAGTGTAGGTTCTCCCATTGCTTCCCAAGTCTTCTTTGGAAAAATGTTGACATTTGATCCTAAGTCTAGGATAACATTTCCCATATTAAAGTCTCTTATATTTGCATTCAATCTGAACTCTCTATTGGTTCTTTTCTTTCTATGGAACTGATTAATCTTCTTTGGTTATGTTCATATCCCTTATTCTATGTTATATTTCTCAAACATATTTTTAAACAACTCCATAGCATTCTTATCCTCAAGTAATTTAAAGAAATATTCCAGGAAATTCTTTAAGTTACTTACTTTCTATGTTTTCTCTCCTTTGTAAGTATGACCCAAAGACTGGGGCATATAAAAAATAGAAGTATCATACATTGGCGCAGTGTTTGATGTGGAGGATTCATTCTCCTTCAATAACTCCTTTTTTTCTTCCTTGAAAGTTTCCTTCTCCTTATTTGAATCAAATTTTTGTTGTGGCAGAGTGTTCTTATGAATCCATCACTGAGATTCCTTCTTCTAATCTTGTGCATCTTCTCTTGTCTTCACTCCTCCTCTAGTCACTATATTGATATTCCTCCCAAGATCCCTTATTTCTGCAGCAATCCACTGCACATTCTGGTTGTTTATATTCCTCTTCTCCTATATCTTCATCATTAACTTCGGGAACTCTTCTATCACGTGATTTGTTGCACGGAAATACATACTTGTTGTTGTTGTTTGAGGACAATCTCTGGCATAGTGTCCTTGTTGTTGAAAATTATGGCAGATAATAGACCCTCTTCCTCTGCCCGTTCCTCCTCTTCCTCTACCTATGAATCCTCCTATGTTCCCATGTGGATCCATGTTTTGTTCATGCTAATTTGGTACCTAATTATACTACGAGGTTTGTTGAAACCGTGGCACTGCTTGAAATTGTTGCACGTTGCAAAACTGTACCACAGTATGTCATTCCATAAACTCAACCTACATCTTGTATGCATATGAGTTTCTTTGCTTCATTAACTCCATAGTTTTACAATTTTTGTCTTCATGTCCTACTGACTTACAAAAGTTACAAAAAGTACTCTTTGGTTCTATCTTATAATTCTGCATCATAGGGAAGTGATACAGATCATTCCCATGTGTCTTTCATATTTCAAACTAAGTCCCTAATGTAGGAAATGGATTTGGTATCCATATTCACAGGTACTACACAAATGTCAAACACTCATTCTTGTGATGTCCCTATGATTTACACAGGATACACCACATTACTTCTCGTTTCTCCCTACTTTTATTCTGGTTTAATTGCACTGTCAAATTCTTCTTCTTCAGGTCTTCCTTCAGATCCTCTATAGACAGATCTGTCTACTTATATTGATTCTCTTCTAACTGCATCGTTTCTTGCAGTTCCTATGCCTGGGTTTGAAATTTTTGTTGTCTCAATGGATATTTGAAGTGTGGTAATAGAGAATTTATAAACAATTATTTGTGTTGCATGTCATAAATGGGATACTTTAGTTTACCTTTCAATGTCTTGAACCTCTAATCAATGTCCCATACGGACTCTCCTTCTTTATGTCTCATTCATAAACTAATCCTTTGATTTTGGCCTCTGAAACTCAGTGATTAGTGCCTGCTTAATCTGTGTTATTGTTCCCAGTTCACCCTGTGTATTGTTTACTGCTAGACTCATATACCAATCCATCACGTGGTTTATGAACATTATTGCTATTTTCACTACTTTTGTTGCCTCATCAATGACTCTTTTCGCTTCCCATATTCTCTCACACATGAATATGTTCTTCTCTAGGTATTTTGATCCATCCCCATGAAACTCTGGTAATCATATCATTGGATCTATGCCTCCCATTGTTGAATGTGTTGTACCTTGTTAGGTTCCTAACCCGTACATAGGTAGAACAATATATTCGGATGTAATAAAAGTCAATATTAATAAGGCCTTTCAATAAAATAGAATAAGGCGGGTGTAAGAAGACCTAATAGAAGCTTCCGCTTCTAGAAGAATCTTCTTCTAGATGCTTCTTTTTAGTATAAATAGGAGTCGAGGGTATGAGAACCCTAGCTTGGATATTATTGCAATAGAGCTCTTCTCAACTGGAGGCTTCCCCCTTGAAGAGGCTTGTGAAAATTGCTTTCAGATTCAAAGTGCTATTTATGTTATTATTCTCTTATCATTTCAGTGCTACTGTGGTGAATGTACTGGTTATATTGTTGTTATTCTTCCATTTCTAGAATTTTATTTTTGTTCTGCATACATTTTATATCTGGTATATTACAAGTGGTATCAGAGCACTTTCCTTGGCAGAAAGTGCGGGTTAAATTTTTTTTTCATTGTAGAGACGTATTCTAGCATCTTTAAGCCACAGAGATCTGTCGTTATGCGCATAAACCCATGGTTGAGGGATTCATACACACAGAAAATACAAGTGGTACTTAAGCACACATCTTTTGGCCACCCTTGTAACCCTTGTTGGTACCCCTTCGAGTGGTAGCGCATTAGACAACACCTATGTACGGATTGACCTAGATTACCTGAAGCCCTATTTAGATAAATTGATCGATCGCCTAACTACTATAGTGTCATTGTGAACAACACTCAAGAATATACTCTCTAGTACCTGGGTAGTCAGGTAGTATGGCTAAGGGTACAGTCTATCCTCCTTAGTTAGTGCCCTGAGATATTGGGCCGAGTACTACTGTTGGACCCCGCACGTATATCAGAGAGCTATAGCATAGGGAAAACCCTAGTCTGTAGAACCCTTGAATACCTAACCCTTGGGGACAAAAACATAAACAAATTAAAACAGACAAGATCTATTGTCACGCAACTGTGTTCGGTTTGCCAAGTAAATACGCATTTATTTATGCTTAAGCATTTGGGCATTTCCTTTCTATGGTATTCTTAAGAGCAGAGTATAACTCCGTTGATGTAAAAAAAAAAAAAGTCTAGAATTTTTTTACCATTATTTGAGACCTATTCCATTGGATTCATCTCTTCTCCCTTATCACATTCATCCATATCATTTTTTGACAAAAAAATTTTGAGCCCGCCCACCCCTTTTCAGTTCCCCCATTCCCATGGCCCATACCCGTAGCCAAGACTTGGAAGCTCACTACAACACCTTGCAATATGGTCTCATTGAAACCCAACAAGAAGTGAAACAACTCAGTGCCAATGTTGTTGCCATCAATACAACCATGCAATCCTCAATGGAGGAAATGAAACAAGACCTCACCACCTAGCTTGAATCATTCTTTTCGGCACTCTGCACCAAATTGCATATCCCTACAAATAACCCTTCCTCTTCCTCACCTCCACATCCTGAATGTGACCATTCCTCTCATTCCCATAACTTTCAGAACCATCACTTTCAATGTGACCTATGCCTTCCGCAGGTGGATGTGACCAAATTTGATGGCTCGAACCCCACTGGTTGGGTAACCCAAATGGAACATTATTTCTCTTTATACAGCATTACAGATGACTTGGCCAAACTCTAGTATGTTGTTCTCCATCTAGATCAAGAATGGTGGAAATGGTGGCAATGGTGGCAATGGAGAAAAAATTCTCGTCAAGGGTATATTGCTTGGACACACTTTGTGGCAGAGCTTTATGAATGCTTTAACACTGACACCAACCATTTGGGCCATTTGACAAAGTTGAAACAATTAGGAACAGTGGAAGACTTTATAGTTGCCTTTGATCACCTGGCTTTTAGAATAGAGGGCATGTTTGATGCCTTTTTCTGAGAGTGTTTTATCAGCGGCCTCAAGGATGAGATTTGGGCCCATGTCTTCATGGCTCGGCCTCAGAGTTGGGTGGAGGATACTAAAAGAGCTAAAGAAGCACAACAAGTTGTATCTTCTCAAAACTGAAAACCCTCCTTTATCCCTCACCCTAAACCAGTAAATCCCACTACTCCCGTTTCTCCACTAAAGATCCAAAAATTGACCAGGGATGAAATCGTTGAACGCCAAATCAAAGGCCTTTGTTATAACTGTGATGACAAATATTTCCTGGGCTACAAGTGTAAAGAAAAAAATATTTTTATGGCCATCTCCGAGGATATTTCGGAAGAGGATGTAGAAACTCCCCTTGTGTCTAAGTCACCTGAATCCATTGACATAACCCCTCCCTCATACCCTCCCAAAGTAGAACCGGTCATTTCCCTCAATGCTCTCACTGGCTTCTCTGCTCCCCAAACCCTCAAGATAATCAGTTACATCAAGCATCGGAAGGTCATTATTCTGGTTGATAGTGGCAGCACCCATAATTTTATTCATCGCTACATTGCCCAAGAAACTCATTTCTACATCCATGCTGTCAATAATTTCCAAATCATGATTGTCAATGGTGGTTCCATGAAATGTGGAGGGCGTTGTGAAAATGTGTGTCTCCAAATTGGTGACTACTACCTAAAATCCCATATGTTTTCTATCGACATGGGAGTTTGTGACATTGTGTTGGGTGCAGACTAGCTAAGGACTTTGGGTCCCATTCTCATGGATTTTAAAGACTTAACCATGCAATTCAACTAGGAGGGCCACCAATATAAGTTCCAAGGCATCACCACCGATTCACCTGAGATCATTAGTTCCCATCGCATGGAAAAGCTACTCAAAAAAGGTCATTTTGGTGTTATCGCCCAACTCCATGCCATACAAGCAACATAGACACCCTTGGTCCCACAAGACCTCCAAACCATCCTTTATAAACATCAATTGGTCTTTTCCACTCCCCAAGGACTCCCTCCTTCCCATCGTGTTCATGATCATTCCATTCCCCTTGTACCCAGAATCCTTCCTCCCAATATCCATCTGTATCGTCACCCCTTTTCCCAAAAAAATTGAAATTGAGAAAATGGTCCGGGAACTCCTTAATGTAGGCGCTATCCACCCTAGTATGATCCCCTACTCTTCTCCTATGGTCATGGTCCTGAAGAAAGAAGGTTCTTGGAAAATGTGTCTTGACTTCCGTGCCCTCAACAAACTTACCATCAAAGATAAATTCCCCATTCCTGTCACTGATGACCTCCTGGATGAATTGAGTGGCGCCCAATTCTTCACTAAACTGGATCTTCGTTCGGGCTACCACCAGATACGTATGAAAGAGGCAAACATTCCCAAGACTTCCTTTAGAACTCATGAGGGCTGCTATGATTTTTTGGTCATGCCCTTTGGCTTGTGTAATGCCCCCTCCACCTTCCAAAGCCTCATGAATCATGTATTCCATCCTTTTCTCCGCCATTTTGTCTTAGTTTTCTTTGATGATATCCCCATCTATAGAAAAACCTAGATAGACCATCTTTCTCATGTGGATCAAGTTCTTCATCTACTCTCTCAGCACCAACTTTTCTTGAAACAATATAAATGTTCTTTTTGTGCCTCAAAAGTAGAATACTTGGGTCATCTGGTTGGCAAGGATGGCGTCAGGGTGGATCCTAAAAGGATTGAAGCTATGCAAGACTGGCATCACCCAAAGACTCTTAATATCTTGCATGGATTTTTGGGCTTAACTGGGTATTATCGCAAGTTTGTTAAGAATTATGGGAAGATTGCAGCACCTCTCACTACTCTCCTCAAAAATAACTCTTTCACTTGGACTCCAGCCGCTGCTCAAGATTTTCAAACCTTGAAGATGGCCATGTGCACCACTCCAGTCCTCACCCTTCCCGATTTCGCAAAGACCTTTGTGATGGAATGTGATGCCTCAGGGAAAGGAATTGGTGTTGTCCTTATGCAAGAGGGTCAACCTTTGGCCTTTACCAGTAAGCAACTATCTGAAAGAAATCTGGGAAAATCCATCTATGAAAAGGAAATGTTGGTTATTCTACATGTCGTTGATCTATGGTGCCCTTATCTATTGGGGCAAGGCTTCCAAATTAAGACAGACCACCAAAGCCTCAAGTATTTTCTGGAACAACGCATTTCCTCCCCAGAACAACAAAAATGGGTGATTAAGCTCTTTGGATATGATTATGAGATCATTTACAAGAAAGGAAAAGAAAATGTGTTTGTGGATGCACTTTCTCGCAAATATGAAGATGAAGGATCCCTTTTTTCTCTTTCATTCATTGTCCCGGATTGGCTCCAAGACGTTCTCTAGGAATGGATACAAGATCCCAAAAGTTCACAGCTGATCCAACAATTGTATTCCAATGCTCCAGCTTCCCCAGGGTACTCTTGGCTCCATGATGAACTTCGATACAAAGGCCATTTGTATTTAAGTAAACAATCAAAGCTTAAATCCATGGTACTTTCGGAGCTTCATGCTACACCCATAGCAGGGCACTCCGGGTTCACCAAAACCTATGACAGGGTCAAACGTTCCTTTTTTATGGGATGGTATGAAACAAGACATTCGTAATTTTGTCGTTGAATGTGATGTGTGTCAATGCAACAAGGGATAAACAGTCAAATCTCTAGGCACCGCTCCCGATTCCACCTACTATTTGGAAGGATATCTCTATGGATTTTATTACCAGCTTACCCACATTAGGAAATAAATCAGTCATCATGGTGGTTGTTGATCGCCTTTCCAAGTATGCTCATTTCTATGACCTTCAACACCTGTTTACAGCATCCACAATGGCTCAAATTTTCATGGATCAGGTCTTCAAGCTTCATGGCATGCCACACTCGATTGTTTCTGATCGCGACCCAACTTTCACAAGAAATTTTTGGCAAGAACTATTCAAGATAAAAGGCACCGAATWTCAACTCAGCACAGCTTATCATCCCCAGAATGATGTCCAAATGGAAGTTGTCAACAAGTGTTTGGAAACATATTTGAGGTGTTTTGCCTCAGAAAAGAAAAATCARTGGGCTCAATGGTTACCCCTAGTTGAATGGTGCTACAACACTTCATACCATACAGCTACATGCATGACTCCTTTTGAAGTAGTATATGGACAAAATCCACCTTYAGTTCTCTCATACTTAYCGGGTGSCTCGAAGGTCTAGGCGGTTGACCTAACACTTATAGMTCAAGAGGCTATTCTTTGTACCCTCAAAGAGAATTTGGTCATGGCACAGAATCACATGAAGAAATAAGCAGATCAAGGTCACTCTGAACGTCAATTTGCATAAGGGGATCAGGTGTTTCTTCAACTGCAACCTTACAAGCAAACTTTCGTCAAGGCCGATCATTTTCATAAGCTAGTGCCCAAATTTTATGGTCCTTATATCGTTCTCAAGTGTGTGGGACAAGTAGCCTATTAGTTAGCTTTGCCCAGCCATTCGAAGCTACATCCTGTTTTTCATGTTTCATGCTTAAAGAAGGTGATTGGAGCTAAGTGCCAAAATTAAACCAACCTTCCAGAGTTAGTTGAAGAAGGATCCATTTGGCTACAGCCAGAAGTATTTTTGGACCAATGTGAGCGTCGCCTACGTCAGAGAACCATCAAGGAAGTGCTAGTCTAGTGGAAAGATACAACTCCAACAAATTCCACTTGGGAACCAGCTACCATTCTGCAACAATTTCCTCATCTTAAGCCTTGAGGACAAGGTTGTTTTTAAGGGGGCAGACATGTTAGGTTCCTAACCCGCACATATGTATAACAATATATTCAGATGTAATAAAGGTCAATATTAATAAGGCCTTTCAATAAAATAGAATAAGGCGGATGTAAGAAGACCTAATAGAAGCTTCCACTTCTAGAAGGATCTTCCTCTAGATGCTTCTTTTTAGTATAAATAGGAGTCGAGGGTATGAGAACCTTAGCTTGGATATTATTGTAATAGAGCTCTGCTTAACTGGAGGTTTCCCCCTCGAAGAGGCCTGTGAACATTGCTTTCAGATTCAAAGTGATATTTATGTTATTATTCTCTTATCATTTCAGTGCTATTGTGGTGAATGTTCTAGTTATATTGTTGTTATTATTCCATTTCTAGAATTTTATTTTTGTTCTGCATACATTTATATCTGGTATATAAAATACCTGCTCCACGCAGTACTACTATCTATGTATTTTTATTCAGAATTGAACTCCCACTGGTGTTGTTACTGGTAATTACACTTGTACCACTACCTATATTGTTGTTGGTATTCCACTTGTACCATCACTCCCATTCCAATAGCCTATATGTTGTTGATCGTCGCACTTTTTCTCTAAACAACCCTTTCTTTGATGATGTGTTAGTCATACATGGGGTTGTAGGTTCTACATTGATTCAGATCTACATAAGGGTATCTTCTTCCTCGTGAGATACCGCTCCTCTAATATTTCTTTCGTATGTAGCATGACGTATCTCTTCAATGTGCTCCATGTCACGAAGATCCTCTACCTCTTCCTCATCACTTTCCAAGCCTTCTCTCTCGGCTACTGCTCTTTTCTTCCTCTTGAGCTTATATTGGTAGGGTCTTCCACTATGTTTCATTCCTACCTTCTGCATAATTTCCTAGATCTCCTCTTGATCCATCATAATGGGATCTTTCTCTTTAATGTGCTCTTTTCCATCCATTTCCCCCTCCATCTCATACCTTCCTTGGTGTTTCCCCTAACTCCCCCATGCACGCAGAGTAGTTTAGTTGTCTAATTCCATAGTTAATACCCCTTTATCATGCAATAATCTCTTAATCAAAGTGTACAACGACCTTATGTACATTCCCCTTGTACCCTTAAGAAACTCTTTTTCTGTTGTGTCGTAATACTTTGATGTATCTACTGCAAACTCAGTGATATACCCCACTACAATGTTGTATAACCAGAAATCTATTGAATGCATGAATTTATTATTTATCGTTTTCAACGGCGTGATACTTTCTTCTGTCCATTCCACTGATATAACTCTATTCGACGGATGGTTATCTTTCAACTGTGTTATCCACTCCTGCAATGGCATAGGAAACTCATTAAACAAAACTCTCATGTATTTCGTTGAATACATATATATCCAAGTATTGTCTTGTCTTAAACCTAGGGATTCTATTATCTTTATGGGAAAACTCTAGTTCCTGAACTGTCAACCATCTTTCAATCTCTGCTTTCATGGGGTTCCAACCTAAAAACATCCCCTTTCTTAAACCCTCACACTGTATAGAACCATTGTTGGTTATTTATGGGCTGACCTGGGTTCTAACTACATGATTACCAATTTCCCTTCTTCCATTGGCCCTTCTGGATGCCAAAAGGAAACATAACTCACAAAGTGCACCGCGTAGTCTCACCCGAGATGGATTCAATGGGTGGTCGCAGGACTCAGATGTCTGCAACCCTGGGATGGGATGTGTTTCTCTCTCAAAGACATTCGATCCACTCAACTGCTAACCCTCGAATACCCATATATTATGCTAACTCTAACTCTTACCATTGACACAACATATGACCAACAGACTTCATTAATCATTATAGCAGTGATTATTCCATGATAGGTATTCATCGACTTTATCATAAGATTCAGATCTAAACACTAGTTATGACATTCATTCATTTAGTGTTATTCTATAGTTCTTTACTTAGTGCATAGTAATATAACCTTTAGCAATTAGCATATTCATCATAAATCTTGTTAACTTAAAAACAATAGTGATAAATGCAACCATTCATACAAATGAAATAGATATACAGTGGTTCACCCCCTCCTGGGATACGTCCACAAAGATTTGTCGCTTGGGCTTTTTATTCATATTATTGTAAAATATAATGTTATGCACGAAACAATCCTTCCACCATTACATTCGATCTCCACAGATTGCAAAAGTGTCTCAACAAGACATATTCCTCAACTAAAACATCTACTACAACTTCAAAAATACACACACCAACCAAAAACACAACCCTCTCATCGTCGTAATACATTCTACTTATAAACAACTAGAAAAAATCCCTTACAAAAACCCTAACCCTAAGTAGATTAGGTTTTTCCACTTTCTCCTTGACTTAATCTTGGTTTTTCCTCGATCCAAACGTTGCTCCAAGTCGGTGCTTGTCCACTTTCCAACTTCTCTACAGCAGTTTGTCCACTTTGTAACTACTTTTTTCAACGTTGGTTTTCCTCTATTTATGGCATTGGTTTTCCTTTGTTTTTTGTGCTGCTTTTCTGTCCAATGTCTCATATGGACCAAAAAATATGGTTGTTATCTTTGTACAACTACCCAACTTCAAAGAGATCTTCTTGGGCTTCACTTTTAAAATAACATTCTCCCCCACTTTAAATTCTTTAGTTGTCATGTTCTTATCTGCATAAATTTTCTATCTATCTTGAGTTTCCATTAAATTCTACTTAATTATAACCATCTGGTCCTCCATATCCTTGAGAAATTATGGCCCAAGTACCACTCTATCTACTAGGTTTTCCCAAATCACAGGAGTATTGCATTTCCTACCATACAATGCTTCAAATGGGCTCATTTTCAATGAAGCTTGATACCCATTCTTATAGGAAAACTCAACCAAGTGCAAGTAATATTCCAAATTAGATGGATTATCCATCACATACATCCTCAACATGTCTTCAATTACTTGGTTGACTCTCTATGTCTTCCCATTTCACTGTGGATGGTATGTTGTGCTAAAGTTCATATTTGTACCAAATCCTTTAAACAATCCCCTCCAGAAATTTCTAGTAAACTTTGTATCTCTCTCTGAGACAATTGTCTTAAGTATCCCATGCAACCTAGCAATCTCCTTCATGTAAATTTCTACAATATTAGTTGTTGTGTGAGACATTTTTATAGGATCAAAATGAGTTGCCTTTGTCAATTTATCAACCACTACCATGATTGAATCATGTTTTCTTGTTGTCCTGGGAAATTTAGTTATAAAATCAATGGTTACCACTTCCCACTTATTCTCTGGAATTGGTAATGGTTGCAGAAAACTCATTGGGTTCCTATGATCAACCTTCACTCTCTGACATTTCATACATCTGACAATGTAATCAACAACCTCTCTTTTAATTCCTAGACAAAAGAAATGGCTTCTTACTACTGCAATTATTTTCTAGTAACTGGGATGTCCAGCATATGGAACATTATGCATTTCTTTTAATACCAAATTCCTAAGTTATCCAGAACTAGGAACAAAAATTCTATTTTTATGCATAATTAATCCATCTTCCTTCATCTCATATTATTTAATTTTTTGATGTACATTTTCTTGTTGTAAGCTTTATTTTATCTATAGGTAATGTTGATCTGTGTCAGTAACATCTAAAATTATGCTCTTTAAATTTGACTGATGCATACTAACAGTTGTAGCATGTACTCTTCTACTAAGTGCATCAGCAACTTTATTTTATTTTCCTTTAATATTCTTGATTTCAAAATCGTATTTACTTAAAAATTCCATCCATCTTATTTTCCTGGAATTCAAATTTGGTTGTTCAAAAAGATATTTCAAACCACTGTGGTCTGTTCTTAATTCAAATATCTTCCCCATGAGATAATTCATCCACATATTCAATGCATGAACAATGGAAGCAAGTTCCAAGTCATTTGTGGCATATCCCCTCTCATTTTCTTTAATCTTTCTGGACTCATAACCAATGACATGTCCATTTTGAGTGAGGACTCCACCAAGTCATTCCTTGGATGGACCTGTACATACCAAAAAAATTTCATTTGGGTCATCAATCTTTAAAATAGGTGCACTAGTTAGTAATTCCTTCAACAAATTAAATTTCTCTTCAAACTCGGTTGTCCATTCAAATTTAATTCCCTTATTTTGCAAAGAAGTGATGGGATGAGAAATCTTAGAGAACCCTTCTATAAATCTTTTGTAGTAACCATCTAACCCCATAAAAGATATTACTTCTGATACATTCATGGTTGTTTTCCATCCTCTAATGGCTTCAATATTCTCTGGATCCACTATTATACCTTGTTATGAAATAGTGTGTCCCAAGTAATGGATTTGTTCTTGGTAAAAAGAACACTTACTAAGCTTGGAATACAACTGATGTTCCCTCATCACTTTCAATACCAATATTAGGTGATATTCATGCTCTTCTTCTTACTTAGAATAGACAAGTATGTCATCCAGGAATACTATGACAAAATTATCCAAATAATTTATGAATATGTCATTCATTAAGCACATAAATATAGTTGGTGCATTGGACAGTCCAAATGGCACCACTATAAATTCATAATGTCAATACATGGTTCTAAAGGTTGTATTATTGATGTCCTCTTCCTTGATTCTAACCTTATGGTATCCCAATCTCAAGTCTGTCTTTGAAAATATATTTTCCCCTCATAGCTAATCAAAGAGGTCATCAATTCTAGGTAGAGGGTACTTGTTCTTTACAGTGGATTTATTCAACTGTCGAAAGTAAATACACAGCCTCAAAGTTCCATCATTATTTTTGACAAAAAGTACTAGTGCTCCCCAAGGTGAAACACTTCGATGTATGTACCCTTTCTTCAACAATTCTTCCAACTGCATTTGTAATTTTTTTAATTTTGGTGTACCCATTTTGTAAGGTGTTTTTGACACCAAAGCAGTTCTTGTCACTAAATCAATAGAGAAATATATCTCCCTCTTTTGTGGAAACCCTAGTATTTCTTGGAATACATAATCAAATTCTTTTAGTACCAAAAATTCTTTAAGGCTTGGCCCCTTTGTCTTTTCTAGATCCTCCACATTTGTTGCATACAATTGACATAATTTTCCAAAACATCTCTTCAGTTGTAAGGCTGAAATCTCCCTTATAGAGATGGGTCTTGGAAATCCTTTCACATTGCTCTGTTTTCCTTCTTCATCAAGACATGTAAATGTCTTGTTATGAAAATCTAGGACAACATGATGCTTTTCCAACCAATCCATTCCAATTAGAATATCATAAGACCCCAATGGTATAATATTTAGATAAAAAATAGTCTTCACACCATTAAGGCTTATGGAACAACCTATGACCATATCATGGATTCTCCTTTTGGTTCCAGTGCCTAGCTGAACCAAAATTGATTTTTCAAGCTTCCTTTTCTCCAAATGTAATCTATCCACTATTTTAGGATCAATGTAACAATGACTTTCTCTTAAATCAATTAAAATAACAATAGACTGATTAATGATCTTACCTTCCACCTTGATCATATTGGATTGGTACTTTTCTTGTCGATCATCTAAGGCTGCATAAATTCTTCCCATGTATTCTATTATTGTAGCCTCTTGGATGTTGTGCATGGTATTTACTCTGTCCTTTCTATGAGGGAAATCCTTGTACAAGTGATCTTCTTTGAATCCCCAACAATGGATCGGTTGTCTTCCCATTTTTCCAAAGGAGTCTTCTCTCTTGGATTCATCCTTAGAATATTGGTCTTGATGATTTTTATTTGGGATATTTCTATTGAAAGGAGGCTTGAATCCTTTCTTTCTCTTATAATACTTCTCCTTCTTCTTATCCTTCCAAGATTTCTGCAAAGACTCTCTGCCCTTTCCTTGCTCATACAGGTACTTAGCCTTCGTGATGGTCTTAGTCAAAGTCCTATGTTCATCATATTGAATCTTCTCTTTATAAAAGGATGGAAATCCATTTAAAAACCTTTGCACTTTCACCTTCTCATATTTTATAAATCCCACATACTTTAACATCCCCACAAACTTCTTTTCATACTCTTCCATGGTCATTCTTCCCAGCCTAAGTTTAAATAACTCCTGAATTTTCTTGTCATAGAAGTGCTCTGAAAGGTACTCCTTCGGAAAATATTTCTTGAAATTATTCCAAGTGATCCTATTCTCATTAATGTGCTCAACGTGCTTCAGCCAATCCCACCACATAAAAGATTTCCCATGTAAATGGTTTGTCGAAACCATGGCTTCTAGGTTTGATGAGTATTTATGCAATTGAAAATACCTTCTAAGTCCAAGAAACCATGCCTCAACATCATCTTCCCTTTCTCTTTCACCATCAAAGGATGGTGTCTTAGCTTCCTCAACTCTCCTTGCAAACTTTCCAATTCATGTCTTCTTCTTTGGTGCCTAACAAGAGACACCTCTCGGCTACTTATGGAATATTCAGATGCATAAAATTTCCTTGTTGAATAAGGAAGTGAGTGATGCCTATGAGCTCTTCTAGAAATTTTTGAATAACCAGTTCTTCTACGATCATCTCTTCTTTCATGACATCTTCCCTCTTCCTCTTGTTTTGAGTTTTATCCATTCTTTGTTTGCATGTGCAATTGATTTAAGATTTTCATCACTTGAGAATTTATCTATTTTGTTATGTTATTAATATCTCATTGTCTGGTTTGTAACTCTACACTTCTATTTTCATGCTTCTCACAATCTCTATCAATGTTTATTGCTCCCCTTTGGCATGGTGTCCATTGGATTTTGTCTCTGCATTACCAACACTGATATTCTGACCTTTGGTCTCTTTATCATGGTTGGAAGCTCCCTCTCCTTCTTCCATTTCTTGAATATGAATTATTTTATTGAAATGATATGTTTACACCCCCTAATTCTAAAAAATGTGCTAGCCACCATTTTGTTAGAATATGCATATTAAAAAAAAATCCAAACAATGCTGTAAGTCCTTTTTTTCTTCTCAATTCATGTAGAATATATTATCATTCTCCTTATTATAAAAATTCCATGTTGTCCTTTAGCTAATACATAATTCAATTATGCACAAGCTCTTCCTTCAAAACACTTTCCATGTGCCCACGGCTCGAAACCACAGGCTTATTCATGTTTTAGTGCCTTCCTCTATATTCTTCTACACGGGACCTTGCTCGAACACAATGTTCGAGGACTTGGTCACTTCTATGCCCTCCTCATCTCTAATTGACCTCTTTACCTTATCATGAGACCAGTGCTGGGACCAAGTCCTTCAGACTTTAACCTTCGACTATTCTCCCCTTTCAATCTTCGATTTATACCAGATTTAAACTTCGTTGAAGCCCTTCCAATAAATCTTCTTGGCATATTGGACAATCAATATTTGATCTCCTATCGATTGGATGGTCCCGGCCCATCTGGAGGCCTCAACGAGATCGACGATCACGACTTAATCAAACATTGAGATGGAAAACCTTTATCAAATTGGGACTTCGGGGCTCCGGGAATTTGCAACATTACATCTTCCAAGACTCTCAACTCCAAAGTCTCTCAACTCCCCCAAAGTGATAGTACCCATCGAAGTGCTTATGCCATCCTTCCACGGTTCGATCCTATGGTTGAGAAAGTTCTCTAAGGGACCTTAGATCGATGGTCTACATGAGTTCACAACTTCGGTCTTTGACACTTTTGTTTGTAAAGACATTGGACACCTCTAGAGGCCATACTCCCAGAGATGACATGGCATGTTGACATCACCCATGGTGACGTGGACCCATGGCATGCATGCCACGTGTCACTCAAAAATGAGCCGGTTAGGGTCCAAAAGTTATTGAATCCGGGTGACATGTGTGCCCACATGGAACCCCCGCCATGTGGCCTATGATGCATAATCCGTCAAATGGACTATCCACATTCTCTTCCCTAGATCTGATGGCCTGCATGATTTTTGGACAACGGTTTTACACTTCTCGGTTTTGGCACTTCAGGGCTTCGAAATTTTCTCGAATCCAACACACGCTACCTCTCGGATAGTTGAATGTTGAACTAAAATTGACATCTCACACTCCTCCCAGACCCAATGGTTGTGATTAACTCTGGGATTCGAGGATTCTCTCTCTAGATGACCACCACACTCCCGAACTGTTGAACGTTGAACTAGCGAATGGCGGAGATCTATGGTTGAGACTCTCCTTTGATAAACGGATAGGATTAACTATGGTACTTTGGAGCTTTTATCTATAACATACCTAGTAATCGCCGAAGTGGTGAAGTTTCGAATTCTAGAAACTTCGCTAACCTTCCACCAGTGTTATATCTAACGATCATCATTTCTCTCGAAGTCCTTCCCTCGATCTAACAGTCAACATGGAAATTCGGGACTTCGATGCTCCAGGACTCCCGGTTATAGCAGTCCTAAAAGGTTCAATTCTCCTGGAGTTAAACTTCCTTAAGTGATCAACGCCGGAGGACCCTGACTAACAGCAGATATTTCACTCGAGCCTCCTATCAAATCAGACGGCGGGCAGGACTTCGTGCATTCAACCATTTTTACACTTCTTCTTTTCTCCCATAATTGTCGAAGAGGTGAAGCTTTGAAGTTTCCCATCTCTTGCTCTGCTTCAATCAATGACTGCGATCGATAGGCTCGATCTGAGGGTTGTGAATTAATATCTCGCATCCTATGGTTTAACCCTTATCTGACGGCCCTCATTCACCCGTATTTCGATCTAACGATCCATAACTCCTCGATTCCACGGTGGCGATCACTCCCGAATTCAAAAGGGAATGGTCATGATTCTATGATCCTTTATAAAGGATCTCTATCTGTATGACACTCTCTCTTCTACAAGATCTGTTAGCACTCCATAAATATGTTCAGTTGATAAACAAACGACGAAGGTAACTTTTTCAACCAACTTTCAGACCTGAAACTAGCCTTTCAGATCCAGAGAGGGATCTCTTCGGAGGCATAATCTTCGTGCAGGATATGGGTTTTAAAATAGTGGCTGGATTTAACACATTTGATATAATGGTTTCTGGTTATATTGGCACAAGAAAAAATACTATGGGCTATGGAATCAATTTGAGGAAACAACCAAAACAAATGACTCTGTGACTGAACTTGAGAGGATAAAGGCTAAGTGAGCAACAGTCTTCAACGTAAAATAGTAATGTGTGGCGGAAAGAAATTATAGGAAGTAACTCGGAGCACCGCTGCAGTCGAATTCGGAGTTAACTTTCAGAAGAAAAAGTTTTGTCTAAGTGGCGCGAACAAGGGGCGTTGCATAGTGAATCCACTTGTTCGATAATTCGTTCTGAAATAGATAGAAAAATATATGAATAAGATAACAAGAAATCACATACGCAGGAAAGGGAAAATAATACATCCAACTGCTACAATTAGAATCTTCACATCAAGTTACAGGAATTTTTCATTAACTTTCTGTCGAACTCAAATTACACACAATAGCTATTGTCTATACCAATTTTTCCAACCAACCTGGCTTACATTGAAAAGATCAAATATATAAACGATGGTGTCGCTTAGGCTGCCCCACTCTAATACTTTCTAACTCTACAAACTAGGTGACTAAATTTTCTGCGTTACAGAACTCTTCGCATGACATTTTCCAAAAAAAGACCAAAGGCGCATATGGATACATTATGATCGTTGTAATCCTCCATGAGGATTTGGTTTGTCGATCAGGTATCTGGATGGACAAGTGTATAACAGAGTCTCGTTGGCTGTTGTAACGGCTCTAATTTTATGTCACATGTTCATGTGTAGGGAGGAAAAATGAATGGAAAGTGGAGGTAGGCAGTCATGGCCGTTATGAAAATGGAAAAATGTCTTGAGCGATGTTTCCTTCAAAAATTATCAATATTTTCCTTCTGTTTGCGAATACAGGAAAATATTTGGCTAATCATGTTTCTTTTGTTCACTGGCGAGAGCTGTGTGGATGTATTGTCCCCCACCTCTTAGAGAGGTGATGAGGAGACTCAGTGGCCTGGGCACCCCCACTAGGTCATAGTCTCACACTGAAGGGGGGAAAGTCAAGAAGCTAAAA
>JZKD02S1947571.1:11269-30953 GCA_000966675.3 Picea glauca | reverse complement strand
TTGAATATATTGTGATCTCCATGTGTTGATGAATCTTGTGTGCACTTAAAAACTCAATAAATTAGTAGTAGTTAGTGATTCCAAGAAAGAATTTGGCTTGGGATCATTACAGTGGACTATCTCTTCAATTACTTCACATTCTCTAGAGTGTTTGGCATTCCTTTCTTCTGATAGTTGTTGTGCTTTGTGTAGTTGTAAAATCGTATCTTGTGCCTCCCGGAGTTGTCTTTTTAACCATGGCATGTTCCCTGCATGACCTTATGTTGTTGATGCTTCCGCGATCTTTGTCGCCAACTGTTGTCTCAACTCCCTATTTTCTTGGTACAGTTCAGTGATGGATAGCTTTGCTTTCTTCAACTTCTGAGTTGTCTCTTGATCATTTGAGCATGTGGCATCCATCATCCTTCTCCTTCTCCCGCTCCCTCGACTGGTAACTTCCAAAGGTTCCAAGTGTACAATGTGCATCAGTATTCTTTTAGCGATCGATCATGCGCACCGTTCATCTGATATTTGGGTTTCCACATATTCCTTGTTCTTCCTTGCTTTTCCTCTTATCCGAGGTATCTATTCCTGAGGAGACAAGGATTCTACTATCCTTCTTTCCTACACAATTTCTCTCACTCCAGGTTCTTCATTGTGTGGTGTCATCATTCCTATGAGCGACGAGAAAATTTCCCTTTTATCCTTGGAAATGCTTGTTGTGAGCGAGAAACAATTCCAATCACTTTGGGGCTTGGATCTGGAAATCCTACCACTTAACGCACCCTTATTCACATTTTGAGAAGTCGTCTTGGCACGGTCGGTATCTTTCTTATGCGCAGTATGTTGGGTGGATGCCCAAAATAGAGAATTTGATCGACTTGATACTACGAGAAAACTTACAGACACAGCCTGAATCTGATTTCATGGACATAATGGTTGTAGGAACTCTGGGATTTATAACGAATCGGACGAAAAGGAGAATCATTCCAAAGAACATTGAATTCATGGTGACTATATGTTGTGAATCGAACCACAGATCTTCCATAACACCTCCCTGTGTGTGAGGTACATACGATAAGGTTTGCAGGGCATGTGTGATGTGAACACTGCAATTTTTCACTCCTTCAGCCCTCATGATGAAGTGATAATATCCACAACACCTTTTGAAATGACTTCGATTAACTGCTTGACTCGACCCTGGGCATGTAGAGACTAAATTTTTACAGGAACTGGCTCTCTAGGAATAACATGCCCGTACTATTTATGTATGCTTTGACTCTGACACCCCTTTCTATTTCCAAGGGCCAACCGACCACTTACAGATTTAGACCCTTTCATTTTTATGTACCTAACTTCACATGTTTGGACGCATGGGTCACAATGCTTCTAAAAACTGACTCTAAATGGAAAGAAAAATGGCAGCACTAACAGCTGGCTCCAATGGGGATGTTATCCTCCCTGCAAGGTAGCAAAGAAAAGTAGACCAGGTGCCTGACCATTGGGCCTTATTTCGACTATTTGGCACTGTAATATGAAAAAAAAAACACAATCTAAACCTATCGACTCAACTTCTAAATACTTAGCATAAACTTAGGGCCTTCACTACATGCTTCAATTTTCTGTTGACCTACTGACTCGACTCAAAAACAAGTAAAATGACTATTTACAATGACAAATGACTTAAATATATTTTATTTCATCAAATAAAGCTTCAGGAACCTGTCGTTTACAGGCCCCCAACCAAGGAATTCTCCATTTAATCCTTTTAGGAGATAAGCATTATTCCTATGATACGTGTTGATTTTGAAAGGACCAGTCCAAAGGCGGTCGAAATTTTCATTCTTCCCTTTATCTTTGTTTCTGACGTAACATCTCAGCACCAATTCCCCTATCTGACAATCCTCTTGCTTAGAATGCATGTTGAAGGCTTTCTTTATCCTCTCTTGATGGAGCTGCGATCAATCATACACCTGCTCTCTCGCCTGTTGTGTGTGAATTAGTTGATTTATTCTCCTCTGCGCAGCATTTGGCTCAGCCTCCTGCTCTTGCAACAACTTTCTGACAGGTGGCCCCAGTGAAGTAGGGAATATTTATTCTACGTCGTATACAATCTGAAAAGGTGATGTTGAGATGGACTTCTTGGTGGTAACCCGAACTTCCCACAAAGCATAGATAATATTTTTATGCCACGCTTTTTTATTGTCTTATAGGAGTCTTTTGATGATCCTAGTTAGGCTTTTATTTGAGGATTATGCTAACATGTTTCCTTGTGGATAGAACGTCATGGAATTCCCCAAGATTATGTTGTAATCCTGACAAAAATTTTCCATCCTCTTAGACTTGAATGCAATTGTATTGTCTATTATGATCTTGACAGGGCATCTGAACCTCGAAAAGATGTTCATCTCTAGGAATTGGATGATGATTGCGTCAGTAGCTTGCTTCGTCAAGATCACTTCTATCAATTTCATGAAATAGTCAATGGTTGTGAGTATCCATTTGTACTGCGCAGAGGATGGTGGATTTATTTCCCCTATGAAATCTAGACCCCACTGCATGAAAGGTGCTTCGAATGAGATCGGCTTTAGTGGAAGGGGCTGCATCTTTATTCTCTTGTCAAAAATATCATATTCGTGGCAATTGGCAACCTCTTTATACACTTCAGCGAAGATTGTAGGCCAGTAGTAACCTGACCTCTGGATTTTTTGTGTGGTGGTTTTCTAGTAGTGGTGTCCTCTGCAATCACCTTTGTGAAATTCTTGTATGTCCCACTTCGCATCATTTTCTAGCAAACAGCTCAGCAATATTCCCCCAGGATATTTCCAATAGAGTGAGTTTTCCAAGATGTAGACCTTAACCGCTTTGAGTTTAAGAAATCTGGCCTTAGTATTACTCACACACAGGACTCACACGTAGAGGGGCTTGGATATTATCCAATGCATAGATGATGCCTGCATACCACAGTGAATCGATGAACTCTTGAGATACACACACGGTCGTTTCTTCTTGGGGACATTATGATATATCATCAATGAAATTCATTCCCGCAACGTTGAAGTCTGACTACGCCATTAACTTCACAAGGCCCTGACCATTGACCAGTTTTGTAGGATTAATCTCAAGATCGTATTCCATCATGACCGCTATCCACTTGCCTCTTCTCCCTTCAAGGTCGGGTTGAGTTAAGATATCCTTACCAAGTTGTTGGGCACATAAGCAATGACATGGGAGTGGAATATGTACATCCTGAACTCTTTCAAGGATTTCACTAAGGGTTATGCTTGTTTTTCCATAATGGCGTACCTTAGTGGAGCATCGTGTAGCGTGCAACTGAATAGGCTATGGGTTTTTCAAAGTTCTTCTCGTCTTTCGGCAACAGCATGTCGACAATATTGTGTTCTGAGGCGAATGAGAAAAGGATGAAGTCTTTCATAAAGTCTGGACTGTCTAGCACAGGGGATTTAGTTAGCGCCACCTTGATATCTTCAAAATAATTCTTGGCCTCCGGGTTCCAGTTGATCTCATTTCCCTTCCTGAGCATGCAGGTTATGTGCTTTAATATTTCTTCCAGGTTCGGGATGAATCTCCTCAAGAAGTTTACCTTTCCCAAGAAGGATTGCACTTCTTTTTTACTATGTGAAGTGTCTATCTTCAAGATTCCTTCAACCCTGTTGGGGTCTATATTAATGCCTTCCCTCGATATAATATGTCCCAACATATTCCCTTCCTCCACCCCGAAATGTCATTTCTTTGGGTTTACGATATGTCGAACTTCCTACACTTCTAGAAAACTTTATTCAGATGCTCAAAGTGTCGTTCATCGGAAGTAGAGTATACAGTGATGTTGTCTAGATATATCACAATGAACTTGTCCTTCTCATCGGCAAATGCTATGTCCATTTCCCTCTGGAAAGTGGCACCAGTTTTCATTAGACCGAAAGGCATCTTGGCGCACATGAACGTTCCCCATAGAGTCGTGAAAGTTGGATTTTCTCTATCGTCCGGGTGGACCATGATCTGATTATACCCTGAAAAACTATCCATCATGGACATCTTCTGGGAACCCACCACCTTTTGCAAGATATAGTCCTTGAGATACACTTTGTTTAGATTTCAGAAGTCTACACACAATCTTATCTCGTCGCTCTTCTTTCTTATGGGCACTAAATTAGCTACTCATTTCAAGAATCTTAAAGAAACAATAATCTTAGCTTCGAACATTTTCTTTACCTCTTTCTCAATCAGGGGAAGTAGCATGGGATTTATCCATCACAACGTCTGTTTGAACGAATTATGATCTTCTTTGAGAGGTATGACATGTTGAATTACTTCAATGTCATACACCTTCAAATCATCATAGCTCCATGCGAAAACATCGGGGAAATCCTTCATGAGCTTAACGTAGTCTTGCCTGACCTCTGGACTGAGCATTTTCGATAATTTTATCATTTTTGGGTACTCCTCAGTCCCAATGTTGTAGTCTTCCATGTCCTCTTCACTTGCAGTGATCTTTGGGTTTTTAGCCAYGTCATTTTTGTCAAACATCTTTTCCAGCGGCACTAAACCCTTTGGAATAATGTTATTTTTCAGTTGAATTATGTCCCTTCCCGTGATCTGGTTCTRGAAAGGGTCGTCATTACCGCGTGCATTCGCGCTCTCATCTTCGTCGCATCAGCATTTGTCATCAATGTTTKTTTTAACGAACTCATCACTCACACCTGCCAATGTTTTATATTATCAGGCACTKTCGGCCTATCTTTGACTTCAATCTTGTATTTCTTGTTTGGGAGGATGGGGATCTTAAAAACCGAGGYTGAGGTGTCCAAAGCATCGACGATTTGATTTTTCTCCCTTGAGATAGCAAATATGTCATGCTCTGAAAATTCCTCGAGGAGGTCTAGCGCCAAKTTTATGTATTCTCTCAGCCTGGGGTGCTTTGTTTGATAAACTCCTTTAACCTGGTTTATGACTAGCTCTGAGTCTTCGTGCACTATTATCCTCTTTGTGCCTAATTCTTTTAACACATTCAGGCCCAAAATCAGTGCCTCATACTGGGCCATGTTGTTTGTGTATTCGAACACGAGCTTGTATGAGCGCATCTTTGTGCCCACTTTAGGGGGCCTTACCCAAACATCGGCACCTGCTCCTTCCTTGCTAACAGTGCTATCGAAACTCATATTCCATATCTCATTTCTTGCATGGTATTTTAGGTCGGCGCACTCTGCTTCTTTCCGCACGGTTTCCTCATCGGTCGTCACAATAGATGTTGGCTCTTCCTATTCAAACCTCAAGTCATTGTAGAAAGTAGAAGAACCAACCGCAGTGTCAATGGAGTATATGGGGTGGTTATTTGGCTGTGTCGTTCTGCTCACCATGTACTTCACCAACACCTCTCTATACAACCGTCTGTCCTGGCCAAAAATCAGAATGGTGGCGTATGACATGTCCATTTGTAGGGTCCCCTTTAATTTCACATCCCACGATCTGGACAACAGAATGCCAAACTTGTGGGGTATGTCTGCCACTACCACGTCCATTGCCATGTTCTTCGAAGGAATCTGGGCCAATGACATGACCAAGTCTTTGATGAGGCCCATGCACTTGACTTTCCTTGAGTCAAAAGAGAAAAGGTCCTTATAAGGTTTGGTGATGTCCAGACCCAATTCGTCCATGATCACCTTTCGCATGAGGTTTTGCAATGTGGAAGAATCTAGCATGGCGTTATGTAGGGTCATGTCATGGACTTTCAGACTGACGTAGAATGGAGGAACATCCTCTGTATCGCTTGTTTCCTCAACATGCAGACCAAACATAATAGTAGGGTGATCATCTTGGACATTCAAAGTGTCGAGGGTCCCTCCCATTTTCAGCATTTTAATAATTTTCTCTCGGTACTCACCCTTTCAGATAAATTCATTGAATGGGACCGATATTTTGATTTTATCCATTTCATGCTTAAAATTAAAAGAAGGACAAACTTTCTCTACCTCTTTTACGCCTACTTCTCGGCTTGCTTCCGAAGTTTTATTTGGGGCCTCCTCCTTCGACTTCGCCTTCTCCATCGCATCCTTGTTCATGTTTTCCTTCCTCATATGGCTTGTGGAAGGGCTGTTTTTGGGGGGTTTCCTTACGATATTAGTCTGTTGAGGCTCTGTGCATGCTTCCTTGCTTCTGAGGTTATATTTCCTATGGAACTGCATGATGGAATTTTGATAACCCTTTCTGAATTTTTTCATCTCCTAGGACAGAGCATCATCAATTTCCCCTATTCATGCATCATCTATCTCCAACATCACATCATTGTTTCTGGTCATGTACTGATCATGTTCACTCTTTGTCAGAAACACGTGTGGATTCTTGTCATCACAGCAATGCATTTCATCTTTGAACATCTAATGGAAGTCTTCATTCGCGTAGTTGTTTTGGAATGGAGGTCTTTTCTGTTGGTCGCCTTGATCCCTCTACTCTCTTTGTCTAATCTAAGGGACTTGGCCCCTCCTCAGGTTCTAATTCCTGGGTTGGGGGTCCTCATGTTCCCGGGTAGCGGGTTTGTTTCCCACAGACATTTTCTCCATTAACTTTTCCATGGTCCTCATCATTAAGTCGAATTTTTCGTTTGAGGACCGCGAAGTTGATGGTTGCGCGTCTCCTTGGGGATTTGTATCCCCTCTTTTGAACCTCTATTTGATTCATCCCAACTCCATCATATTCACCTCGACTTCGATTACATTTCTCATTATCCCGTCTAGACTTACTTATCTCCTTTCTCTCAACAGTAAGGCGAAATCATTGTCGAAAGAGTCGACATAACGCAACTGCGCAACCCCAGGAGGTGGCTAGACTTCTGCAAGAATCGATTTGTATACCTTCATGAAACGGGCTGAGAATTCTTGCATCATCTCCTCCGACACCTTCTTCATGTTATTGTACTGCGTCAACAATTACAAGGAGTTCTTCTTGTCTCCCCATCTGGTAATGAAGGTCGTTTCTAATGCGGCAAAGTCCTGAATAGTCGTTGGTTGTAGGGATTTGAACCACTTCCTTACCTCCCCCACAAATATATTCATGAACAACATCATTTTCGCATCTGCATAGTCTACCTCTTCCAAGTCGACGAAATCATTAAACCAATCCAGATGATTATGGGCTGAAATGTTCCCTTCAGCATCGTAGAGCTTAATTCTTTGGCTATAATTTTGGGGCAAGTCATGCAGTTGGGCTCGAAGAATGATGGGGGGGAATCAGGTGGCCATGGCTCTAGGGGGGTTGGGGTTTTGAGGGATATTTTTAGACACTAGGGCTTGGAATCTCTTATGGTCGAAAACTACCTCATCCAAGTTGGTTTCTGACTTAGACCTGAACAAGGTTTGCTTGAAAATTTTGTCAAATTCAAGGTCATCAATACTTTGTGCGTCGTCTTTGGGTAAGGACAGGCTTCTGTCTAGATAGTAAAATGAATCTAGCACTTGCCCTCTAGTCCTATACAAAATTTTCTTGAGGTCGTACACAGGCTCTGTAGGGTTTGGGTAAGTATTTTCTCTGGTATAGATCATTTTTGGAGTCATTTTTCCTTAACTGCGTTACTTAGAGCTACTGGTATTTTTTACTAGAGTATCCAGGGTAAAGGTTTCAGCTGGTACATATGTTTGTCCCTCTATTACCCTCAGAGCTCAACTACAACATTAGTCATTCTCCCAAGGAAAATCTATTCAATTTCATCCCCGACAACGACCCCAGAATGTTAGCACTCTGTAACTCTGTTCGGTTCATAAAAAGATGACGAAGGTAACTTTTTCAACCGACTTTAAGACCCAAAACTAGCCTTTCGGATCCGGAGAGAGCTCTCTCAAGAGGCATGATCTCTACACGAGATATGGCTTTTAAAATAGTGGCTAGATTTAACACCTTTGCTATAATCATTTCTGGTTATATTGGCACAAGAAAATAAGACTATAGGCTATGGAGTCGATTTGAGGAAACAACAAAAACAAATGACTCTGTGATTGAACTTGAGAGGATAAAGGCTAAGCGAACAACAGTCTTCAACGCAAAATAGTAATGCGTGGCGGAAAGAAACTACAGAAAGTAACTTGAAGCACTGTTGCGGGTGAATTCGGACTTAAATTTCAGAAGAAAATGTTTTGTCTAAGTGGTGCGAACAAGGGGCATTACACAGCGAATACAAAGGTTCGATAATTCGTTCTGAAATAGATAGAAAAAGATATGAATAAGATAACAGGAAAGCACATACGCAAGAAAGGGAAAACAATACATCCAACTACTATAATTAGAATATTCACATCAAGTTACAGGACTTTTGCATTAAGTTTCTGTCGAACTCAAATTACACACAATAGCCACTATCTATACCAATTTTTCCAACCAACTTGGCTTACATCAAAAAGATAAAATATATATAAACGAGGGTGTCGCTTGGGCTCCACTACTCTCCTACTTTCTAACTCTACGAACTAGGTGACTGACTGTTCTACGTTACAAAACTCTTCATATGACATTTTCCAAAAATAGACCAAAGGCACATCTAGCTACATTATTATCATTGTAATCCACCACAGGGATTTGTTTTGTCGATCGGGTATCTGGATGGACAAGTGTTTATTAGAGTCTCGTTGGCTGTTGTAATGGCTCTGATTTTCTGTCGCGCGTTCATGTGCAGGGAGAAAAAATACATGGCAAGTGGAGGTAGGAAGTCACGGCAGTTATGAAAATAGAAAAATGTCTCGGGCGATGTTTCCTTAAAAAATTATCAAGATTTTCCTTCTGTTTGTAAATACAGGAAAGTATTCGGCTAATATTGTTTCTTTTGTTTGCTGGCAAGAGCTGCGCGGCCTATCTCTTCAGTCACTTCACATTTTTTGGAGTGTCTAGCATTCCTTTCTTTTGACATTCAATGTGCTTCACGCAGCTATACAATCATATCTTGTGCCTCTCGGAGCTATCTTTTTAACCACGTCACGTTCCCTTCGCGACCTTTTGTTGTTGATTCTTCCGTGATCTTTGTCGCCAGCTGTTGTCTCAGTTCCCTATTTTCTTGGTACAGTTCAATGATGGATAACTTTGCTTGCTTCAGCTGCTAAGTTGTCTCTTGATCATTTGAGCATGTGGCATCCATCCTCCTTGTCATGCTCCTGCTCCCTCAGTTGGTAACTTCCAAAGGTTCCAGGCGAACAACGGACATCAGTAATTTTTTAGTGATCAATCATGTGCATGGTTCATCTGAGATTCGGGTTTCCATAGCTTCCATGTTCTTCCTTGTTCTGCCTCTTCTCCGAGGTATTAGTTGTTGAGGAGACAAGGCTTTTGTTGTTCTTCTTTCCTGTAGAGTTTCTCCCACTCTAGGTTATGTGTTGTATGATGTCTTCATTCCTGTGAGTGACAGGAAAATTCCCCTTTTATCCTTGGAAATGTCTGTTGTGAGCGAGAAATAATTCCAATCACTTTGGGGCTCAGATCTGGAAATCCTACCACTTCGTGTTCCCTTATTCACGTTTTGAGAAGTCACCATGGTGCGGTTAGTATCTGTCTCACGGATGCCCAAAATGGAGAATTTGATCGACCTGAGACTACGAGAAAACTTACAAACACAGCCTGAATCTGATTTCACGGATAGAATGGTTGTAGAATTTCTGGGATTTATAACGGATCAGACGAAAAGGAGAATCGTGTCAAAGAACATTGAATTCATGGTGACTAGATGTTGATAATTGAACCACAGATCTTCCATAACACCTCCCTCTGTGCGAGGTATATGCGATAAGGTTTGCAGGTCATGTGTGATGTGAACATCATGATTTTTCACTCCTTCAACCCTCATGATCAACTGATAATAGCCACAACACCTTTCAAAATGACTTCCATTAATTGCTTGACTCAACCCGAGGCATGTAAAGACTAACTTTTGACAGAACCCGACTCTCTGGGAATGACATGCATGTACTATTTACGTATGCTTTGACTTTGACACCCCTTCCCCTTTCCAAGGTCCAACTGTCCACTTACTAGTTTAGACCCTTTCATTTTTACGTACCTGACTTCACATGTTTGGACACATGGGTCACAATGCGACTAAAAATTGACTCTAAATCAAAAGAAAAATAGTAGCACTAACACGATCTATGCAATGTTATCTCTCCTGAGCTTTAAGATCTCTAAGACTTATTATTCTTAACCATAATACCCTGTCCAAAATTTATGGCCCATACGAGTTTGGATTTTCAACCTGAAGCTCTGATACCAATCTATAACGTACCCAGCCACCCTCAGGTCGGGCTACGCCACTTCAAGCCTGCTCTAGATTTCTTTCGACTTATGGTCCAACTTTCAATTAATAAAGTTTCATGAAGTATTCACATGCATAGATCAATATTCATTCTAAAACATAAAATAAATGAACCATATGTCGTACACAACAATAACTAGCAAGCATGCATACTATGGATATGAAATTCATAGATAAATAAATACACATCGGAATAAATGCAAAAGTAAATAAAACCATAACAAAGAGAGCTTATCTTTAATGAAACGAAACACCAACTATATGCAAACCAAGGATGTTCCCTCCAACCGTATACATTGTTTTTCCAAGTCTCAATAGAAATGTCACCCCCGATTCAGGGATATGAATCCAAAAGGATGGTTCTAGAGTGTCACTCGGCTTCCCAAACCATTCAGCACTCAATCTCTCAAAGGATTTTTAGCACCCACAACAATCCAAAGTACACCAACTCTCTTCTACCCATCCTGCATAACCTAAGAGAATGGATCCCCTTCTCTTCCACACAGTCCTTAAGGTTGTCTCCATCTCCTTCAATGGCTCTAGTGCAGTTGGTCCAGAATCTCCATGTTGGGATTCTCAGGAAATGCAGTTGTGAGAAAAAATGAATACAGGCCAAAGCATCTCAAACATGTAGGCCTTGAATCATGGATGGAATACACTAGCAGACTCTATAGCTAACAAACCATGGCTCCTCTCCAACAATTCGATTTTCCTTTACCAAGCCAAGACACGAATTAGGAAAGACGGATGGGTGAAAGAATGAATGGAATGATAACATAGTGAAAGGTGTGAACAATTATCAATTGAGTAAGTGAGTGAGTGAGTGAATGAATGAGTGAAGAAGAAGAAACCCCCACCACAGACCAAAGATGGGTTTATATGATTCCTGGAATTAAGGAACCAATGGGCCTCCCCCCCAAGAAGCTCATGTAACTGTTATTCTCTATTAAAAAAAATGGGTAAATAAAATATAAAATAAACACTTAGCCCCTCAAGCCCCCTCTCTTGTGGAATCATAGCCCCCTATAACTCTTGTCCTTGTATTTACAGTGGTTGACATAATAGGTACCAACATGATAGAATGAACTGTCATTCAATACACTATATATATATATATATATATATATATATATATATATATATATCCACCAACACACACTCATTTCAACACACATTTCTAATTTATATAGTATTTGAATATGTATAAGAATGAACCAGTGTGTCTTTGCACAATGAACCATTGCACCTATTCTTTCTAATATTATCAATAAACAATTGATTTTAACTTAAGAAGACTTCAAATATTTTGTTAGTTTATTTATCCCTTCATGCGTCAATTATCTTAAAGCAGCAATGAACTCGTTTTGTGTCAATATTTTTTGAATTACTCTACATGCCTTAAGTTGTTTACAAAAAATAAATTTTTCATGAGACGCTTCCTTCAAACCACTTCCCTTTGTGACTGCAGGCTCAAAACCACAGGCCTATCCATTTCAAACGTTGTTCTATTAGCACTTTTCTCCTTTCGCCCTTATTCTTCTGTGTGGGACCGTATTCAAATGTCCAAGGGATTATTTACTTCTAGGCCCTTTGTGCTCCTTATTGACTTTTTTACCTTATCACACGACCGGCACTAGAACCAGGCTCTCAGGTACTTCATTTTTCGGGATTTCTTCCCTTTGTAGTCTTCAAATTCTCCTGTAGTAAATTTCACCGAAGTAAACTTTGTCGAAGTGTGTATACTCTCTTCACTAGTAGATTAGACGGTTGATATTTAATCTCCTGTTGAATGGACGATCCTAGCTCATCCAGAGGCTTCAACGAAATCGATGATCATGAATCAATTTTCAATTGAGATGGGCATTCCTCGTTTATTTCAACATTATGGGACTTCGAGATCCTTTGAGTAACTCAACTTCCTTTATCTCTGAAGTTGGTCAATGTTGGAGTTGATTATTTCCACGCAACTCTGATTTCACGGTTGACAACATTCCGGAGCTTCGGCAATCTGGGACTCTGAGAATTTGAGCTTTACCCTATCCTTCAATTATCACTTAAAAGGTCCACCATCATGGATATTCCCCTGACTCAATCTAACAGTTTATGTTTACACCGGGACTACGTGTCTTTGGCCATGCTTATCCTATCTTTCCACTATGCTTGATCAATGGTCAAGAATGATCTTGAAGTAAATCAACGGTTAGATTTACTTCATGATTCTGGCCTTCAGTGATTAGATGATAAAAGAATCTTGGATATCCCCGAAGTTAGTAATATGGGAGTGACATGGTTTGTTTACATCACTCAAGATGACGTGGAGCCTAAGTTTGTGTGCCATGTGTCACCCTGATTCATGATTTTCATGGGCCTTATGTTTGAAATTTGTCACCATTTGATTGGGCCATGTGTCATCTATTGTTGACATGATCCTGCTGACGTGGACCTATTGATGTGTCACATGTCTTCCTCCTAGATCTAGCAGTCATAGATTCATTTTAGATTAATCCTTGATGCGACTGTTGATGTTACTTCGGGATTATGACACTTTTAAAACTTAGATCTAATAATCTTGAATCGATGAAGTGTCGAAGTTCCTATCCTCCACTTGACCCAATAGTTGAGGATTGACCTAAATTTTCTCCATGATATCTGACAGTCGGCGTTCACTTCATGACTTCAAAGGTTTCAAGACTTTGTGTCTTATGGGTTCTTCTTATCATGTCCTTCCACTCGGTTCTATATGACGATCAGGATAGATCTTGAACTGATCTAATGTTTATGACTACTCCTGAATTTTTAATGGACAATTAGCATTCCACGATCCTTCACAAGGGATTATTCTTTGTAGGATTTGGCTTCTACGTGTTCTGACGGTCGAGGATTTTCTTGAAAACTACACCAGCGAACAAGATTATTCCTTGATTCTTTTGGAGTTTATTGTGAGGATTTCAATCCCGATAGCACTTCTGCAATGCGCTCTCCCTTATGATCTTTCCTTCATCCTTTCCAAATACCTTAACATTGAATTCTATGATTCTATGTGTGTATTCTTTGTAGAATATCCTCCCTATCTCTCTTGATATTTAGGAACATAGGATCATTTTTTATCCTATCGTGATCAACAATGATCACGAATTTCTTCTACCCCAAGGTGTTCTTCCTTTGTCCCAAGGTGATCTTCTTTTTCCTCTGATTACTGTACATGTTTGACTCATGTTTCCATCAATGACAACACACAATCAATAATGCCAACAATATCCCCCTTTGGAATTGAGGGCAACATATATGTAAAACAAATACTTTTGCTCCCCCTATCACTGATCTCATTTTCAAGTTGGAGGATTTGAAATTTTACTTATACCGAATACTGATACCAAATTTGTTTTACTATTTTTCTCCCCCTTTGACATCAATGACAAAGAGTTAAATTTTTATTTCTTTTCTACCCCTATGAATGTGTTGGTTGTTATCTCAATCTCTTGTGATTTTATGTTCAAATAGGTATTCTTATTGATACCAATTTTCTTTTTGTAGTAATCAAGTCTTTTAAACCTAATCCAATGACTTCCTCATTTGATGACTAAATTAAATACTCCCCATGATTTTTTACTGTTTCATAGGGTTTCCCTGTCTTCTCCTTTGTTATAAAGGACAAGGGTGTGAATCTTACCAATCTTCTTGATCTGTTTATTCTTTTTCTTGATATTCTGATTTTTGCAAGAGTACCAATTGGCACCAATTGATCATATGCAATGATACCAAATGAATATTACCAATTGATCATTTTTCATTTATAATCAATTGTTAAAGTATGTTATTACTTTTAGTTCTTTGATTCCAAGAGATTTTTACTATTCTTTGATACCAATAATAACTTTGCTCTGTTCATACTATGTATTTATATATTTTGAACTCCTTTGTTGATTTCTTCTTTAGATATTATTTGCTTTATATCTCGCAATTATATAAATTGATTTTCTTTTGAGAGTTCATCATCATCACCATTGTTTTGTGCATCCAAAAGTTTCTTCATCTTCTTCTTTTTTCATTTTTATTTCATTGGCTAATGGACTATTGATTTGCATGATATTGGCAGGATCATCTATTGTGTCATCTTCTTTAGGAACTCTCCTTACTTTAGCTTGATCCATTTCATTTTCAAATATCTGAATTTCACATTCGTTATTAGGAACTTTACCCATCATTTTCTTGTTATCAATTTCTTCATTTTCATGTGTCAAATCATCTTTCTTGTTTTCTATTTCAGATTTTCTTCTCCATGTCTTTTCATGAGATTGCAATACCCATGTTTCCCCCATATTGTAATTAATCAATAATTATGATCGCCATGTTATGGCATGTGAACAATGTAAATGTACTATTGTTTAGATTGCCAATAACTGACTATGGGGGTTAATTCTTGAAGTACTAGACATGATATCACTAGAGGAAAGAGTGAGGAAACTGTAGAGAGAGTTCATTATGTCAAAATGACCCCAAATTCTCTTTGTCGAAATAATAAGCCTCGTCTTGATCCCAAGAAAAAATCAGTTAATGAGAAAAGGACTAGTGGTTGAACAATCAACTACCCCAATGAATGGAAGCATGGAGGGTCTAGTGGAGGAGACAGAAAACTATCATCCCGAAGTAAAATAGAGTGTAGTTTCCCACGGGCCCATATTAACCCAAGATCCTTCTGACAGAAGGAAGAGGACATGCCCAGAACCTTCCTGGGGTGGAAAAATGCGTGCAATAATACAAATGAAAGAAACAAGAAGGAGACCATGCCCAAGGGGGGGTGTGCAACCAGTATATGCAGAGAGAAAAGAGGATAATGTGCAAGGCTCTGGGGTTCTAAAGAAGAACTGAAGAATTAAGTTGTTCTGGTTTAAAAGGAGAGAACAAGAGAAAGGATATCTACGAGTTTGCAGAAAACATGACATGAGCATAAGATCACGAGCTTGATGTTGAGGGAGAATCTGATAAACGTCATAGAGGCTATGACAGAGAAAGGATCTCTGAGAAATTGAAAAATTTCCCTAGTGATATTATGGCTTGGCACGGGGGTGTCCAGAGCACTCAGAATGAATTCCTATGAGCCTATGGTTGGGTGGAAAGGCGAACACCCATAGTCAGTTGGTCGGTGATCGACTGTAATAGATAATTATTTCACATACCCTATGCACTTGAATTGAAATGCATGATTTGAATGTCTGTAATTGTGATAAATTATGCCTCACATGAAATTGATGGTAATAATGCTTATTGTTCTTCTGTAAATTATTGCATTTGAATGGTTGTAAGATGACAATTTTGGCCTATGGGCTGGTTGGAAAATCCTCAAGGTGTTCTCCCAAGGATCAACTTCATAGTTCTAGAGTCAGAGCAGACTCTATGGGACTATTATAGCCCCATTGATCCCTCAAAAATACCTTTCCCCTATTTTAGAACTTAATTTTTGTGAATGGAAGGTGCTTCCTTCAAACCAGTCGTCCAAGAGACCATGGGTCATGCCCATGGCCTTAACCAAATCTTGGCTAAGATTTATGATTTTAGCCTCTATATCTTGACAAAGTTCCATGGAACCCTTCGCTACACTCAAAAAGTAGCTAATTTATTCGGGATTTCGAGAATCCGAAGCTCCGGTTGAATGAACATTGCAATCTCCAAATACGCCGAAGGTGACCTGTCGGACCAGTAACTTGACAGTTGACTGATAGTTGGAGATCATTTACCCTTTACCGTGGGATGAATCCCCTCTTTAAACCCAATCCACTTCTTGGTCGTGAAGTAACACAAGCCGTAGATATGGAACTATTCAAAATCTCACCTGACCATTGGATATATGTCATGGTCATTCAGCGTTGACCTACTCCAGGAGAGAAAAGGTGTTAAATAGTCAGAACCTTTGAAAGTCGAACTCGCGATGTAACATGGACCATGGATCTAAGGATCCTTTGAGACCCTTCTCGATCATTAGATAGAGCCTAGTGAAAGGATAGAGAAAATTACTCCGGCGAAGTCCTACTACAAGAGGTTCAACATGTTGGTGAATGAGAATATTGCCAGAGCGTCGAATTTTGGAGTGATGTAGCATGTTGATGTCACCTAGGGTGGCGTGGAACCATAGTAGGTGTGCCACGTGTCACCCCGATTCATGAATTTCACAGACTTTATGTGTCAAATAGACCTTGGCATGTGTCACTAGTTGATTGGGCCACATGTCACCCTTGTTTTCTGCCAAATGTATTCCATTGGATCAAACCAAGGAATATTGTGGGTCGTCCGATCATTATTCGACTCTTCGGATGAACCCCACTTCGGGCGATTCAGGATGCAAGGTGTGGAGTTTCCCCGAATGCCAAATTCATGAAGCAACGAGGATCATCGATCCTAGGATGCTTCAAGATCTCTCCTGACCATTGGATCTAGACCATGGTTAGTCCGGCGCTGACCACTCTGGTAGTAAAAAGGAAACTAAACAATCAAACCCCAGAATGCCGAAGTCACGAAGCAATGAGGACCGTTGAATCTCTCATTGAATGGATGATCCTGGCTCATCTAGAGGATTCAACGAATTCGACAATCACGACTTAATTTTCAGTTGAGATGGATTGTCCTTGTTCATTTCGACATTCTGGGACTCCAAGATCCTTTGAGTAACTCAACTTCCTTTATCTCCGAAGTTGGTCAATGTCGGAGTTGACTATTGCCACGCAACTTTGATTTGACGGTTGATAATATTTTGGGGCTTCGACAATTTGGGACTCCGGGAATTTGAGATTTACCCTGCCCTTCAATTATATCTAAAGCACTGAATAGGTCCACCACCGTGGATATTCCCCTAACTCAATCTAATAGTTTCTATTTACTCCAGGACTTCGTGCCTTTGGCCCCGCTTATCCTATATTTCCACTACTCTTGATCAATGGTCAAGAATGATCCCGAAGTAGATCAACGGTTAGATTTACTTCGTGATTCCAGCCTTCGACAATTAGCTAATAAAAGAAACTTGGATATCCCTGAAGTTAGTAATCCAATAGTGACGTGGCTTGCTGATGTCACTCAAGATGACATGGACACTAAGTTTGTGTGCCATGTGTCACCCTGATTCATGACTTTCATGGACCTTATGTGCCACATCAACCTTGACATTTTTCACCATTTGATTGGGTCACGTGTCATATATTGTTGACGTGGACTTACTGGTGTGTCACATTTCTTCCTCTTGGATCTAACAGTAGTAGATTCATTTGAAGTTCATCCTTGATCCAACGGTTGACGTTACTTCGGGATTATGACACTTTTAAAACTTTGATCCAATAATACTGAATCGTTGAAGTGTCGAAGTTCTTATCCTCCGCTTGATCCAACAGTTGAAAACTGGCCCAAATTTTCTCCACAAGATCTAATGGTCGACGTTCACTTCACGACTTCAGAGGTTTCAAGACTTTATGTCTTATGGGGTCATGTTATCATCTCCTTCCACTTGGTTCTATATGACGATCAGGATAGATCCCGAACTGATCAAACAATTGTGATTACTCCCGAATTTTGAATGGATGATTGGGATTCCACGATCCTTCACAAGGGATTCTTTTGTGTAGGCTCTAGATTCTACGTGATCTAACGGTCCAGGATTTTCCCGAGAACTACATCAATGGACATAATTATTCCTTTATTCTTTTTGAGTTTACTGTGGGGATTTTAATATCGATATCACTTCTGCAATGCACTCTCCCTTCTGATCTTTCCTTCATCCTTTCCAAAGGCCTTAACATTGCATGCTCTGATTTTGTGTGTGTATTATTTGTAGAATCTCCCTGTTATCTCTCCTAGGCTTTAGGGACATAGGATCATTGTTGATCCTATCGTGATCAACAGTGATCACGAATTGCTTCTACCCCAAGGTGATCTTCCTCTGCCCCAAGGTGATCTTCATTTTTCTCTGATTATTGTACATGTTTGACTCATGTTGTCATCAATGACAACACACAATCAATAATGCCAACTACATTCTTTGGTGAAAAAATATTTCCTTTGTTTTTTTTTGGAAAGGTCGGGATTGATTTACATGCCATGTATTTTTACTAAATTCTTTAGTAACCTTTTCTTTATGATACATATGTTCATAAATATTTCCTATAGTTTGGTACTTTTGAATGGATCTATTTGGGAGCAAAAAATGGAAAAACAAATATTGTAGATTTTGTTTAGAGATGTTGTTGTAGATTTTAAAGAGTGATTGTGGAGATGTTAAATTGTGGCATATTGTGAGAAGTGTGTTATGTTTGTTGATATGTTGTGTGAAAAAATTGTTTTCAAGGTTTCAAGGTGTGTGTTCTATGAAGTTTTGATTTCAAGTTTTTTGGAGGTGTGTGTTTTGTGAAGATACAAGGTCGATGTCATGGTGAAGGGTCAGCTGGGGGTGCTTTCTACCTTGGAATTGGCCAAGAAGTAATGATACCTCTTCATGGTCATCATAATAGTAGGCATGGGATTCTTCACAAATGCATGTGATATCTTCTACATCTTGACCATCTCCAAATCCTGGGACATATCTACTATTATGATTCGACTATAGGCAAACTAGGTACTCTACTGCCTAACGTTTCAGTGGCAGTGAGCGAAATCGCTCTTTTCGAAGCTCTGGCGGGGTAGCTATTCTTTGGATGGCTTATAAAAAATATGGGTCCCAACAACACCACATTCATTGTTTTGGCCGAGATATTCTCAACGAGGTTGTGTTCGACATGCCATGGGATATGTGCATCTATTGGGAAAGCCACATCAAGACCTTTGTGTTCTTGTATGTAGTGCAACCTCGTTTTGATCTGACTACAGGTTACTCTCCAAGAATCGAGGTTAAGAATTATTTATTGGTTATGGGTGGGTGGGATATACCAGCAACTAAGTTATGTTAAGCATACAAGGTTAGGTTGAGTTATTATTCATTTCAATATTGTATCTTTTTCACTATTTTTTTTGTCATATTTGTCAACCTAAATTTGACAACCCATATGATAGTATTAGTTGGACTTACGAATAGCTACTTATCTAGGGGAAAATAAGAGCACTCGGGTTCGGTAATAGAGTTATTTGTTCCATATAAATAGCTACGACAAGTAGAGGCATTGTTAAATGTTGAATCTCTGCAATGGTAATCACATTTATTTTTTTATTGGAAATTAAACTTCGAATCCTTTATTGAAGATGCATAAATAAATTTATAAGTAGTTTATCCATCGATACATTAAGGGTGTTAATTTTTGGGTTATCAAACTTCAAAACCCTCAATGGAAACATTTACACCTCTACAACAATAAAATCAAACATATGTTTTTCCTGGAAAATGCCCAATGACCAAACATAAGTGATGTTAATTTTTGGGTCATCAAACTT
>JZKD02S1947571.1:0-10359 GCA_000966675.3 Picea glauca | reverse complement strand
GAAGAAAATATTGGTTCTATGAAATCCTATAAATATCTTATTGAAAAGATTATCGATCCTTGTATATATTTTTTATTTTTTGCTAGATAATATAATAAATAGAAATAATATTTTTTTGTTAGAATTCTCCATTTCTGAGTTTTGTTCTTTAATTTGATTGGATTTTTCTGTTTCTCTATTTTGTTCTATAAACTGATTGGAATTCTCCATTTCTTTGTTTTGTTTTTTATTCTGATAAGAATTCTCTAGCTGGAGCCATAATACTTTAGCATAGGTGCAGTGTCCCATCTTTTCTTTGACTTGGTCTGATAGTCCATTCTAGATTTCCTTTAATGCTATTGAATTATTTTTCTTTGCTTCTTTTGTAATTTTGGATTTGTTCTTTGAGGTAGTTGAGTACCAAGGTTTAGATAATACTGAGTCCCAAACACCAGATCCTCTTGACTTGATACAACATTTCATTATTTCCCTCCATGAAGAGTAGTCTATTCCATCAAATAAGGGGGCTTCATTTGTGGAGACAGCCATTTGTCCACCCATTTCTTCAGAATCTACCTTCCAGTGTTAAAATTTTGTTGAAAGCACCTACTCTGATACCAATTGTTGAAACACACACTGCCACTGAGGTGGGGGGTGAATCGGTGTTTGGAACTTTTGAATGTTTTTCACACTTTCATAGATTAATTAAATTAACTGAATAAGATATATATAGCTTAATTAATTATTCATAAACATGTATAACACAAACTGTATGAAGTAGATAAAATAACTTTCTTTTATTTATTTAACTTGAATGAATACAAATAAAATCAATCATTTAATATCTTCAACTTCAATTGAATATGAGAGATTCAACTCTCTAATACAAGACCCAACTTGTAATTCTTAGATCCAACTGAGAAACGAGTAATCCAACCCTCATAACAAGACTTAGCTTGTAAACAGAGACCAACCTGATAGAATGAACTTTCATTCAATCCATTATATATATATATATATATATATATATATATCCACCAAGACACACTCTTTTCACCACACGTTTCTGGTTTATATAGTATTTGAATAGGTATAAGATTGAACCAATGTGTCTTTTGACAATGAACCATTGCACCTCTCATTCTAATCTTATCAATAAACAATTGATTTTAACTTAAGAAGACTTCAAATATTTTGTTAGTTTATTTATCCCTTAGTGCGTAAATTATCTCGAAGCAACAATGAACTCGTTTGGTGTCAATCTTTGTTGAATTACCCTACATGCCTTAAGTTGTTTACAGAAAACGAATTTTGCATGAGGTGCTTCCTTCAATCCACTTCCCTTTGTGACTGCAATCTCAAAACCATGGTCTTATCCATTTTAAACGCTGTTCTATTAGTGATTTTCTCCTTCCACCCTTCTTCTTCTACATGGGACCATATTCAAATGTTTGAGGCCTTATTTACTTCTAGGCCCTTTGTGCTCCTTATTAGCTTATTTACCTTATCATGTGACCGACGTTGGAACCAGGCTCTCCAGTACTTCATCCTTCGGAATTCTTGGCCTTTGTAGTCTTCCAATTATCCTGGAGTAAATTTTTCCAAAGTAAACTTCATCGGAGTGCATATACTATCTTCACTACTAGATCAGATGGTCGATATTTAATCTCTCATTGAACGGATGATCCTAGCTCATCTAGAGGCTTCAACAAAATCGACGATCACGACTTAATTTTCAGTTGAGATGGATGGTCCTCATTCATTTCAACATTCTGGGACTCTGAGACCCTTTGAGTAAATCAACTTCCTTTATCTATGAAGTTGGTCAATGTTGGAGTTGACTATTTCCACGCAAATCTGATTTGACATTTGACAAGATTTTTGAGCTTCGACAATCTAGGACTTTGGGAATTTGAGCTTTACCCTGTCCTTCAATTATCTTCGAAGCACCGAATAGGTCCACCACCGTGGATCTTCCCCTAACTCAATATGATGATTTCTATTTACTTCGAGACTTCGTTCCTTTGGCCCCGCTTATCCTATCTTTCCACTATGCTTGATGAATGGTCAAGAATGATCTCGAAGTAGATCAATGGTTAGATTTACTTCATGATTCCGGCCTTCGGCAATTAGCTAATAAAAGAAGCTTAGATATCCCTGAAGTTAGTAATCCTGGAGTGACATGGCTTGCTAACGTCACTCAAGATGATGTGGACCCTAAGTCTGTGTGCCACGTGTCACCCTGATTCATGACTTTCATGGACCTTATGTGCTACATCGACCTTGACATTTGTTACCATTTGATTGGGCCACGTGTCATATATTGCTGACATGATCCTACTGACGTGGACCAACTGATGTGTCACATTTCTTCCTCTTGGATCTAACAGTTGTAGATTCATCCGAAGTTCATCCTTGATCTGACGATTGACGTTACTTCAGGATTATGACACTTTTAAAACTTCAATCTAATAATCATGAATCGTCGAAGTGTCGAAGTTCCTATCCTCCACTTGATCCAATGGTTGAGAATTGACCTGAATTTTCTCCACGATACCTGACGGTCGGCGTTCACTTCACAACTTCGGAGGTTTCAAGACTTCGTCTCTTATGGGGTCCAGTTATCCTGTCCTTCTACTTGGTTCTATCTGATGATCAGGATAGATCCTGAACTGATCTAATAGTTGTGATTACTCTTGAATTTTGAATGGACGATTAGGATTCCATGATCCTTCACAAGGGATTCTTTTGGGTAGGCTCTGGCTTCTGCGTGATCTGACGGTCCAAGATTTTCTCGAGAACTACATCAATGGACATGATTCTTCCTTGATTCTTTTGGAGTTTATTTTGGGGATTTTAATCCCTATAGCACTTCTGCAATGTGCTCTCCCTTCTGAGCTTTCCTTTATCCTTTCCAAAAACCTTAACATTGCATGCCTTGATTATGTGTGTGTATTATTTGTAGAACCTCCTTGTTATCTCTCCCGAGATTTAGGAACATAGGATCATTGTTGATCCTATCATGATCAAAAGCAATCACGAATTTATTCTGCCCCAAGGTGATCTTCATTTTCCTCTGATTACTGTACATGTTTGACTCATGTTGCCATCAATGACAACACACAATCAATAATGCCAATTGGGCTCTTTGGTGCAAAAATATTTTCTGTGTTTTTTTTTTGGAAAGGTCAGAATTGATTTACATGCCATGTATTTTTACTAAATTCTTTAGGAACCTTTTCTTTATGATACATATGTTCAGAAATATTTCCTATAGTTTGGTAGTTTTGAATGGAACTATTTGGGAGAAAAACTTGGAAAAACAAAATTAATATTGTAGATTTTTTTGAGAGGTGTTGTTGTAGATTTTAAAGAGTGATTGTGGAGACATTAAATTGTGAAATATTGTGAGAAGTGTGTTATGATCGTTGATATGTCGTGTGAAAAAATTATTTCAAGGTTTTGAGGTGTGTGTTCTATGAAGGTTTGATTTAAGGCTTTTTGGAGGTGTGTGTTTTGTGAAGATACAAGGTCCATGCCATGGCGAAAGTTCAGTTGTAGGTGCTTTCTACCTTGGACTTAGCCAAGAAGAAATGATACCTATTCATGGTCATCATGATAGTAGGCATGGGATTCTTCACATATGCATATGATCTCTTCTATATCTTGACTGTCTCCAAATCCTAGGACATATCTACTATTATGATTCGACTATAGGCAAACTAGGTACTCTATCGCCTAATGTTTCAATGGCAGTGAACGACATCACTCTTTTCGAAGCTCTGGCGAGGTAGCTATTCTTTGGCTGGATTAGCGAAAATATGGGTCCGAACAACACCACATTCATTGTTTTGACCGAGATATTCCCGATGAGGTTGTGTTCGACATGCCATGGGATATGTGCATTTGTTGGGAAAGCCACATCAAGACCTTTCTGTTCTTGTATGTAGTGCAACCTCGTTTTGATCTGACTACAGATTACTCTCCAGGAATTGGGGTTAAGAATTATTTATTGGTTATGGGTGGGTGGGATATACCAACAACTAAGTTATGTTAAGCATACAAGGTTAGGTTGAGTTATTATTCATTTCAATATTGTATCTTTTTCACTATTTTTTTGTCATATTTGTCAACCTAAATTTGACAAACCATGTGATAGTATTAGTTGGATTGCTTATTTTTTGCGACTTATCTGGGGGGAAATACGAGCACTCAGGTTCGGTAACAAAATTAGTCGTTCCAGATGAATAGCTACGGTGAGCAAAGGCAATGTTAAATGTTGAATCTCTGCAATGGTAATCACATTTATTTTTGTATTGGAAATTAAACTTTGAATCCTTTATTGAAGATGCATAAATAAGTTTATAAGTAGTTTATCCATCGATACATTCAAGATGTTAATTTTTGGGTTATCAAACTTCAAAACCCTCAATGGAAACATTTACACCTCTACAACAATAAAATCAAACATATGTTTTTCCTGGAAAATGGCCAAAGACCAAACATGAGTGATGTTAATTTTTGGGTTATCAAACTTCAAAACCCTCAATGGAAACATTTACACCTCTACAACAATAAAATCAAACATATGTTTTTCCTGGAAAATGGTCGAAGACCAAACATGAATGATGTTAATTTTTGGGTTATCAAACTTCAAAACCCTCAATGGAAACATTTACACCTCTACAACAATAAAATCAAACATATGTTTTTCCTGGAAAATGGTCAAAGACCAAACATGAGTGATGTTAATTTTTGGGTTATCAAACTTCAAAACCCTCAATGGAAACATTTACACCTCTACAACAATAAAATCAAACATATGTTTTTCCTGGAAAATGGTCAAAGACCAAACATAAGTGATGTTAATTTTTTGGGTTATCAAACTTCAAAACCCTCAATGGAAACATTTACACCTCTACAACAATAAAATCAAACATATGTTTTTCCTGGAAAATGGCCAAAGACCAAACATGAGTGATGTTAATTTTTGGGTTATCAAACTTCAAAACCCTCAATGGAAACATTTACACCTCTACAACAATAAAATCAAACATATGTTTTTCCTGGAAAATGGTCAAAGACCAAACATAAGTGATGTTAATTTTTTGGGTTATCAAACTTCAAAACCCTCAATGGAAACATTTACACCTCTACAACAATAAAATCAAACATATGTTTTTCCTGGAAAATGGCCAAAGACCAAACATGAGTGATGTTAATTTTTGGGTTATCAAACTTCAAACCCCTCAATGGAAAAATTTACACCTCTACAACAATAAAATCAAACATATGTTTTTCTTGGAAAATGGTCAAAGACCAAACATGAGTGATGTTAATTTTTGGATTATCAAACTTCAAAAGCCTCAATGGAAACATTTACACCTCTACAACAATAAAATCAAACATATGTTTGGCATGGAAAATGCCCAAAAAGTAAACACAATTTTTTTGTTATTCCAGCTACAGCGATGATCCTCAACTTTGGCCTCGAGGCACTCTTCCTCCTGTGATAGCACTGCCATTTGAAACTCTTGTAATTCTTTTCCCAAACCAATTGGATATTTTTCCAAATCAAATGCCATTTTTGGAACATTTTTCAACACGAATTGTACAATCTTGTTCAAGAGCTCCTCTTCATTCCTTAATAATCAATGAAATATAAAAATGACAAGTGAGAAAAGCCTACATAGGTTGTAAGCCACTTATACCTACGACATGGTGAAGAGTGTCTCTCCACTTCTGAATGGTCTGCGAGGCATGTCGCTTCTTCTCTTCATGTTTGCGTGGGGCTATAGCGTATGTTCCATACATGATCTTAGAAGGCTTTACCTCAAATTCCAAACATGTCTCAATAATACAAAAATGTCCCCCGTTTGGATTAATAATGATATTGGCATTTCAAGTTTTATAAATAGCATAGCTAGAACTTTAAACTCTTTCTCATATCCTCCTACATATTGAGCTCTCTTCATGGCAATATTATAAACGTGCACATGCATATATTCATATGTTACATAAGCTAACTAAACACCAACAATTTTTTGTTTGTAATACTAAATATGACAATGTTTTGTTTTAAGAAAATATTGGTGGTATGAAATCGTAAAACTATTTTATTGAAAAGATTATCTTGGTATATATTTTTTGTTTTAAGAAAATATTGGTTCTATTAAATCCTATAAATATTTTATTGAAAGAATTATCAATCCTTGTATATATTTTTATTTTTTTCAAGTTAATATAATAAATAGAAATAATATGTTTCTATTAATTTAAAATGTTAATTTAAAATTTTATAAAGTATAATTTAGTAAATAGTTTAAATATATTTTTCAACACATATTCGGCTTGAAAATTTCGCAAAGATCAAACATAAGTGATATTAATTTTTGGGTTATCAAACTTCAAAATCCTCAATGAAAACAATTACATCTCTTTAACAATAAAATCAAAAAAATATGTTTAGCCTCGAAAATGCCCAAAGATCAAAGATAAGTTTTTCCTCTTAAACACCCAAAAAGAAAAGCATGGTGAAGAGTGATGTCTTTTTTATTCAAAAGAGTAAGGTAAAGAATGATGCATCTTTTTTATTCAAGAGAGTAAGGTAAGAATGATGTGTCTTTTTTATTATTCAAAAGAGTAAGGTAAGGAAGGTTTCATTTTTATGTATGTCCTTGTAGCAATAAAATCAAACATAAGTTTTTCCTTAATGTTAAATTGGATTTGCCTGTGTAAATTGGCATTTTCTCAGGTTTCTTCTGTTTTAAATTAGTTTAAATCTCCAAGTGGTAAAATGGATAATGGCTTGTGTAAGCTCAACTTACTTTGTAGTGTTGGTTAATGGTGGTTCAAGAGAGTTTTTTAGGAGATCAAGAGGTCTGAGACAGGGTTTCCCTATGTCACTTTTTTTATTTATTTTGTTAATGGATGGTTTAAGTAGATTAATTGAGAAGGAAAAATATTTAGGAAAAATTCTGGGTGTGAAGGTTTCGGTTCGAGTTAGAATTACCCATTTGTTGTTTGTTGATGATGTCTTGTTGTTTGGACGTGGGTCAATTTCAGAGTGGAGGGTTTTCCATAGAATTTTATGCTTTTTTTCAAAAGCTACAACGTTAATGATGTAGATTTTTAATGACAAAAATCAGCAAGCTAAAATTTCTCTCAAACACTTAGCAACCTAGAGATAATTGTTTTTCATGAATTTCTGAAATGTCCCAAACCCATATTCAGAAATTACCATAAGTAGAAATACACATTGCTAAGCAAATATGCAGCGGAAATAAACACAATGGACAACAACCCATAAAACTCAGAAATTTAGGCAAATACCAAGGAAAACCCCAATGTGGGGAAACCCAACGAGAGAGAGAGAGAGAGAGAGAGAGAGAGAGATTATTTATTGCTTCAGGAAAGTGTATTATAGCAGCATATTCACAACTTTCAGCCAAGAAGAAATACCTCACAGCTACAAAATATGTCCTAGAATTTTTTGCCTTGGAAAACATGCCCAAATCTGTACAATTGTATGGCCTCCTCTATTTATGTGCCTCAAAAACCGTGCTTGGTAGAGTGTTGTACAGCCTACATAGTACGGTCCAGCAGCAACAAGGAAACTCCAAAAGTCTGCCTTGATTTCCGTGCCAAAGGGCTACCTCAAAAATTGTGCCCTCCTTCCTGTTGTATGGATTTTACAGATCCGTACAGTTTGACCCAACACAGAAAAAATAGAATAACACTCACATAGAAAATTTACCTTGGGATTTGTGCCTCCTTCTCCTTGGGATTGTGCCCACCAAACTGCTCACTTTCCTCTCTCAAGCTCTCTCGAAAAATATCTCTCAATCTCCTCTCGATGTGTCTTGCACACTATCCAATGCATTCTTTTATAAATCTGAAAATGACATTTTCCCTCCAAAGTGTCTTTTCACCTTCCCCTTGACCCTGAATCCAAAGGCCAAGATTAGATCTTGTCTTTTTCAAGATCAAGGGTCATGATTCATTCCCTCCAAAATGAATCACTTAAATATTAAAGTAATTTCACTTTATTACATAAGTGTACTTTATGAAATAAAGTCACTTTAAAATTAGAAGGTACACTTTATTAAAAAGTCAATTTAATAAAAGAACCACTTTCTAACAACTTTATAAAAAAACATTACAAAGTTAAGTACCTCGTAGTGTAAACATAAGGTTACATCCGCATTCAAGACAAAATATGCGGAGTACCTTCCGAGCTAAAAAGCTAACAAATGATAAACTTGGATAAGTCTTCTTTCCTCTCTCATGTGGTGGATGATGAGATGTAGTATCAAATCAAATATTTGTTCAATATCCATGTGATTGATCTGGGGTTAGGGTTTGAATATCTAGGTTTCTATTTGAAACCTCACTGATATGCAACTTCTGATTGGATTTGGTTAATTCAAAAAGTCGAGAAAAATATAGGCCTTTGGTGCCATAGATGGATCTCGTTAGGAGGATGGCTTGTCTTGGTAAACGTTGTTTTGGAAGGTCTGCATGTCTAGTGGCTTTCAGTCACTAGAATTCCTCGGGAAATACTTGATAAAATTCGCATAAGAATTTTTATTTTTTTGTGGACAGGTAAGAAAGAAAAAGAGAGTGTGCATCTAGTGGCTTGGAACAAATTAGCGCGTCCCAAATCAGATGGGGGATGGGGCTTAAGGAATTTGAATGTTTTGGGTACTGCCTTGGCGGAAAAAATTATTTGGAGGTGCATATTTTCATATTGTCTATGGAGCTTTGTAATTAAAGATAAAATATTAGATCTTGGACCATTGATGAGTGGTTTAGGCAGATTCCCCCCCAAAAAAGGAGCTTTTGTATCTTGGAATTGGTTGTTGAGTGTGTTTCATGTGGTTAGTCAGTGGTTGGTGTGGATTCCTAGCAATGGATGGAGTATAAAGTTGGGTGAAGACCCAATAGTGGAAAAAGTTAATTTTCATAATATGTCTGATGAAACTCTTTCTCATCTTCATTCCAGAGGCATATTTTATTTGGCACAAGTTTTTCTTCGACATGATTCTAACCATGAATTGTCCAAATAGTTGAAAGCTGATGATTTACTCCTTTAGGGGGTGGTTAGTGAGGAGTGGAATGATTATGTTCGCAGTTTATCAATTGGCGGTATTTGTTTATCTTATCAAGAGGACATAATTTTTTGGTCCTGGAATGTCAATGATGGTCAAGTCACTGTGGGTTCTGCTTATGAAGCTATGATGATTCAGTCACAGTAGGGGGATTTGGATTGGTGGCTTCTCTGATATGGAAGTGGGAGCTACCACTCAATATTAAACTTTTTATCTAGCTTCTGTTAAAAAAATTGATTTTGACTTGGGATAATCTATGATGTAGAGGTTTGTGTGGCCCGGGACATTGTGTCCTTTGTGGTTTAGCAGAGGAGAATATTTATCACATCTTATGCCAGTGCAGATTTGTGTAAGATGTTTGGAATATTTTGAGCATTATCACAAAATCTGTCATTCCTTGGAATGAAAGGTCAATAAGCTTATGCTTTCGAAACTGGTATAGGACTTACAAACATTTGTTAGAGCTGCCTTGTTATGTAGCTTGGGAATTTTGGAAATCTAGAACATAAATATTTTCGATAATAAGTTCTCTTCCCCCTCAACGGTCGCTTTCAAAGCTCTTAGTCAATTCAATGAATTCTCAGGAAGGAGAAATATCAATCTTGCTCGAAGGTCGCTCTCTCCAGTTTTTCCTGATGATATAGCTACCAGATTTTTCGATGGATCTTCTTCTCAAAATGGAGTTGTCTTTGCATGTGGTGTTGCTCTTAACCTCTAAAATGGTAATGTTTTTCTTCTCAAGTTAAATGTTGGATCTAGAACAAACTCTAACGCTGAACTTTTGGGTCTTTGGGTGTTGTTATTTTTCTCCTGAGTTCAGAATTTGGAACACTTACAGGTCTATGGAGATTCGAAGTTGATGATCGATTGAGATTTGAATAAGTGTTCGTTTAAAATGACATCTATGAATTTTTGGCTGCGTAGGATTTTCAAGCTTCATCCTTGGAAGAAGGAAAGTTATTTATCCAAGAAAGGGTGGATGGAGCTTATTGGAATGATTTTGTCATTCTCCTTTACTAATTTTGTCCGTTCTGATTAGCTTTGATTTTAGTTTTGGGTTGTCGGTCGGGGATCAGTTCTATTTAGTTGTTGTCCCTATGTTCTTTAAGGCTCCTTTTAGGTCTTTTTGTAAAGGTTGTAATCTTTGATATGGATTGAGATCTCTTCTGCCTCTTTAGTTTTTGGTTGTATTGTTATTTTTATATTCAATCGAAAACAAGTACTTTTTTCCTGGGTGAAAAAAAAAAAGCATGGTGATGAATGATAAAAA
>JZKD02S1947560.1:56994-67674 GCA_000966675.3 Picea glauca | reverse complement strand
GATTAATAAATTTATAGCAGGATATTTGATTTTATAGAAATTTGCAGATATAATAAATAATACTGATAAACATCCTGGCAATTTTTCAACAGGTGCCATTTATAATAATTTATGAACTAGTGAACTGTTTTCAAGGGTTTGGATAGTCCCAGGGTTCAAGCCATGTGAATTCATGTGTGGGGAGCAGCGTTCCTCTGGTAATAGAAGAGACATCTCCAAATATATATTCTGACAATTTGATTTTTTGAAACTGTCCCTACAATCAAAGGAGTAGGTATGAAACATATTGTCAAAATATATAGGTACCATGCAATGCATGTGGAATCCAGGTTCAAACTCTGGCCACACTGACATCTTCACAAATAATTCGTATAATGCTACAGCCAATATTGATTGCAAGTGGATCCATCGTATGAGGTCCAGGGTTAGATGGGTGTTTCCCAAGATATATGAAGTCAGGATTTGAAATTATACATTTATATTCTTCACATATATTTCAAGGTGCACATGTATGATCATGTGATAGCGATATTATGTGATCTCGATAAATGTGGAGCAATAATTCATTATAGTTTTTTAGTCCGATGGTGGTTATATAAAGTTGGACTTGCACATAGAGGAATAATTCATTATATTTTAGTCATTGGTGGTTATATGAAGTTGGACTTGCATGAAATTTGGAATATGGTGAATGTAGTGGTTATATCAATTTGGATTTGCATAAAATTTGGAATGTGGTGTAGTGATACATATTTACATTTTTTTTTATTAAAAATCAATTAAAGAGTTTGTGATTTGAAATTGAAGAGAATGGAAATGTAAGTAAAAGTTTATCATTAATTGGACAAATGATTTTTTGTTTTTTGAGTATTTAATTTTGAAAGAATTAAGAGAGTTTAACTAGTGACCTCTTTAATTTGAAGGAGAGATTTTATGTTGGGTTCATGACCACTTGAGCGAATCCTTGGGGCCTTAAATTTTGAAAGATGTGGGGTTGGGCTTTTATCCATTTACTTGTGCATGGTCACAATATCATTTAATATAATATCTCTAGGTAAAACCACACGTTCGACCACTACCTCAAGGTGACCCCATGGCTCTAGGAATAGCCCTCACAGGAATTGAACCTTGGCCACTAGTGAAAAGCTCTTTGCTTCTCACTAGATCCAAACCCTTTGGGCCAAAATTTTGAAGGACATGGGGGTGGGTTTTCATCCGCTTATGTGTACACAGATCACAAGATCATGTAATATAATCTCTCTGGTTGCAACCACACATTCAACCACTACCTCAAGCTGATCTCATGGCTCCAGGAGCATCCCTCACACAAATTGAACCTTTCCCACTAGTTAAAATCTCCTCACTCCTCACCAATGGATCCAACCCCTTTGGGCTCTAATTTGAAGGACAATGGGGTGGACTTTGATCCACTTATGTATGCATGAGTCACGAGAACATTTAATATAATATCTTTAGGTGCAATCACACGTTAAACCACTACCTCAAGGTGACTCCATAGCTCTAGGAAATGCTCTCACATGAATTGAACCTTTATCCACTAGATAGAAATAGATTGAATGAATTGTATATAGAAATATATTAGTTTTTTATTATAATCTTGCACTTAGATTATATATGATTTGAGTATAACCATGTATATTTAGTACATAACCTCATGTATATATCACACACCCATCCTCTATGTTAACCTCCTACAACTAGGCCAACTTTTATGCCCAATATTGAAGTGATCCAGGAAGATCTAGGAACGCTCACAGAGATCCAAGAAGATCTAGAAAAGATCAAAATTTGATCATCTCAAATTCTCTCAAAAACTACATCATTGGGTAGAGCTCGGTGATAGCTTCCAAATGGTGTAAAAATCGCCTGAAATGGAGTTTGTATGCAAAAGTTATAGCCGATCAAAGTTCAGGTCAAACCAAGCAAAAAGTCAAAGTCATCAGGGTCAAGGTAACACGTGTCACCACTGCAAGGGTGACACATGGCATGATCATACAAGCTATATAGTGTTGGCGACCTCACATGGCGACACATGGCAGGCAGGTGATGTAGCATGACAAGTTGGTAGGTGACTGGACAATCGTACAGTTCAAGTGGACGAATTGTTTGACACGTGGCATAGGAGAGCCAATAAAGTTCCCACGTGGCAGTCCCTCATTTGCCTACTATGTTTTATGTTTATTAAAATATTGGGAGTCCGAAGGATCGAACCCGGGTCTCCCGCCAATCAAACCAACGGTCTAACCATTATATCATACGATTGTACTTAACCATAAATGGCGGCAGTTATAATTAACTTTGTAGTATTGCATAATTGGTGGAGAAAAAGGGCCGAGGGTAGGGCTATAATTGGTCACATGGTATACAACATAACCACCACACTATATTTGTGCAGGGCTATAATTGGTCACATGGTATACAACATAACCACCACACTATATTCGTGCAGGGCTATAACCATATGCCATTGTATATCAACAAACGTATGATTTAAACTATATAACAACCACTGCATTGTTATAACAAAATGTTACATATAGTGTGGTCAGTGGGTTTGACCCCGTGACCCACCATGTAATGTGACAACCACCTAATCAATGTGCCATGCACTCCATACTTAACGGAGATTACGCGGGAACAGATTTTGGATTAATGTTGCGGTTAACCCAAGGTGCGGAGCACGGTCGGACCCACGGCCTATTTAATGGGCATGCATTCCAATGTCGGCACACATTCCAAGGATGCATGGATCCCGAGACAAAGGTATGATATGGGTGCCTTAGAGTGTGTGCCAAGGAGGAAGCTAAGTTTACGTGTCGCATAGATTTGCATTCCATGAGGTATATTATCCAAACATAGGCATATTTATATTCATTTTTCTCATTTTTTTGAGAGGAGTGTCGCATAGATTTGCGTTCCATGAGGTATATTATCCAAACATAGGCATATTTATACTCATTTTTCTCGTTTTTCTGAGAGTACGATGGTGATGTTATTTTTGTGCTAAGAGGTCATTTGTGAAATTATTAGTCCAGATTATCATTAATGAGTGTTGAAATATTGTAACTGCAAAGAGTATTCTACTTATTATTGAGTTATTATTAATTAGATCAATCCCCCTTTGTGGATTGATCATGTCAGGGTTTGTACATGACCAAATCCCGTTTTGTGGATTGGTCAAACCCTAATTATATGCCGCTAATTAAGAAGTCATCCCCCAAGCCTAATTAAAGTGGTTGTAGCCACTAAGAGAAGAAGTTGTCCCTGCTTGATGAAGAAACACCTCCCTAGCACCTACCAGCTAGTATAAATAAGAGAGGCTAGCACCTCATTACCTCACTCACTCAGTGCGCAAGTTTGGAGATTTTTGAAGTTGGAAGGAGGGGAGAGAGGTGCATTGCTCAATCTTGGTTATTCTCTAGTGTTTGGTCTTTTGTCTTGGCATTGTACTGGCAAATCTATATTAAGGAAGTTTTTGTTGGGTTTTCTCCCCCATGAGGGTTTCCCGGGATAAATTTTGTGCATCTTGTGATTTTGTTTCTCTCAGTGATCCTACCTATGTTATTGTTATCTAGTAAATTGAAAAGAAACTTAATAGTTGCTCTAAAGTTAACATGGTATCAGAGCTAAGTTGAAGAGAGCACCTTTCACTAGATAAGCAAAAATGTCACTATTGTCGTACAAGAAAATTAGGGCTTTTGTTGGAGAAGGATTTCAACCTAAAAACCACATAGGGAAGTGTGCCCTAGCCTAGCGAACTCATTGGCAGTTTGATCACACATTTTCAGTGGATAGAACTCCCGGAAAGTGAAACCCTAGTTTTCACTGGTACCAAAAAACCAAGAAACCAGAACCAATACGAGAAGTATCAGTCCAGATTTGTGCAGGCCCAGTTTCAAGGGGTAAAATTTGGATTTTCAAATAATTGACTGCACCTGGCTACTCGCCTCAGCCAAGCGCACCTCCTGGTAAGTTTAGATTTAATTTCTGAGCATTTTCAATTTTTGGTCATTTTCTCAGCTCTAGACCAAGATTGCAAGCACCAAGCTTGTTGACAGGTTAGAAGGTGTGGATAACTTTCGTGCCTGGAAGTATAGGATTGTACTCATTCGTGAAGAGAATGACCTTGCAATATTCATCAAAGAAAATGTACCAGAACCCRTAGATGCTACAACTAAAGCAAAGTACCAGAAGGACATGGTTAGGGCCAAAAGAATCATTGCAGACTCTATCAAAGATCACTTGATCCCTCAAGTGGCATCTAAGAATACCCCAAAAGAAATGTTTGATGCCCTAACCAGATTTTATGAAGGAAGAAACATTAACCGGAAGATGAACTTGAGAACTCAACTCAAGAATACAAAGATGCATAAAGGAGAAACGGTTCATGACTATTTCTCTAGGATCTCTCAATTCAAGGAACAACTAGAAGCAATTGGAGATACCCTAGATGAAGATGAACTCATAATGACANGATTAATAAATTTATAGCAGGATATTTGATTTTATAGAAATTTGCAGATATAATAAATAATACTGATAAACATCCTGGCAATTTTTCAACAGGTGCCATTTATAATAATTTATGAACTAGTGAACTGTTTTCAAGGGTTTGGATAGTCCCAGGGTTCAAGCCATGTGAATTCATGTGTGGGGAGCAGCGTTCCTCTGGTAATAGAAGAGACATCTCCAAATATATATTCTGACAATTTGATTTTTTGAAACTGTCCCTACAATCAAAGGAGTAGGTATGAAACATATTGTCAAAATATATAGGTACCATGCAATGCATGTGGAATCCAGGTTCAAACTCTGGCCACACTGACATCTTCACAAATAATTCGTATAATGCTACAGCCAATATTGATTGCAAGTGGATCCATCGTATGAGGTCCAGGGTTAGATGGGTGTTTCCCAAGATATATGAAGTCAGGATTTGAAATTATACATTTATATTCTTCACATATATTTCAAGGTGCACATGTATGATCATGTGATAGCGATATTATGTGATCTCGATAAATGTGGAGCAATAATTCATTATAGTTTTTTAGTCCGATGGTGGTTATATAAAGTTGGACTTGCACATAGAGGAATAATTCATTATATTTTAGTCATTGGTGGTTATATGAAGTTGGACTTGCATGAAATTTGGAATATGGTGAATGTAGTGGTTATATCAATTTGGATTTGCATAAAATTTGGAATGTGGTGTAGTGATACATATTTACATTTTTTTTTATTAAAAATCAATTAAAGAGTTTGTGATTTGAAATTGAAGAGAATGGAAATGTAAGTAAAAGTTTATCATTAATTGGACAAATGATTTTTTGTTTTTTGAGTATTTAATTTTGAAAGAATTAAGAGAGTTTAACTAGTGACCTCTTTAATTTGAAGGAGAGATTTTATGTTGGGTTCATGACCACTTGAGCGAATCCTTGGGGCCTTAAATTTTGAAAGATGTGGGGTTGGGCTTTTATCCATTTACTTGTGCATGGTCACAATATCATTTAATATAATATCTCTAGGTAAAACCACACGTTCGACCACTACCTCAAGGTGACCCCATGGCTCTAGGAATAGCCCTCACAGGAATTGAACCTTGGCCACTAGTGAAAAGCTCTTTGCTTCTCACTAGATCCAAACCCTTTGGGCCAAAATTTTGAAGGACATGGGGGTGGGTTTTCATCCGCTTATGTGTACACAGATCACAAGATCATGTAATATAATCTCTCTGGTTGCAACCACACATTCAACCACTACCTCAAGCTGATCTCATGGCTCCAGGAGCATCCCTCACACAAATTGAACCTTTCCCACTAGTTAAAATCTCCTCACTCCTCACCAATGGATCCAACCCCTTTGGGCTCTAATTTGAAGGACAATGGGGTGGACTTTGATCCACTTATGTATGCATGAGTCACGAGAACATTTAATATAATATCTTTAGGTGCAATCACACGTTAAACCACTACCTCAAGGTGACTCCATAGCTCTAGGAAATGCTCTCACATGAATTGAACCTTTATCCACTAGATAGAAATAGATTGAATGAATTGTATATAGAAATATATTAGTTTTTTATTATAATCTTGCACTTAGATTATATATGATTTGAGTATAACCATGTATATTTAGTACATAACCTCATGTATATATCACACACCCATCCTCTATGTTAACCTCCTACAACTAGGCCAACTTTTATGCCCAATATTGAAGTGATCCAGGAAGATCTAGGAACGCTCACAGAGATCCAAGAAGATCTAGAAAAGATCAAAATTTGATCATCTCAAATTCTCTCAAAAACTACATCATTGGGTAGAGCTCGGTGATAGCTTCCAAATGGTGTAAAAATCGCCTGAAATGGAGTTTGTATGCAAAAGTTATAGCCGATCAAAGTTCAGGTCAAACCAAGCAAAAAGTCAAAGTCATCAGGGTCAAGGTAACACGTGTCACCACTGCAAGGGTGACACATGGCATGATCATACAAGCTATATAGTGTTGGCGACCTCACATGGCGACACATGGCAGGCAGGTGATGTAGCATGACAAGTTGGTAGGTGACTGGACAATCGTACAGTTCAAGTGGACGAATTGTTTGACACGTGGCATAGGAGAGCCAATAAAGTTCCCACGTGGCAGTCCCTCATTTGCCTACTATGTTTTATGTTTATTAAAATATTGGGAGTCCGAAGGATCGAACCCGGGTCTCCCGCCAATCAAACCAACGGTCTAACCATTATATCATACGATTGTACTTAACCATAAATGGCGGCAGTTATAATTAACTTTGTAGTATTGCATAATTGGTGGAGAAAAAGGGCCGAGGGTAGGGCTATAATTGGTCACATGGTATACAACATAACCACCACACTATATTTGTGCAGGGCTATAATTGGTCACATGGTATACAACATAACCACCACACTATATTCGTGCAGGGCTATAACCATATGCCATTGTATATCAACAAACGTATGATTTAAACTATATAACAACCACTGCATTGTTATAACAAAATGTTACATATAGTGTGGTCAGTGGGTTTGACCCCGTGACCCACCATGTAATGTGACAACCACCTAATCAATGTGCCATGCACTCCATACTTAACGGAGATTACGCGGGAACAGATTTTGGATTAATGTTGCGGTTAACCCAAGGTGCGGAGCACGGTCGGACCCACGGCCTATTTAATGGGCATGCATTCCAATGTCGGCACACATTCCAAGGATGCATGGATCCCGAGACAAAGGTATGATATGGGTGCCTTAGAGTGTGTGCCAAGGAGGAAGCTAAGTTTACGTGTCGCATAGATTTGCATTCCATGAGGTATATTATCCAAACATAGGCATATTTATATTCATTTTTCTCATTTTTTTGAGAGGAGTGTCGCATAGATTTGCGTTCCATGAGGTATATTATCCAAACATAGGCATATTTATACTCATTTTTCTCGTTTTTCTGAGAGTACGATGGTGATGTTATTTTTGTGCTAAGAGGTCATTTGTGAAATTATTAGTCCAGATTATCATTAATGAGTGTTGAAATATTGTAACTGCAAAGAGTATTCTACTTATTATTGAGTTATTATTAATTAGATCAATCCCCCTTTGTGGATTGATCATGTCAGGGTTTGTACATGACCAAATCCCGTTTTGTGGATTGGTCAAACCCTAATTATATGCTGCTAATTAAGAAGTCAGCCCCCAGGCCTAATTAAAGTGGTTGTAGCCACTAAGAGAAGAAGTTGTCCCTGCTTGATGAAGAAACACCTCCCTAGCACCTACTAGCTAGTATAAATAAGAGAGGCTAGCACCTCATTACCTCACTCACTCAGTGCGCAAGTTTGGAGATTTTTGAAGTTGGAAGGAGGGGAGAGAGGTGCATTGCTTAGTCTTGGTTATTCTCTAGTGTTTGGTCTTTTGTCTTGGCATTGTATTGGCAAATCTATATTAAGGAAGTTTTTGTTGGGTTTTCTCCCCCATGAGGGTTTCCTGGGATAAATGTTGTGCATCTTGTGATTTTGTTTCTCTCAGTGATCCTACCTATGCTACTGTTATCTAGTAAATTGAAAAGAAACTTAATAGTTTCTCTAAAGTTAACATGGTATCAGAGCTAAGTTGAAGAGAGCACCTTTCACTAGATAAGCAAAAATGTCACTATTGTCGTACAAGAAAATTAGGGATTTTTGTTGGAGAAGGATTTCAACCTAAAAACCACATAGGGAAGTGTGCCCTAGCCTAGCAAACTCATTGGCAGTTTGAGCACACATTTTCAGTGGATAGAACTCCCGGAAAGTGAAACCCTAGTTTTCACTGGTACCAAAAAACCAAGAAACCAGAACCAATACGAGAAGTATCAGTCCAGATTTGCGCAGGCCCAGTTTCAAGGGGTAAAATTTGGATTTTCAAATAATTGACTGCACCTGGCTACTCGCCTCAGCCAAGCGCACCTCCTGGTAAGTTTAGATTTAATTTCTGAGCATTTTCAATTTTTGGTCATTTTCTCAGCTCTAGACCAAGATTGCAAGCACCAAGCTTGTTGACAGGTTAGAAGGTGTGGATAACTTTCGTGCCTGGAAGTATAGGATTGTACTCATTCGTGAAGAGAATGACCTTGCAATATTCATCAAAGAAAATGTACCAGAACCCRTAGATGCTACAACTAAAGCAAAGTACCAGAAGGACATGGTTAGGGCCAAAAGAATCATTGCAGACTCTATCAAAGATCACTTGATCCCTCAAGTGGCATCTAAGAATACCCCAAAAGAAATGTTTGATGCCCTAACCAGATTTTATGAAGGAAGAAACATTAACCGGAAGATGAACTTGAGAACTCAACTCAAGAATACAAAGATGCATAAAGGAGAAACGGTTCATGACTATTTCTCTAGGATCTCTCAATTCAAGGAACAACTAGAAGCAATTGGAGATACCCTAGATGAAGATGAACTCATAATGACARCTMTTAATGGTCTCACAAGACCTTGGGATGCATTCATCCAAACCATTTGTGCAAGAAAGGAAAAACTACAATTTGACGGTCTTTGGGAAGAATTTTTTCAAGAAGAAGCAAGRGTAGMTAACYGAGAAGMARTACTATTAAGGGATGAAGATCAAGATCTAGTTGCTCATACTAAGGGAGGAAAGAGAAGGTCTCACTTCAATAAGGAGACCCACCCACATAAGGAGTGTCACTCCCCAAATAAATTCATCCATAAAGAATCTCACCCTCCAAGGAGATTCCATAAGTTTCAGAAAGGTCAAAGAAGAGAAAAATATTTCTCATCTTATCAATGTTACCAGTGTGACAAGATGGGACATATTGCTAAGAATTGTCCAACGAGAAGAGAAGAATAACAGAAGAGAAACAAAAGGCAGCATGCCCACACAGTTGAAGATGAAGAGCCACCCACAAAGATGATTAAAGAAAAGATTGAAGACTATGTCTTAATCTCTTCCCTCTCAGGATCAGTGTCACCTGGTGAGGATACTTGGCTCATAGATAGTGGTGCTTCCAAGCACATGACATGTCAGAGAGACATTCTCTCTAGCCTTATAGAAAAGAACTTTCCCCATAAAGTTACACTTGGAGATGATTACCAGTACCCAATCAAAGGAGTGGGAGAGTCCAATTACAAACTTGATTCAGGGACCCCAATGAAGATGAAGGATGTACTATATGTAMCAGGTTTGAAGAAGAATTTGCTTTCTATCTCAGCTTTAGATAAGAAAGGCTTCAGGGTTGCATTCATASATGGTGAAGTCCTTATGTGGCCTAAAGGAAAAACCATAGAAGATGCAATTGTTATTGGAATAATAGAAGGTGCCCTGTATAATTAAAAGGTCACTCRGATGCARCCTTGATTCACTCCACTGAKATTATGTGTGAACTTTGGCATAGAAAACTAGCTCACTTCAACTATAAGGCTTTACCATATGTGATAAATGTAGTTACAGGTCTACCATATTTCAAGGTTAACCATGAAGGTGTATGCAAGGGATGTGCACAAAGAAAGAACACCAAGAATCCTTTCCTGAACTCATCCACTCAGATATATGTGGCCCAATTCCATCCACCTCTCTTAGTGGGTATGTATACTATGTGTCATTTATTGATGACTATTCTCACAAGACTTGGGTTTACTTCTTGAAATCAAAATATGAAGTGCTTGGGAAATTCAAGGAATTCAAATCCTTGATAGAGAATCTCTCTGAAAGAAAAATCAAGATACTCAGGTCAGATAATGGAGGAGAATACACCTCAAAAGATTTTGTAAGATTTTGCAAAGTTGTCGGGATTAAGAGGGAGCTCACCACTCCCTACAATCCTCAACAAAATGGTGTAGCAGAAAGAAAGAACAAAACTATAATGGAAGAAGTGAAGACTATGATCCATGATCAAGATCTTCCATTGCACTTATGGGCAGAAGCAGTAAGAACAACAATATATGTACAAAACATATTATCCCATGGTGCACTTGGGTTCAAAACCCCCGAAGAAATGTTCTCTGGAAAGAAGCCATAAGTAAGCCATCTCAAAATATTTGGTTGTCCAGTGTTTGTACACATTCTGAAAGAGAAGAGAACCAAGTTGGACCCTTCAGGAAAGAAGGGATATTTGTTGGATATTGTGAGGTCTATAAGGCCTTCA
>JZKD02S1947549.1:13582-24660 GCA_000966675.3 Picea glauca | reverse complement strand
TAAAACCTATGCGATGGATCCGAAAACACTCTCTGAACAACATAGTGTTACCAATTTGAAGGCTTAAAGGTGTGACCGTATATTTGGATGGAGTGCACATTGTGGCATATTTTGAACTAATAGAGATAGTAGATGGCACAACATGACGCAACCTGCCCTCGGCAGCACGGTCGCTCCACCAGGACCTTCTCTTTCTCCACGGCCCGAAGAGTTATCAACTCTCCGACTCCCTCCGGAGTCCTTCACCCACAACTACTTCCGGCGATCCTCCCTTCCTTAGTCAATGAAGGATCGGCTCTCGCGACTTCGCGAATTCCACAACGGGGAACTGGACTCTCGGATTCCGAGACCCGATACTCTGTTCAACATTGACCCCTCCTCGGTGTATCGGAACCTCGTGCTATCGCGACTCGCGACTAGCGTTATTATGTTGATTTGCTAGTTTCAACTGGACAGTTGAATAGCCTAAATTGGGTTCCCCCATACATTTCCATGTCTTCTTGAGAAAGACGTTTACTTCAAAGCCTAAATCCAGTATGGTATCTCCCATGTTGAAGTCCCCAATGTTGGCATTTAACCTGACTTATCTTCTTTTCCTTCTTCTTGTATGGAGATGATTGTTTTTTTTCTACTCTAACTTCCCTTTTACCTATGTGTTACATCTTTCTATAAGATTCTGTAAGACCTTAATAGATGATGGATCATTCAATAACTTAACACTGGATTGAAGAAAAGTCTTTATGGTACTTACTTTCTCTAAAGGTTTTCCTTTACTAGTATGGCACATTGAAGATGGAATCTCGTACATTGGTGGGTCTTGAGTTTGTTACAAAACTGATGTAGACACAATGTTCTCCTTGATAAACTCCTATATGAACTCATTAAATGTTTCCTTTTCTTTTCGCGCGTCAAACTGCTTATGTGGCTTAGTATTATTTTTGACCCATTGATGTTGAGTTGGATCTTGTTTGGATGCATCTGCTCCTATCTTGGCTTCTCCTCAAGTAACTATACTGATGTTTTTCCCATCATCCCTGGCTTCTGCATAAATCCACTGGACATTTTGGTTGTTCTGGTTCCTTTTTTCCTAAATATTTCCTAAGAGTGTTGGGTAGTATTCTATGTCGTGGTCTGTTGTGCGAAAATACATACATGTCGCATATGGAAGTGAAAAATCCCTTTCATAATGTACTGGTTATTGGTATTTATGGCATACTACTAGACATTTTCCTTGTCCTCCACCCCTGTATCCACCTCAATCTCATCGGTGTGCATTGTATTGGGGTACCTGGTTATATTGCATGGGCTTATACTGTGGTTGTGCATTGTTGTACGGTGGTTTCACATTGTTGTATGGTGGTGGCACCTGGTAGAAATGAGGTGCAACTTTCCCTCTCATCATTTCTACTTGCACCCTGTAAGCGTCTGAAGTTCTTTCTCTCATCAGTTCTAGCATTCTACAGTCCTTATCATCATGACCTAATGATTTGAAAAAATTCCAATACAAAATTTTTGGTATTGTCTTATACTTCTGCATCATTGGCCAATGATATGGATCATTCCCATGCATCTTACAAATCTCACACCATGGTCCTCCAGTTGGAAAAGGGTTTGGAACCCCTACTACCAAATATTGCGCAAACATTGGACATTCATTCTTATGATGTCCTTATGTCTTGCATAGTGTACACCAAATATCTTATCTTTTCTCTTTTCTTTTATTTTGGTTCAGTTGAAATGTCAGATTCTTCAAATCCTCCTTTAGCTCCTCTATTGTTGGATCTTTCTATTGATACTGGTTTTCTTCCATTTGTAGGGCTTCCTCGAGAGCCTCTACTTGATTTCAGAACTTCTGTTATCTCAAAAGATACCTCAACTGTGGTAACAGTGAGTTAAAACATACGTGCCTATGTTGCATGTCAGTAATTGAATATTTCAACTTACCTTTCATATGTGTGAAGCTATGATAAATCTACCAAACAGACTCACCTGGTTTCTTCCTAATTTCAATCATTTCATTCATGTAATGGTCTTCTAAGCTTGGATTTTGAAAATCGTTTACCAGTAGATTTTTCATGTCGGTGATAGTCTTTAGTACTCCTTGTGGACTATTTACACCCAGGCTCATGTACCAGTTGAGTGTGTGGTCTCTTAGTGTGATATATAATTGTGAAAGCTTTGTATCCTCATTTGTGATTTTCTTTGCTTCCCAGATATTCTCACAGATGAATAAATTCTTTTCAGGGTCCTTTGATGCCTCTCCTTGAAATTCTGGTAATTTGATCATAGGATCTTGTCCTGCCATTTTGAAAAATGTTGAACTACTACTTCTGCGTGGTGTATGTAATTGACTGTTACTTCGTGAACTTTCTCCCCTAGTTGATTGGCCTTGATTGGACCCTTGTCTTGTTTCTCCTCTTCCACTAAAATTTGGTTTTCTAAATGTTGGTGTTCTTTCAGGTGTATTAGTCACACACGAGGTTGTAGGTTCCACACTGACGGTGATATGGACTGGAGTTATTCCTTCTATTCCTAAACCTAGACCTCTTGTTTTCCTTTCGTATGTTGCACACGGGATTTCCTCAATCTAATCCACAACCTAGAGATCCTCTACCTCTTCTTCATCACTCGCCAAGCCCTCTCTGTTGGCTATGGCCCTCTTCTTGTTATTCATCTTATATTGGTAAGGTCTTTCGTTGTGCAACTTTCCATATTTTTCCATTATTTGATTTATTTGGTCCTATTCCATCATGATTGGGTCCATGGCATCCTTATTCTTCCCCTTATCCATCTCCCTATCAATATCTCAACCTCTTGTCATTGCTCCCCCCCTTCCCCCATGTGCACGGGGAAGTTTAGTTGTCTAATTCCATGGTCATCACACCTTTGTCATACAATAAAATCTTAATTGAATTATACAACGATAGGATGTACCTACCTCTGGGTCCCTTCAAAAAATCATGCTCTACAGTGGTGTAGGACTTTGCGGTATCTACTACAAATTTAATGATAAACCCTGCAACAATACTATCTAACCAGAAATATATTGCGCATGTGAATTTGTTATTAACTTGTTTTAGTTGTGTGATCTCCATAGGGTGCCACTCTAGTTGTCTAATCCAGTTCATAGGGTGGTTTTCCTTCAACCTCAATAAAAAATCCTACAAAGGATGTAGGAAAGCAAAGAAAAATACCTCATGCAAGTTGTTAAACACGTATTTGTCGAAATACTTGTGCGGTGTCAACTTAGGGTTTATGTCGTCCTTATGTGAAAACTCGATTTCCTTTATCCTCAACCATCTTTCAATCTCCTCCTTCATTGGATTCCATGGCCTGGAAATTCCCTTCTATGCTTTCATCCTCCTTGATTTTGTTCCACAGATCATGTCCCCTCAATCCTATGTAGTTCGAGCCAGAAACAAAACCATTTTTTGGTTACTTGGTTGACCCAGGATCTGATCTCAAATAGGTTTCCGAGAAAACCCTCAAAACTATCGGCCCTCCTAGTAAACCAGAAGGCACCCGAGATAGCTTTATGGGGGACTACAATAATCAAGTGTTCGCAGTCTAGGAATGAGTGGGGAATATGTTTATATTATTTTCCTTATACATCATCATCATTAATCATTCATCTACTTCTATGATTCATTCATCTTTAAACCTATACATGCTTGATGTTATAAATAGTTTTAACCGGTCATTCTTGAGCTAATGATTAATCAAAATAATAAAATAATAAAATCATTCATTAACAATCACATAGAACACAGTATTTTACTGAGGATCACCCCCTCCCAGGACTACATCCACAAAGATATGGTTTCTCTGCTCTTTTATTTATTCTTCTACAAAATCTGTGTTGCGTGCATTACATTTTCAATATTACAATCAAAATGAGGGTAAGTACCCTCTAGGAGGCTAACTAGATCACACCAGGATCCTCATCCTGTGACCTAACCCTCAAATACTAGCTTATTCCATTCTAGCAGAATCACCATAACAAAACTCACTACAATAAATAGCTTTTGAACCAAACTCTAACCTAGACCTCCCAGGTCTTTATTTATACTACTCTATTGGCTTATAGTCATTAAAATATTTGTCAAAAACCCTAACCCTAAAATGGTTAGGTGTGTCTGCATGTGTGCCACATTGTTTTTCCTCCTCCATGTTGCTTTTCCTTCTTTTTCTGCAAGATTCTTTTCCGCCTCCTAAGGTGCACATTCCAAAAATAGATTTTTTCTTCAAAATTACGCATGTACCCAAAATATATCCTTCTTCCCAAAATAGGCATGCGCCAACAATTATTAATATGGGGAATCAAAATCGAGGTATTACAATACCTTACCACCAAGTCTTTCATAAATAATACACAATCTTTCGAATTCATGCTTCATGCATTCTCTCAAAATATCTTTTGTTGGTTGCATTCCATACTTTTTTTCCTACGTGTTTATTACGACATGACAAAGCATAGTTGATATAATCAATACAAAGTTTTCTTGTTGTTTCATTAATTATAAAACAAGGGAAATTAAACAACATAGCTACTTACAAATTGTTCAATTAAACTTTCATACTTCAACATATACTCACAACCCATACTTAATCCAATGTTTATCAATCCATGGGTTGGCTCCTCTTCGTATGTTGGTACATATTAGAAGAAATCCATGTACAAGTGTAATTTAATTATTTAAATATAAAGATCACTACAAACATGAAATCTTAAGAAAGGTTGAAAACATGAATACTCACAAAGTTTGCGATCAACCCTTTTATTTCTCGTTGTTTTGTCTTATGTGTTGAATATGTTCCATTTTTATTTTTCTACAACAAAACAATTGAAAATTAATATTTCACACGATAATTAAATTCAATGTACATAAAATAATAAATAAATGATTACCTCTAATGCACATTATAGTTGGGATGGATCCTCTTGCAATGCAATTATGTTCATTTATTTTACCATCTTCTTCTGCACTTTTTTAGACATTCATATTAACATGTCTTGGTTTTCCCCTTGTTTGTCTCTTRGAATTTTCAAAATCTCCCTGAAAATAAATAAAACTAGGAATCATCARATACAAAAATTAGGTAATTTAAAAAAATAAGATCTTGATTCATATAGTARCTTAATAAGCACCAAGGCGTCAACCATATTTATACACATGGGTGCATCAACCATATATATACACATTGGTATAGTATAATAGTGTTGTGAAATTGAAAATGTTTTACAATTTTTTGTATTCAAYCKGTGCTTTATGAATTAAGAAAAGTGTGGCTTCCTAAGTATTGTTTATTACGGACCARYGACTTGTGAAAAAAACTAATATATGGTGGTTTCCATATAAAAATAGTATTTTCTCCATTTTAAACTCAATGATGCGCTTTGTAAAAAAATGTGTCCCAATGCTTRTCTAGGTAAAATGTGCACCATYKACCGCGAAAATGATTTTTTTTAATATTATTTCTAATTTAAATTAAGTGGTGTTGTTGACATACAAATACACACCGGTTCTCTTACTATGTACAGAGTGCATCRTTAACCATGAAAGYGTTTAAAAACAAATCGACAGTGACAAGAAAATTTKTGATCCAATGCAATGAGTGGTTTCATTGAAATGGATAGGAAACACCAATATATAAATAAAAAATCCCTATAAAAAAWTTTCTTAAAAAAATTMTCCTTGTGAAATATAGAAAGAGAAAGCAAAAAAACAATGAATAAATTAGGGCTTATAATACTGAAGGTAACTATGAAACCCCTTTTTTGTTGGGAATTMGCTGAAAATTGTTTGAATCAAATCGGCRAAAGATTAAGATGATTAATAGAATGAAATCATATACCTAAAATTTCTCCTCTGCAAATTTCTATGTGATCTACAATAATCCCTCTCGAATTCGATCCACCCACTTCAAAGTCTTTGCTGATAAATTTGTTGGAATATTCACCAATACTAAGAGGGGGGTGAATCAGTATTGAGCACTTTTTACCATTTTTAACTTTAAGCAAATCATGTAAACATTAATCATTAACAATGATATCCATCATCACAGAAAAAAAAGCATACACATAACACAATGATTTTTACGTAGAAACTCAAATAGGGGAAAACCACATAATGTTTTTCTTATATCATGTTAATATTACATTCATAGGAAGCACCAACTTTCAAGATTATCCAGAACCAACTAGGAGGAGGCACCAACCCCTTGATTTACAAGCACCAACCTGAAGGAATATCCAACTCCCTTATTTACCAACACCAACTAGAAGGAGGCACCAACCCCTTAGCTTTACCATATCCAACTAGAAGGAAGAACCCACTCCCTAAATAATAGGCACCAACCTGCTGAACGAAGACACCATCTTCTCAAATGAGCACCAACTCAATAAGATATCATTAATCCAATATCTTCATACATAGAGTACTTATGACTTCACTTGCATGCTTATTCCATAGACAATCCTTCAAACCATAGAAAGCCTCATAGCATCATTCCCAAAATGTAATCATTGACGGCAACATCATTTCATGGAAACATCCACTCACAACAACATCACAACTTCATAGTGATGCATATGATAGTGTCACAACCTCATATCATACCTTGAGAATAAGAAAGACCTTAAGAAAATCCTTTAGACTTTCCTTGCACACCAGAAAGTTGCCCCAACACCTTGAGCATACCTCATACTTGATCTGTTTGTTGGTAACACTAAAAATGAAAAATTATATCCTTATTCTTAAAGAGTTAGAGGGACTTCCATATGCCATTGGAAAGGTATCGGAATAATCCTTCCAACCATGTAACTTGTGATTCAATTTGAGTTAGTAATTTAGGGTAAAAATTCCCCCAAATATAGGGTATCCAAATTGACCAAAAATTAATACTTTCAACAATCTTCATCTTGCAATATTTATCTTGGACATATTGTGGGCTCCATTTGTGTACAACTCAAAGTAAGCATGTGAAAAACACCACATGTTTTCTCATCCCTTGAGGTACATGCTTAAAATATACACCATAAGGGGACCACTTTGGAGCTATATACATTTATGTCAAGGCACATCAAGGCTTCTTCAAGTGGACACGTAATCATCACTTTTAGGGGATTATGGGATTTTCTTTAGGTATTATTCTAGGGTTTACATCAGTGACAACCAATTTTCCAACAATCTCCCCCTTTGGCATTGATGGAAACTTAGTAAAAAACCATGTTCCCCCTGTCTTCATGGTCTGATCTTAATGATTGTATTGCCCTCTTCTTTTCATTTTGACCCCCCTTGTCTTCATGCTTCTAGTTTTACTATTTTTCTCTCCCCCTTTGACATCAATGACAAAGGGTAACTCCCCCTCACAATATTCCCCTTTTTGTTCTTGTAGTATATTATGGAAATCAATTTGGAGTAGAAATTACTCCCATTTTTTTTTTCCGAATATACTCAAAGGTATCCCTGGGAAGAGGCTTTGTGAATATGTCTACAATTTGTTATTTTGTCCCAATGTACTCCAACATGATATTTTTTTCTGTGAATTGTTCATGTAGAAAGTGGAACTTAATAGGAATATGATTGGTCTTAGAATGCATCATTGGATTCTTGGATATGCTTATAGCACCAATGTTGTCATAGAGTATCAGAATAGGTTCATCATATCTCACTTGTATGTCTTGAAGGGTTTGTTTCATCCAAATAATCTGAGTACAACATATTGCTACTGCAATGTATTTTGATTTTTTTATCGATAAGGATACTAAAGATTTCTTCGTGCTCAACCAGGACACTAAGTAGCCACCTAAGTAGAAATCCATTCCACTTGTACTTATTATGTCATCAATAATTCTTGCAAAATATGCATCCATGTAGGCAACCATATTTAACTCATTTCCTTTCCGATACCATAACCTAAAATATATTTTTCCTTCAAGATATTTGAACATCATTTTCACTGCTAGAACATGGGTTTATTTTCATGTCACTTGAAATCTTGCGACCTTTCCAACTGCTTGCATTAAATATGGTATTGAAGTTGTCACATAGAGTAGACTACCAATCATTGATCTGTAGAGTCTTTGATCCACTTCCTTTATATTCATCATCTTTTCTCAACTTGCAACCGGTGACCATAGGAGTACTCACAGGTTTATAGTCTTCCATTTTAAACTTATTTAACATTTCCTTGATGTACTTAGTTTGGAAAATGAAAATTTCTTCATCTAGTTGAGATATTTAAAGTCCTAAGAAGAATTTCAACTCCCCAAGTAGGGACATTTCAAATTCATTATGCATATCCTTGGCAAACTTTTGACTCAATCTATCATCTTCGCTTGCAAAGATGATGTCATCAACATACACTTCTATAATAATCATATTGCATTGATCCACTATTATGTAGAGGTTACTATTTTCATTTCCCCTTCTAAATTCTTATTGTTGTAAGTAACTATCCAATCTTGAATACCAAGCTCTTGGAGCTTGCTTAAGTACATACATCGTTTTCTTCAATCTACAAACATAGTCTTCCTTTTCTGATAGTATAAACCATTTTGGTTGTTCTATGCAGACTTATTATTCTAATTCTCCATTTAGAAAATCTTATTTTACATCTGTTTGATACACTTTGATCCTTTTGGAGCATGCATAAGCCAAGAAAATTTTCATTTCTTCCATTCTATCCACCGAAGCAATGGTTGCTTCAAACTCTATTCCTTCAACTTCAACATATCCTTTGCACACTAGTATTGCATTTTTTTTGGTTACATGTCCATCTTCATTTAACTTGTTTCTGATGACCCATTTTGTCCCAATCACATTGTTTTCCTTCGGTCATGGAACTAGTTCTCATGTCTCATTCTTCTCTATTTGATTTATTTCTTTTTCCATAGCCTTGATCCAATGTTCAAAATTTATGGCTTCCTCAAATTTACTTGGTTCAACTGTGGACAATAATGAAAAATGTCCTTCTTCATGTGTATGTGCTTTCTTTCTTCTTTTGGTTTCTACTCTGACACTTCTATCTCCAATGATTTAATCTCGTGGATGATTCTTCTGAACCTGGCGGTTAGGTGTCTAAAAATATTTCGAGTTTTTATCTTCTTGTTTTGCTTCTGGTTGCTTATCTCTTCTTGTTATTCTTCTTCTTCTTCCTATTCTTATTGATTTAGTTCTTCATTTTCCTATTATTCAAAGATGTTTGAATTTATGTTTTTCTTCTTGGTCTTCAACAAGTTTGTTTCATCAAATTTTACATTAATGATTTCCACTATCTCTTTTAGTCTTAAATTGTAGCACTTATATGCTTTTATTTTGCATGAGTAACCAACAAATATGTCTTTGAACACCAAGGAGTCAAATTTTCCAATCTTCTTGTCTTCCCTTTTTATGTAATACTTGTTTCCAAACAGTCTAAAGTGTTTGGAATTTGTTGGTCTTCCTTTCCATAACTCATATAGAATCTTATCACTATTCCTTTTGACCAATCCAATATTCAAGATATGAACGGTTGTATGCATTTATTTTTCCCAAGAGATATCACTTAGCTTGGAGTCATTCAACATGGTTCTGGCCATTTCTTGTACAGTTCTATTTTTCCCTTCAGCAACTCCATTTTACTGAGGTGTTATAGCTATTAAGAATTGTCTTTTTGTTCCCTTTCTTTGTAAAAATCCTTGAATTCATTTGAAGTCACCTCCATTATTTGATCTTAATCATTTGATTTCAAATCAATTTCATTTTCAACTCATTACTTGAATACCTGGAAACATTTGAAAGCTTCTGACTTTTTATTGATCCAGGGGATCAAATTTTGCTCAAAATTTTAAGTGCTAGGAATCACTTCAAATCGAACGAGAGTGTAGGCCTCATCATTACAAACCCAACACAACTCGTTTGGGTTAAAATGGATGTCAGGAAAGAGAGATATCGCGTTCTGTTCAAAATGACAAACAGGCAAAAAAAAGGATGTTGACTGTACAGTCCGTACAGACGCTGACGTGGCAGGCCGTACGACATGTGGTAGATAGTTGTGTGGGAAGTTGGCATATGACATGGCATGTTTGTAGTGAACGGGATGGTGACACGTGGCCTAATCAATGGCCGCCATGTGTCATATATACATTGGTTTAAAATTATGTTATTGGTCGGAGTCGACCCTGCGACCTCCGGGCAAGGGGAAGAGACTTGGGAAGGGCCGCCAACTGGTGCGCCACTTTTTGGTCCTTGTTATATATATGGCAATATATTTATATATGTTTTCATATGTGGATAGTTGGGACGCGACCGGGCTGGGGATTATCCCGAGCCCCTGGTCGCATATTGCGTTAACATATGACCCATTGTTATATCGTTTGGCGCATGCGGTTGCATTTTGATTTGGTTTCAATGGTTATACAAATGACCCACCACTTGTCCTTTAACCATTGGCTTGTGGAAACGGGGGCCTATGTTTTCACTTGCGCGCGGTCATATGGGTCACACGACCATAGCCTTGGCGGTTAGGGGCTAGGTGCGCCCGTAACTGTCCTACAGTTTGCACGGTTTGTGCGGTTGTGTCCGGTGCTAAGTTTTAACTCTAAAATATGTGTGTGGGCTAGGTTGAGTCAACAAGGGTGCAATTTGTAGATGCAGAGACAACAAGTTTGAAGGGGGACTTCCAGGAAGCCTATCTTCTTCAATTTTTGGCCAAACGAGGTGCCAAGAAAGCCCAGCTAGTGGTTTTTGGATGTTCTGAAGCCATTGGAGCAGTCTATTTGGAATTTTGAGCATTGTAAAGCACATTTTTGAGCACTTTGAGCAAATAATACAAATGATCCATTGGAAGCTGGACCTGGAGATGTAACCCAAGAGAGGGGTGAACTCCTTTATCATTTGTTGTGTTATGTGTTTTCTGTTCACTATTATTGTTGTTGTTTATATGCATCTTGAATGAGTAAATTATATTTAAGTGGGGTTGCAAAGTTGATCCATTTGCATTTTAACACATAAAATTTAACTTGCAAATATTTTCAAGAATACAAGTCTTCTTCATTTTTAGATCAAGTTGGTATCAGAGCATAGGTTTTTGGA
>JZKD02S1947527.1:38540-52316 GCA_000966675.3 Picea glauca | reverse complement strand
TTAATGAACTAGTGCTAGAGTTGGTCACTTTTGATGATGGTGATCCTCTTGAGGGGTCATCCTCCACATCAACAAATGCACGGATTGCATTGGATATAGGGGAGGAGGAGGAGGATGGACTCACAATTGACTAGATGGACTAAAGTCAACCACTACCAAGATTGGCTAGAATCTAGAATCTAGATGGTTGATGCTCGAATGATTAATCATTGATGAACTATGTAGTATGGATGCCATTTCTATCTATATTGATGTACAAATATGCATGTTTTCATATATTCTGCAACTAATTTGTCTTTCTACATGTTTTTTTTGAATATAAATGCAATATATATACATATATATATATATATATATATATATATATAAAACAAACGCTTCCAGGACGCTTCGCTTTCGAGGATTTTTGGAAAATGACGCTTCCCACATTCCCGCTTCCTAAAATGCTCCCGCTTCGTGCAACACTATCATCAATCTGTAGCTCTCTAGAATGCTTGAAGACAACTTCCTCATGGAAGGTTACATCTCGGTTGACTTCGATCTGCCTCTGTCCTGGGATATATATCCTGTAAGCCTTAGAAGACTCACTATATCCTATGAATATCCCTTTCTTGCCTGAGGGTTCCATCTTAGTTTCTTCTCCTTAGGCACATGAATGTATATTGGACAACCGAAGATCCTCAGGTGTCTTACTTTTGGTTTCTTACCAGTGAAAGCTTCTTCAGGGGTTTTATCCTTTAGGATTGCATGTAGACATCTATTCTAAATATAGACGGTTGTACTTGTTGCTTCTACCCAAAAGAGAGTTGGGCAGAACTTGATCAAACATCATGGCTTTTGCAGCTTCACATATGGTCCTGTTTTTCCTCTCAGCAACACCATTTTGTTGAGGATTGTAGGGGACTGTCAACTGTCTTTTAATTCCAACTTCTTCTCAAAAGCCTTCAAACTCATGGGATTCGTATTCCCCTCCATTATCTGATCTTAGGATCTGAATGTGCTTCCCTGTATGATTTTCTACCAATGCCTTGAATTCTTTAAATTTAGCAAATGCCTCACTTTTCAATTTCAGAAAATAAATCCAACATTTTCTAGAAATGTCATCAATAAATATAACATAATACAAATAGCCATTCAAGGAAGGAGATGACATTGGCCCACACATATCAGAATGAATAAGTTCTAAAATTTCTTCAGATCTACTATTACTTTGAGAAAAGGACTTCTTTGTATTTTTTCCAAGTAAACAACCTTTGCATACTTCATTGTTATCAGAAGGAATAAGAGGCATACCGCTTACCATTGATTGAAGTCCTGGAAGTGCCTTGAAGTGCAGGTGACCGAATCTTCTATGCCAGAGCTCGTTGGAGCTGACTGTGTTATGATCAAGCGCATGAGCCAAATGATTCGAGACTTTGCAGAGACCCCCTTCTCGTATTCCAATGACTTCTGCTGAACTTAACTGTCCATCCTTTGGCCAGAGGACAACTTTTCCATCCATGAATGCCACCTTATAACCTTTATCTTCAAGTGCTGCTACTGACAACAGGTTCTTCTTTAATCTAGGAACATACAAGATCTCATCAATATGAATGATGGATCTAGACTCTAGCTGAAGAGAGGTGGAACTGATTCCTTTAATCTCATGGCATGAGTTATCTCCAAGCTGTACTTGAACCGAACAAGTCTTTTTCCTGAAATCTGAGAGGATGTTCTTGTATCCTGTCATATGCTTTGAAGCTCCACTATCAACCAACGAAGAGTTCTGCTCAGTAGTCAAATGACCAGAGAGAGCAGACACCAAGTAGTATTCTTTTCTGTTCTCCTGTTTCTTAGGAGATCCACTTGTCTTCTTCCCGGATTCTTCTTCTTCTGCAGTAGAAGCATGATGCTTCCCTTTATGGTAGTCGTTCTTCTTAGATATGCAATCTTTAGCAAAGTGTCCCATCTTATTGCAGTTAAAACAATTTACTTTGGACATATCAAAACCCTTTCCTTTAAAGTTTCCTTTGAACTTGTCCTTCTGAAAATTCTTATGGAAGTTCTTCTAAGAGGAAGATTTCTTTCCTCTCCTGGTCTTTGCAGTCAAGGCAACATTCTCTTCATTTGATGGACCACTCCTAGTGGTCATGCGACCTTCCTCCTGAAGGCAATCATTGCATAAGCGCTCAAAGTTTGGCTGAGACTCCCTGCCATTAACACTTGCAAGAAATGTATCCCAAGAAGGCGGAAGGCCATCGAAGATGGCTTGGACGAGATCATCATCTTCCACAGTAACTCCTGTGACCGACAATTAATCACGGATTTGCGTTATCTTTGAGCAGAATGAAGAGACAAACTCACCCTTCTCCATTTTCAAATACTTGAGCTTGTTCTTCAAAATTCTCTTTTGGCTGGGTGTTGTATTTTCATAAAGATTTACTAGAGTGTCATAACAATCCTTTGTTGTCATTAGTGAAGTCAGTACATGCATGATGTTGTCTTTTACAGAATCAAAGATCACTCGCTTTGCTTTAGCCCGATTTCTTCTGAATGTAGCTCTACCAACATTGGAAGTTGGTTCCTCTACAACAGTAGTTACGAAATGATCTAACTCAAGCTCTTGGAGAATGTTCATAACCCTTAGCTTCCAAACATTGAAGTTTGAGGCTCCCTCAAGCCTGTCTTCAGGCCTGACTGAAATACATGAAGACATCCTTGCAATGAAATCCTTGCACTGAGCTGAATCAAGCTCGATCCTTGGACCTGTGTGGGCTCAGGAACTGAAGATCTGAGCGCTAATCACACCCTATGCTCTGATACCATGTGAAATTTCGAGATTAGATTTAGAATGCAATGTACTTTTATTTTTTCTTCAATATAATGAACAGATCTGAAAACTTAAATAATAAATAATGAGGAAACTGAAAGCTGAAAAACAGAAGTAGACAGTGCACACAAATGGAGTCACACAATAATGCAGGAGTTTATCTTGGGAAACCCAAAGAGGGAGAAAACCCCAACAAACAATCTTCCTTATCAGCAAATGAATGAATGATTAATCTAATTACAATATCACCATGAGAATGTGCTTCTGAGATTGCCAGTATGGGAGTGCCCTGTTGTGCTGCCTGCATAAATATATATCTGCTGCCTACAAGATATGTATATGTTGCCTGCTAAAAATATATATCAGCTGCTTGCTAAAATATTTATCAGCTTCCTGCAAAAAGTATCCTTCTTCTCCTCTCTAATGCGCTGCATACAAAAGCGAATAATGAAGAGAGTAATTCTGTGTATATCCTGGGCGCAGAAGAGAGATGAGGGAACTCAGCTTAGGCGCAAAAGAGAGATGAGTGAACTCAGCTTAGAACTAGTTGCATTACAAGACAACTCGCCTTGAGACTTGACTTCTCAACTCAACTTGAATTGTAACTGGACTGTAACTCGATATGCCAACTTGACATGCAACCTTGTACATGTCAACTCAAACTTGCAACTAGACTTGTCACTCGAATTTTACACTTGAGTCACAACTCAACTTTCACACTTGAGTTCATAACTCGGATTCTTGAGTCAGACACTTGGACTTGACATGCAACCTTGACTTGTACACTTGAGTTCATAACTCAGCTATACTTGAGTTCATAACTCAGATTCTTGAGTTAGACACTTGCACTTGACATGCAACCTCGACTTGTACTCTTGAGTTCATAACTCAGCTACACTTGAGTTCATAACTCGAATTTCACACTTTGGCAACTCGACATTCATTGGCAACTCGTTATTTTCTCACGGTGAATAAATTCACAAATGCCAACGCACTAAATCATTATAATTACATCATTTGCATAAGTGATAAGGAAGATTGTTTGTCTCGTCAATCTAGCTCACATGATTTATACATTCATCCTGTCTATTGCTAGATTTGCCTTGGCTTTTTCACTAAGCTCACAAGGCTGACCTTGACTGTTGCACATGGCTCACAAGGTTTCTGTCCTGACTTTTGTCCTGGCTCACAAGGCTTGTACGTTTTCCTTGACTCTTGCCATGACTTCACAAGACTATCTTTGGTAGCATCTCTTTTGTCTTGGCTCACAAGGCTTGTACATCAGCCTTGACTCTTGCCATGACTCACAAGACTGTTTAATCTCCAAGTCTCCCTGGCTAGCCTCAGGGTGGTCACTTAAGACCTCCAAGGAATAACAATAAAATATCCTTCTCAATGACTTCCTTACTAAAAGTGGCAATGAGTTGTTGAGATGCATTTTCTTCTCCAAGAAGAAACAATATAATATACTTGGAGTTATCTAGATACATCCTTATATGTAAGGAAAAGAATAAATAATTCTCTCATGTAACCAACTCCATAAGACAAGTCACGGAGTGCTTATGCCAAGTGTCATGCCTAGGTACAAAAATTCCTACCACGAATTGGGGCCTTTGATCACATCAAAATATTAAGAAACACAAGATAATTACCCTCCATATGTCGTCGTCTTCAAAAGATCTTCAATTTTGTTGAATGTTCCTGTTACCCCCATTTGTAGGGATAACTAAAGAGATGATGTATCGAGGCCCTTAGGTTGCAGATATGGAGTACTGAAAGGTAGATCAACATGCATAGCCCTTCACTCACCGCACATCACCATCCGATCGATGGCAACAACATCCACCACACCCAGCTTGGCCCACAGAGGACAACACGTCTTGCTTCATGAGGTAACAAGTTCGGTGTCATGGCAAGTGTCATTTTAATATTTGAAGCACTTGAACATGTTGTAAAGGATCCTTTTTTGATTTTGAAAACATTTTCTTGGAAATTATGCCTTTTGCCTCATTTCACCTTGGTGGTTTACATGTTGTCCTAGTAAGTGGGTTACCCTTGGGAAAAGGGTTGCTACTAGGGAGTCTCCTTGATGAGTCATCGTACCACTCCCATCCATACCTATCACTTTCCACACTAATTTCCCTTTGTTTCCTCATCTTTTGGGTTTTCAGGCATATTGACCCAAGAAGGGCTTGTACCTTATTTCATGGGAAGAGGGGCTGACAACCTGGAGGTAGATTGCAACTACTATAAAAGAATAATAAACTAATGCTGAAAAGAAAGTGAACACAACAAATAAGGACCATCAAAAGTCGGTCCAACTTGATCTCTACTTACTCAGTGCTCGCCCCAGTCCCAAAAAGTAATGCTAAAGCTTGGAAACCCTTAAAGGGGAACCCTCAAATTTGCAAATTGCAAATGAAAGCAGGGATTGAAAAGATGACAAAAAGGGGCTTGGAAAAAGGTGGCACACCAATAGTTGGTAACTCAAGAGTAAGCACACCCTCAACAAAGCTGCCCATAAATGAGACAATATGAACCCTTGTATGTCAAGAAACCCCATGCCCAAAAGTTACACCCCCATCCACTTCACACTCTCTTACATGACTTAGAAAGGGTCTTCTTGCGAAATGTAATGTTCCCAACCAAATCTGATGTAAAAATCAGATCTTTGTGGTTGAGGAATTTCGTCAAACACTTGGCATATAAGCTTCCAACTCCTTTGAAATTACTTCAACACTTGCTGTCCCATTTAACTCAAGGCTAAGGGATGAAGTTTATGTCAAACACATCACATGCAACACCTAAAACCCTTCCTAATGAGTGACTGTTCTGAATTTGTGTTGGCTGTTATGTTTATTTGCAGCGGTTGGTTGAGGTGTTTTGTCAAACACTTTGTGTGCAATGGCTGTAGCATTCATTTAAGTGTATTTTCTGATGTATGTGGCCCATATTTCTTCATGTAATATATAAGAAAAACACATGCAATGATAACCAAATAAACCAGAATCTAATAGCTATTAAAAACCGTAATATAGTACCTCAAATCCTTGCTTTATTTAATATGCTCTTGGCTGTCCAACACACAATAATTTCTAGATTTGATCGAAGGAATATAATAGCTACAAAATAGGGTTGTAAATTGTAATGCCCTCAAAATGCAAGGAAATATCAATAGCAATCCTCCTCAAGTATCCCTTAATGATGGCTGCCCAAAATGGCTGATATAATTCTCCAAAATCAATTCTACCATTCCAAGAAATGTGCCCTCACGCTGAAATTCCCCTTGCTGAAATATGCACAATAAAAGTTAATGTAAAACATTCAGGAAATGGCTGCAACTTGTAGATTTGATGATGATTAACTCATATGTGAAGATCCCTTGGTTGTAGATGACAAATCTGCTCATAAATCATGGGATCTTAAACCCCCAATGCCCCCTCCTTCATGAAATTCGCCTAGCCTCAAAATAAATAAATATGGAGGTTGTAAACCCCCCACAAGCTCCAAAAGGTTCGCCCTAATGATAGCCAAGAGTCCCCAATCGAGATCTGGTCCAAACCCAACCTCCTAAGACCAAATCAAATCTCCCTTGGATGAGTGGTGCGCTCTCTCTGTAGAAAACCCTCTATGATGCGTCCTTCTTCACAAATTGATGGTTGAAGTAGTTCTGAACTGATGTAGAATGGTGAGGGAGGAATCTTTCACCTCCTTGGCCTAGCTTGGATCAAGAACAGGAGAATCTTTCACTCCCTTGTTGATCTCTAGGGTTTATTCAGTTAAAACCCTCAAAAACCCCAAGTACCATGGGCTCTCTAGCTAAGAAACCAGATATCAAAATATCAATCAACATAATGAGATAATAGAGGCCCCTATCTCTCTTTTATCCCCCCTGTTCACCTTATCCCTCCAAGTGACTTTTACTTTATTTTTATTATTCTTTAATTAAATCACTTTATTAATTAATTGTCCTTTTTTGCCTCTAAAAAGTGATTTGTTCGTCCCTATGGCTTCTCCGGCCATTGAAAGTCACTTCTCATCATCTAATCCTATAGTTCTCTTCCTCTCGATTCCGATGAGCTATTACACTAAGAGGTTTCTCCAAGTATTATGCCCAAAATGGCCTTAGTGAAATTAATTAAAATATGACCCATAATAACTCAAAATTACGGAAATCGTCGGAATGCAACGAAACCAAAGCCGAGCTGTGCGGAATGGATCTTGATGATGAAATATGATGAACAATGCAAGTCAGGCCCAATAAAACCCCTCAATATCTCCTGAACTCGCTGTCACCCCCATCTGGCTACTCTGGTAAGCATAACACACTGTAATATAATAATGTCCAAAAATGGGGACATTACACTCCTCCCTGCTAGAATATTGCTTGCCCTCAAGCAATAATTGAATCAATCTGTATGTGATACCAGGATCCCATATCCACCTGTGTGACCTGTAGTAAGCTCTCCTTAAGACATGGCCCCTCCAAGTGTTCACCATACATGATACTCGAATGCTCTTGATGAGTAGAATGATCGTGTGCTCCCAATCCTTGGTCAACTCCCCAAGCAACCTTTCTACTCGGATCTCAACCCCATCAAATTCTGGACTACCAAACATGCCAATCCTTGGATCCCATATCAAGATGCGAATTGCAGTGCCCTGTGAAGTATAGTCCTGTAAGATACCAACATCATGATGAATCTCCTGGAGATCCCCAACCAACGGAACAAGTAGATACAATATCCATCCATCAAGGAGTCTCTCACATAAACCCATCTCCCAACTAATGTCTCTGGCAGAAGCCAGATTCCCTGCTAACCAAGAAGAGGATTTGCAGATATATCTGGTCCTCAACCAAGGAGATCCATCCTACCACCAAGCATACTCATCTTGACTTACTCTCAAATTCCCCCAACAATGGCAAGAATCAATCATGCAAGTCTTTGAAACCTTCATGCGCTCTAGAAGAGCACCAAATCCTGCATCACATAGCTCTGAAGGTCTCATACCAAGTATCTCGGTGCCCACAAAACTGTAAGCCTCTGGCCGAAGTATGCTGATAGTCATGCTGTATTGTCCATAATCACTAAACTCAGCCTTCCTGTCAATCCATACTGTTGTCTGTTGAGTCCCATGCTCCAAACATGCCTCGATGTGTCCCATGACATCATCATCGATATACCCCAAGGAGAGTCTATCTCTGTCCTGCTGACGAGTCCTAAAATGGCCGAGCTATCCAACCATAGATACATCATGTACGGTCCTCAAGATCCCTGACGCTTCCTGCTGCAACCATACCTCCTGCCAATTGATCTCATAGATCTCATCAGAAGCACCTGTCCATCTCTGCTCCCAGTCCTCATCCTGCTGAGACTCTGAACCTGTATCCATCTCTAGAACATACATTGCCCCACAGTTGAGGATGCTCTCCATCACACCCCAAGCTTCATATGACTATCTCGGATGAGCCACTCCCATCCTGCTATATATAATCAAATCACTCCTGTCAGGTGGTCTCTGCCTACCAACTCTCCATGTCCTCTGCCACTGTCTATCTCCCCCTATGCTGTTGTCTATGATGAAAGTATCGGGGAAGGCTAACATAAATAAATGCAACTGTATGTAGGACTGGAAAGTATCATAGACTTTGGTCAATCCCAAGGACTTGACCAAACGCTCATCCACTGGCACCCATGGTGAATAATCGCCTGTACTCATCACTGAATTCCAACCATTGGGTACAATAGTCAGTAGCTCCACAAACTGCTGGTCAATCACTCTCCCTCCATCATCACTCATATAGCTGCTGCTACTGTGAAGGTGATCTCCCAGAACTATGTACTGCTGCAGGGGGTGGGAATCTCCATGCTCCACTAAGTATGTCTCCTCCCTGCAATCCAATGCGTCCCCCTGAATCCCACTACACACCTCTGCATGCTCTCGTGAACTATCTCTCATCATCATATGCCCCTGTATAGTCATGCAAGCTCCTATATCCTCTTGCATCATCACGTATCCAAGGTGTACTGTTGGGTCAACCTCTATATGAATGTCATCCACTCCTGAAACACCAATGGAAGTGTCCTCATAACTGCCCTCGACTCTGGAATCCCCAGGTGTATGTGTAAGACCAACTGTCTCAAAACCCCTCATGAATGGTGGTCCCTGTGACACATAGATATCCTCCAGCGTCTCCTGGTCACATCTCTCCATATCCATCAATGATCCTAGGTGTCCCTCACGCACCTCCATCATCTGGTGCTCCTCTACCAACCCACCAACATCCTCTGGCAAAGTAGTTGAAGTAAACATCTAGCTCTCTATTGAGATAGATGTAGTGGATCCCCGACTAGTCTCCTCAAGGATCTCCTCTAATATGGACTTTGATTCCTGAAGGGCTGTCTGTGCACCTTCCAAGAATCCACCTCAATCTCCTTCTCCCTCAGTGCCCTGTGATACATCTTGCCAACCTCCAATAGGTGATCTTTATCCATCAACAACTGCTGGTAGTCAACCCTCATCAAAGTCACTCTCTCCCTGAGTGTATGGAAGTCATCAATGGCAAGCCCTCCATTTGACCTATCATGTGTCATCGAGGCCCTCCAACAATATCCTGCCACCAATGCGTGTGTATCATCAATGCATCTACTGGCTGCCATGATCATGTCCTCACTGACTCTCAACTGTCCCGTCAAGTGTCGTGACTCCTGATCACAATCCTGTCGAGGTGCTACCTTGAGCCTCTCACTGCTAGTGTCAACAATGGAATCCCCAACAACACACTCCTCAAAAGATAAGGCACTGAACTGCCCACTGTCCACTGTGCTACTGAGTCCTCTTGTATGCCAATGCACACCATCACCATCTTCTACCCCCATCTGAATCGCACTGTATTCTGTATGGGTAGTTGTATCCTCTTGTGTGCTCACTCTGCTAATGTCATTTGCACTTGGATCCCATACAGATGTGTCCAGACAGGAGATATGGTCATGCCGATCAATAAGAAGTGCATCTTCATCACTGTAGACCGGTCCTGGAAGTGAGTATCCCATCAAATTGTCAGTCTCCACAACCTGATCTAACAATAGACTCCCCAAAAGAGGTGACTCGCTCTCCTCATACTGATATGTATGTATATAGTCAGCTGGCTCCAAGCCATGCCTCTCCTCCTAGGCCTGTAGATCCATATGTCCCTTGTGTTCAAATGCTACACAAGGCTCCTCTACAACCTCCGGAATGCTACTGATATCCTCCGGTGTCATGTCTATCATAAATATCTGAGAAGGTAAGGACTGTGTCAGGCTCAACTCCATGGGAGGAATAGTATCCCCCATGCATGACCTCATACTGGGGGCTAACAGATATGAATCCCCACACGTGTCACCCCTATGTCGAAGTGTTGAGTCCTCAACACTGTCTGATAGGGAAGCTAAGGAGCATGTGCTATTATCCTGTCCATCCAACTGTCCATCAAATGCGTAGGAGTCACTAGCCTCATCGAACTGCTCTAAATAGGCATCTATGGTTGCATCCTCATGCATCTCCTCATCCCCACTATCGTCGTGCACCTCAACAATGTGCACCTTCCCTTTACCCCTACATCTGTGATCTGGCTCCCAAGGCACTTTGCAACTGTAGCAAAGTTCCCTGCACCTAATGGGTGTAGGCTCAATCTGTGCTTTCTTCCATCTACTAGCTGGTAGTGATGTATCTACCTCCTTGACTGCTTTGACTCTGTTTTCCTCTGCTATGATGCTCCAATAATGGATTTCTTCCATTTTTTTGGCCCAATCTGTAACCTCATCTTTGCTCCACCTAGGATTTTTGATGGATACAAACTGTTGGAATGTTACTTGAGCCCTGAATGTCTCACTAAGGGCGTAATATTCCTCATTACAATATATGATCTCTTCTTCAAAATCCGCAAAATCCATCTCTCCTGTAGATCATCAATGTATATCACAGGTTGGCGAAGGAAATTCGCTTTGATACCACTGTAATGTTCCCAACCAAATCTGATGTAAAAATTAGATCTTTGTGGTTGAGGAATTTCGTCAGACACTTGGCATATATTGAAATCACTTCAACACTTGCTGTCCCATTTACAATATATGATCTCTTCTTCAAAATCCGCAAAATCCATCTCTCCTGTAGATCATCAATGTATATTACAGGTTGGCGAAGGAAATTCGCTTTGATACCACTGTAATGTTCCCAACCAAATCTGATGTAAAAACCAGATCTTTGTGGTTGAGGAATTTCGTCAAACACTTGGCATATAAGCTTCCAACTCCTTTGAAATCACTTCAACACTTGCTGTCCCATTTAACTCAAGTTTAAGGGATGAAGTTTATGTCAAACACATCACATGCAACATCTAAAACTCTTCCTAATGAGTGGATGTTCTGAATTTGTGTTGGCTGTTATGTTTATTTGCAGCCGTTGGTTGAGGTGTTTTGTCAAACACTTTGTGTGCAATGGCTGTAGCATTCATTTAAGTGTATTTTCTGATGTATATGGCCCATAATTCTTCATGTAATATATAAGAAAAACACATGCAATGATAACCAAATAAACTAGAATCTAACAGCTATTAAAAACCGTAAAATAGTACCTCAAATCCTTGCTTTATTTAATATGCACTTGGCTGTCCAACACACAGTAATTTCTAGATCTGCTCCAAGGAATATAATAGCTACAAAATAGGGTTGTAATGCCATCAAAATGCAAGGAAATATCAATAGTAATCCTCTTCAAGGATCCCTTAATGATGGCTGCCCAAAATGGCTGATATAATGCTCCAAAATCAATTCTACCATACCAAGAAATGTGCCCTCATGCTGAAATTCGCCCTGCTGAAATATGCACAATAAAAACTAATGTAAAACCTTCAGGAAATGGCTGCAACTTGTAGATTTGATGATGGTTAACTCATATGTGAAGATCCCCTAGCTGTAGATGACAAATCTGCTCAGAAATCATGGGATCTCAAACCCCCAATGCGCCCTCCTTCATGAAATTCGCCCAGCTATCAAAATAAATAAATATGGAGGTTGTAAACCCCACACAAGTGCCAAAAGGTTCTCCCTAATGATAGCCAAGAGTCCCCAATTGAGATCTGGTTCAAACCCAACCTCCTAAGACCAAATCAAATCTCCCTTGGATGAGTGGTGCGCCCTCTCTGTAGAAAACCCTCTATGATGCGTCTTTCTTCACAAATTGATCGCTGAAGTAGTTCTGAACTGATGTAGAATGGTGAGGGAGTAATCTTTCACCTCCTTGGCCAAGCTTTGATCAAGAACAAGAGAATCTTTCATTCCCTTGTTGATCTCTAGAGTTTATTCAGTCAAAACCCTCAAAACCCCCAAGTACCACGGGCTCTCTAGCTAAGAAGCCAGACATAAAAATATCAATTAACATAATGAGATAATAGAGGCTCCTATCTCTCTTTTATCCCCCTTGTTCACTTTTTCCCTCCAAGTGACTTTTACTTTATTATTATTATTCTTTAATTAAATCACTTTATTAATTAATTGGCCTTTTTGCCTCTAAAAAGTGATTTGTTCATCCCTATGGCTTCTCTGGCCACTGAAAGTCACTTCTTATCATCTAATCTTGTAGTGCTCTTCCTCTCGATTCCGATGAACTATTACACTAAGAGGTTTCTTCAAATATTATGCCCAAAATGAACTTCTTAGTGAAATTAATTAAAATATGACCCATAATAACTCAAAATTACGGAAATCGTCAGAATGCAACGGAACCAAAGCCAAGCTGTGCGAAATGGATTTAGATGATGAAATATGATGAACGATGCAAGTTGGGCCCAATAAAACCCCTCAATATCTCTTGAACTTGCTGTCACCCCCATTTGGCTACTCTGGTAGGCATAACACTTTGTAATATAATAATGTCCAAAAATGGGGACATTACAGGAAACACTCCTTGACTTGGGAAATGATCTACCCAATAGGTCACCATGACAACCCTCTCATACTTAAATTTGGCAAGTTGTATAAGGTTTTTGAGCATTCGTTTATTTTGAAAAGGGGAGATTTGATGCACATGTTTGGGCGGTTCTTTTATTAGATATGGCTTATTAGGCATGATATGTGTGACTTGTGGACCCTTGGAGGGTGAATCTGTTTGTCTTTGCAGTGCTTTGCCAGGTGAAAGTCTTTTCATGGAGGCATAAGGTCATTTGGACCTTCATTGGGGCATGAAGCCCATAGGTTGGATGATGCGTCCCCTCTCGTTGGACACATGAGAAAAGGAACGTTGCCTTTGGAGACACTTAGAGACCATGAGGTGATCACATTCCAGCCCCTTGCACCCAAATGTTGGCCTTTGGAGGCCTAAGATGTCATCTTCTAGGCCCTAGACGTCACATGGGCTTAGGGCTTTTGATGGGGCTCTCATGGTTGATGGTGATGTGACATGGTTTGATAGAGAGAGGCACTTGACTTGCATTATGGCACTTGGTAGCAGGGAAGATGGCCTTTGGAGGCCCAATGTTCTTCCTCAAAGGTCAAATCGTCCCTCTTGAAGGCCTAACGTCACCCTTTAGGGCATGGCGTCACCCCTAAAAAGGGATTTTCTTTATGCAATTTGAATTTTCAGATGTAAAAGGGCAAATAGAGGAGGTCGACCTCCCTAATTTGTGATTGACTTTAGATAAGTGGACAAATTGGTTTCACAAGACCTTATATAAATAAAGGTCTTGTCATTTTTCATTTTCATCACAACTCACTTGAGAATTACATATTACATGGCTGAAATTTTCGGCCTACTTGGGCATTTTGCTCTATCTCTCTCTTGAATCTCTCTTTTGGATGCTAGTACTTGTCTATTGGTGAAGAAAAGTAAGGTGCTATCTCTTGGATGCTTGTTCTTGATATTTTTGGTGGAATATTCTTGATAAAGAAGGGTTTCTTCATGCTAGTCTTGGAATTGGTAAGGAATTT
>JZKD02S1947527.1:15452-28647 GCA_000966675.3 Picea glauca | reverse complement strand
AGATACGTGGAACACGTTATGAATCTTGCTCCCCTCTGGAAGCTCTAGCTCATAAGCAACCTCGCCTACTCAACACATGATCTTGTAAGGACCATAAAATCTGGGCTTGAGCTTCTTGGCCCCACTCTTCTTTAGAGATGACTGTTTGAAAGGTTGGAGTCTCAAGAAAACCAAATCCCCAACCTCAAAACTGCTCTCTATCTTGTGCTTGTTCGCACTCATCTTCTGTCGGTTTTGTGCCATCTACAGGTTCTCTTTCAACAACTTGAGAATCTCCTGACTCTCTATGATCCAATCCTTGGCCTTGGGAGCTCTGCTCTCCCCGAAAACCAAGTCTACTAAAGTGGGAGCATCATATCCATACAATGCTCGGAAGGGTGTCATACCAATGGACATGTGGAAAGTGGTGTTGTAGCAATGCTCTCCTAAATGTAGCCACTTTACCCATGTTCTCTGCTGTCCACCTACATAGTTCCTCAAATATCCTTCAACCCACTTGTTGACAATCTCGGTCTGCCCATCTGTCTGAGGGTGGTAGCTGGTGCTGGGTGTCAGCTTTGTCCTCACCAACCGAAACAACTCTCTCCAGAATGTCCCCATGAACCGACTGTCCCTGTCATTGACGATGTTCCTCGACAACCCATGAAGCTTGAAGACCTCCCTGAAGAATAGCTCGGCTACCTGAACTGCGCTGTACTCTGTCGGTATGGCATAGAAGTGAGCAAACTTGGTCAATCTGTTGACCACTACATAGATACAATCCTTATCGTTGACCTTGGGTAGGCTTGTGATGAAGTCCATCGATATACTCTCCCATTTCTGCTCTGGAATGGGGAGTGGCTGAAGTAGCCCTGCTGGAAGAGCATACTCTGACTTGTTCTGTTGGCAAGTCACACACTCATTGACGTGTTTCATAACGTCCTGTTTGAGGCCCTTCCATGAGAACCTCTCCCTGATCTGTCTGTATGTTTTGAAAAACCCTTGATGGCTTGCTAGTGGTGAATCATGAACTGCTGTGAGGATCTTCTTCTTGAGCCCCAGATCTGGCACCAAGTAGACTCTGTCCTTGTAGAATATGACATCGTCAATGACCCTATACCTGTCATCCTGTATCTGCCCATCCATAACCTCACAAGCGAACTTGTTCTTGGAATATTCCACTAACAAGTGGGATTTCCAATCTGCTGAAATCTTAGTCAAAGAACATGCCGCAAGTCTCCTCGATAGTGCATCGACCACAATGTTCTTCTTTCCCTTGACATACTTTATGTCGAAGTCGAATGCCTGTACCTTCGTCACCCATTTCTGCTGGCGCTCACTGAGGTCTTTCTTCTCAATGAAATACTTCAAGCTGTTGTGATCTGTCTTGACCATGGATTTGTTGCCCACCAAATATTGACTGGATTTGGTCAAGGCATGCATGATTGCCAGCATTTCCTTGTCATAAATGGAGTACAACCTCTCGGGCTGACTGAGCTTCTTGCTCTCGAATACAATGGGGTGTCCTCCCTGCATCAAAACTGCCCTGATACCCTCACTGGATGTGTCACACTCTAGTACAAAAGGCAAGGTGAAGTTTGGTAATGCCAACAATGGACAAGTGCCCATGACTTCTTTCATGTGATCAAAGGCTTTCTGTGACTCCTTGGTCCAGATGAAAGCCCCATGCTTGGTAAGATCCATTAGCGGTGCTCCAAGCTGAGAAAAACCTTGAACAAACCGCATGTAATAACTGCACAGCTTGAAGAAACTCTTCTACTCTGTCACGTTCTTGGGCATTGGACAATCCAGAATGGCCTTGATCTTCTCTTGGTGCACCTGTACCCCCTGTGCATTGATGATGTGGCCCAAGTAAAGCAACTCTGTCATACCGAACTCACACTTGGACTCTTTGGCATATAATGATTGCGCCTCCATGATGCTCAATACCTCGTCCATGTGCCTCACGTGCCCCTGCCATGTCTTGCTGTAGACCAAGATGTCATTGAAGAAAACCAAGACTGATTTCCTCAACTGATCCCTGAATATGTGGTTCATGCAAGACTGGAATGTAGCGGGTGCATTGGTTAGCCCAAATGGCATAACCAGGAACTCGAAATGTCCAAAGTGACATCGAAATGTCGTCTTCTGTATGTCTTGCTCTCGGATGTTGATTTGATGATACCCAGAGCGTAGATCAATCTTTGAGAAGAAAACTGCCCCATTCAGTTCATCCATCAATTCGTCAATGTGCGGGATAGGATACCGGTTCTTGATGGTTTTCTTGTTCAAGGCCCAGTAATCAATGCACATCCTCATGGAGCCATCCTTCTTAAGAACTAAGACAACTGAAGAGGCGAATGGGTTGCTGCTCGGTCTGATGTGTCCCATCGCTAGCAATTCCTTGATTGCTTTCTCTATCTCATCCTTGAACCTCCTAGGATGACGATAGGGGGGTGTGATCATAGGTTTGGTCCCCTCCTCCAACTCGATGGTGTGCTCAAACCCCCTGTCAGGTGGTCTCCCTGGTGGAATCGACCCAAAAACCTGCTGATGTCGTCCCAACAAATTCCTGATCTCTGTATGATATTGTTGTCGACCCTTAGAATCCTTCTGCGTAGTGATCAAGCAGTCAACGACATATGCTACCTCCCCATGTCTGAATATCCTCTCCATCCTCTTGGCTGAAATTGTCTTGGGTGCTCCTGTGGACATACCTCTCAGAACAACCTTCTTCCCGTCATGGTCTCTGAACCCCATCTCCAAGGTTTGGTAATTGGTGGTGATTTTTCCCAAGGTGATCATCCATTGGACTCCCAACATCACATCTGTGTTAGATAGGTCAACCACATAAAATGTGTCTCTCACTATGTAGTTGCCTAACTTTATCTCCAAGTCCGAAACTTTGTCTAGACACTCCACTGTGTGGCCATCTGCTACTGCAACATCAAACCCCTCAAACTCCTCTGTTGGAAGTGCCCGTCTCGATACCAATGAAGCATCAATGAAGTTGTGGGTGGCCCCAACATTTATCAGGGCGATTTCCCGTTGCCCCTGAGTAGTCCCTCTGATTTGGAGAGTATCATACCTGGTAACACCAGAAAGGGTCGCCATGACTCCTCCCTTTGCTGGTTTCCGTCTGTTACCCTGCGCAGGCGGCTGTGGAACTACTAGAGGATGGGCTCCTGCCGGCGTCGGTGGTCTACGGGGAGGCTGCTCCTTTGCATGTGCTGACTCCTCCTTTGAGCTAGTGGATCCACTGTCCTGCTCCTCCTCGTCACTGTCCACACTGTCTGCTGCCACCTCAATATAATAAATTTCTCCCTTGCGCATGCACCTGTGGCCTGGGACCCAAGGGTCTCTGCAGTTGAAGCAAAGCTTCCTCCTCATAAGATCTCGCCGTGTCTCATCATCTAGCTTCTCCTTGCCCTTCCATTCTCTCTGGAATGGCTTCCTGTCTTGATCCTTCTGGGGTACGAAGGGTTTGGAAAAGGGTTTAGTCTTTGGCACTGAGTCTGCCAAATCTCAAGTGTGTAGGATGGCATCCTGCAAGGTGTGCGGCCTGTATGCCTTCACCGATCCTCTCAAAGGCTCTATGAGTCCCTCTGTGAATAGCATGATCAACCTGGGCTTTGATATATCTGTCACTGCTACGGCTACCCGCTGAAATTCCGTGATGAACGCCTCTGCTGTGCCAGTTTGTCTCAACTGGGCTAGATCTCTGAAGTGGATCTCGAGATCCCTCCTATCAAACCTGTCCACGAGTCTCTCTGTGAACTCCCTATAGGAGGTGATGCGACTATGACCCAATGTCACCAATCCATGATGCCACCACTCGTGTGCCTCACCCTCCAAGTGTAAGGTAGCGAAACTGATGGCTTATGTCTCGGTCATCTGGTTGAGCTTGTAGTATGTGTCTAGCTTCTGTACCCAAGCTCTGGCGGTGCATTTGGATGATCCGTCGAAAGAAGGTATGGTGAGTTTACCAACTTTCCAGATGAAATCAATGTTATGCCCCTGCTGCTGCTGTGGTCCTCCTCTCTGTGGCTCTCTGGGGCGGTTCCTGAGTCTGAGCCCACAATACTCGACTAGGGTCATGTGCTGATGGAAGTCACAGCCCAATGCTGCATACTCCCTCTTGTACTCTATAATGTCCTCTGTATGAGTGGGCAGCCTCTGTGCTATCGGTAGCTGTGATGCTACTGGGGGTGCCCTCTGGAAACTAGGAAACAAAGGTTTGGGAATCCTACTCGAAGAGGTGTATGTGCGAGTAGGAGACTGAGGTCTACTACCTGGCCCCAAGTTCCTCTGTGCTACATGTGGGGCTTGTGTGCACGGGGTGCTCACTATGGCCAATATATCAACCATCTGTGCCAAGGACTGAGTCATGGCCCGTTGACTAGCTACCATATCGCTGATAACCTGCATGAAGGCTGCCTCTGGCTCCACGAGGGCCTTACCACTTCCCTCTGATCGCTCATATCGGTCTCCTAGCATCCTCTCAGCCTCGTGTTCAGCCTCACGCCCTGCCCTTTTCTTTGCTTCCCTGTACGCCTCTTCCTCTTACTCTGAGCTGTGAGGGAAGGGAGGAAAGTCAGGCCTAGACCTTCTTTCCTTGCACTTGTTGTAAGTGACATATTCGTCACCTACGTGCTCACGACCCTCTGGGTCTTCTGTTGCACTCATCGTCTTTAGTCACAAGTTGGCAGGACTAAAGCTCTTATACCACTGTAATGTTCCTGACTTGGCCAGTCTAGGAAATGCTACTATGTGTGTGTAGGATTAATAGTTTACAGCATATAAATGATCATACAAATAACAAATGCTACAAAAGACTGCAACGTTTATATTATGATATCTCTGTGGAGTACAAATGCCGAATGCGGCTGAATAAAACGAATCACCTGGCTAGATCAAATGACAAAAGGATCGTAGCCGGAATACAATAAGCAAACTAAATGATAATACTTGATAATATATGAGCACTGCGGGATCAATGGATGAGCTGGAATTGTGGCAGCTCGCACGATAACTGCTGAGAGTCCGGAAAGTTCGCCTTGGTGGCTAAACCTCTCGGAATGGCCTGGAAACTGTCCCAAATGGTGTGCCCTGCTCTAGCTCTTAGTTCTGGTGATTGACTGACCCCTCTGCTGGTGTGTCTGGACCCCGGATGGATCCCCCTGGGGAATGCGCCCCTCTCATTGGAAAACTGCGCCCTAGTGATTCCACCGTCGGAATCGGCTGAGATGTGTCTCAAAATGACCGCTTTGGCCTACTGGGAAATGGGTCGGAAGGGTTTCCCTGGATCTGATCTGATGACTGCTCGGGAACCCCGAATGTGTTCACCAAAAGTGCCGCACTCCCAAGTCTGGAAAATGTGCCTCAGATGATTCCTCCATTGGAATTTGACGAGGAACTAGGCGAAAGATGTGCCTTGCCTTCCTCTCAATTGGGTCGGAGGGGAATCTCTGAACTCTCCCTGGATGGGACAACTCGACCCACTGAACCTCCTCAAAAGCCACGCCCTCACCCTGGATAAGTGCGCCCTTGCTGTTGGACCCTGTGAAACTGCTGTTGAAGAATGATGGAAGACCTGTGTGATCTTCCCGGTGACTAGGGTGTGTCTCTCAACACCGAAATCAGCCAACTGGTGTCTTCCTCCTGGAATCCACTGAACTATCTCTCCTGAGATGCACCTCTCTCCTCAATGACAAGTCAAAATCTGCATAATGATGAATTAGGTCGCTGACCCTTCTCTTATAGCTTTCCTAAACCCTAATTCACTGCTGAAACCCTAATTCACTGTTGACATTTAATTTTAGCTCGTCTGTTCTATTTTTAGCTCATAATGGCTTAAAAGCGCTTTTACCCACTTTTAGTTCAATGTCACTTTCCGAACATAACATCTTTGACTAGAGTGACCTCTAGTAACCATGTTTATTCCTTTTTTGGCCCTGACTATAGCCTAACGGGGTGGTTTAGACCATTAAGCCTCCTCTCTGGAGGTCCTATTTGGAAAGGGACATTATAGAATGCTGCTTGGGCCCTGTTATCGCACAGATTGTAGGTTGGGCAAAGCCCGACCCAATCCACAAACGTGGGACAACTGTTAGAGTATCTACCCACTATCACCTTAGATGGACACTCTCCTCACTTTAGTGATGATAAATCACCACAAGTGGGGAATCCTGGTGAACCTAGGGGGATTGAGACAGAAAGTGATATAATGGAAGGTTAAACCCCTATAGGTCGAAGTAAGAATTGGAAAATGGCTTGGGTAAGAGTCTTGTTGGTAAGGTTAGGTTGCCAAAGTGGAGTGTACCTGCAAAAGAGTATTATACCTGCCCGAGACAAGACAAAATATAGATATTCAAGCCAAATAATCAAAAGGTCAAGCAAGTGAAGCTTGCTGCCCTATATTGCAGCAGTAAACAAGAATATATATCAGCAAGTAAATGATAACAATGGCTGCAAAATCTATCACCAAAAGTCAAGTAAATGATGTAAGAGACTAAGCTAGCAATTACTAGTTTAACTCTAGGAAATAGAAGGAGACTTTACTGACAATAGAAGGCTGTTAGATGATGCTATCAACAAGTTATTGTAACACCCTAGTGGCTGTAGCAAACTTTTGCTACAGCAACAAAATCCAACCACCAAAATGAGCAAGTAAACCACCCAAAAGATAGCCAACTTCAAGTAGATTAATTATAGTATCTTCCAAGCAAATTCCAATGGTTGAATAGTGAGTAAAAGATAAAGTTTGAGTGACTTTTGCTGCAGCCTAATGGCTGTAGCATAAGTTTATTACAGCAGCGAGAAATATTTAGCCAAGCTAGATGCCCTAGGGGCTCAAACAAGCCAAAAGCATGTAGAATTGAATCCATTTTAGACAAATGAAATATCTCGATAAAACACGTATACCAATACAACAAATTTATTTCTCCAATGCAATTTTCAGATTAGTGCTTTTAATCTATTGGGAAATGGAGTCTTGGTTGTATGAGTTGGATCCACTACTTCTCTAGGGGTGTAAGCCCTTTTACTCCCTAGAGCAAGAGAATCCAACAAAGGTAAGTCTAGGAGGGTGTAAGCCCTTTTACTCCTCCTAGCAACCTTGTAAAAAGTGACTTATCAATTAACAATTAAGTTGAAACTTGGTGGAAGGTGTATGCCCTTATAATCCTCCAAAGGTTTTAGACAAATGTAACATGAAACAAGTAGAAAATACCAACAAATGCAGAAATTTTCTTACCAATTCCACAAGATAGCAAGATAAAACCCTAGCTTTACCAAGTAATTTCCATCCACATGCAAGGATAAGCCTCTAAGAGATGTGCGCACCACTTTAGCTCCACAATATACCAATAAGCATCCAAAAAAATTTGCACAAGAGAGAGATAGTTCAAATGCCCAAAGAGGGCGAAAATTTCAGCCAAGTATGTATTCTCCCAAGTGAGAGAGCTCTTATAAAATGAAATGATTTGGTCTCTTCTTTATACAAGACCTCTAACATAATGTTTGGTTATTTGTCCACATAACATTAGGGTAAACCACAGAACAAGGAGGTCGACCCCCTTAGTTTTTCCCCTTTACAAATTCAATTTAATTTTTACACAAAGAAACCCTAAAAAGATGATATCATGCCCCTCTAGGGTGACGTTTTGGCACTTTTAGTAAATCATTGAGCTTGGAGAGGAAGTCGTTGGGCCTCCAAATGCCATCTCTTCATGTGCTAGGGTATTCTCTCCATTAAGCATGCAAACCTCCATCAAACTTCACCACCATCATCAAAACCCTAGCCCCAAGGTGATGTCAAGCCCAAAAGGTGTAACGCATAGCCTCTAAAGGCAAGTCGTTGGGCTAGATGAGGGCTAGGTGCCTTCCTTCAAGGTGTTTTCTCATGCCTCCAAAGGCAACGCCCATCTTTTGGCTTCTCCCAAGGCGTGGGTCATGGCATCCACTCTGTGGGTTTCAAACCCCAATGGTGGTCCAAGCTAGGCTTGTTCCTCCAAAAACGCCCATCAAGCAAGGTCATGCAAAGACAAATGAGTGTGCCCTCCAAGGGTCTCAAGTCAAATGTATCATGCCAAGTAAAATCACCTTTAATACAAGAGCCACCTAAACATGTGCATCAAAACTACCTTTTCAAATTAAACAAGTGCTCAAAGACCCTATGCAACTTGCCAAGTTTAGGTATGGGAGGGTTGTCAAGGTGACCTATTGGGTGAGTCATTCCTCAAGTCAAGGAGTGTTTTCCAGGTGGATCCTTTTTAAGTCATGCAAAGAAGATGGAGTGGATGGGGGTAAGACTTTTGGGCATGGGGTTCATGACATACAAAGGTTCGTATTGTTTCATTTATGGGTGCCTTTGTAGAGGGTGTGTTGCACCTTTGTTTTCAATGCAACCTTTTTCCAAGCCCATTTATTGCCATTAATTATTTAAAATATTTCCAGGTTGAAGCCAAAGTGGGACGTCTACCTAAGCATGAAAAACATTTCCCACCTTGACTCTACCTTGGTCACACTGTGCTTACCCAAGTTGAAGACAATGTGTGGGACTTCTACCTAAGCATGAAAAACATTGCCCACACATGCTCTACTTTGGTTGGTATTTTTATATTGTTATTTTTTACGGGTCCCATTAGTTTCTTATGAGAGACATTTCATTGTCCTCGGGATCCTTGGGTGAGCATCTAGATGGTTTATGATTGGCTTTTATCTTTTTCCAGCTACAAGCCTCTGGGCCTTCGACCCCTTCTTCCCATGAAATGTGGTACAATCCCTTTTTGGGTCAGTACACCCGAAAATCCCAAAAGGTGGGGATAAGAAAAGGATGAAGTGTGAAAAGTGACAAGTATGATCGGGAATGATATGATGACTCATCGAGGAGAACTCCCAATAACAAAGCTTTCCCCAAGGGTGACCACTTCCTAGGGAACAATGTCAACCACCAAGGTGAAATAGGGCAAAGAGCATAATTTCCAAGCATACGTTCTATAATGAAAAGTAGCTTTAAATGCAAGATACTCAAATACCTGACTTGTATCTCATGGAGCAATACCAATTGTTTTCCGAAAACAGGATGATGTGGTGGATGCCATCATGATGAATCGGAGAAGTGTGGTGGTGAAGTGGGTCTTCATTTGTGTAAGTGGACATCACAAGTCAATCCATCCCTCGACACTGTTATTGTGCTAGTTGTACGTTGGGAAAAGCCCGACCCAACCACCAAATGGCGACAGATTAGAGAACACCTACTCACTGTCACCTTAGGCAGGTATTCTCGTCACTTTAGAGATGATATAATCACCTCAGGGGGGATTCCTGGTGACCTTGGGGGAAATGAGATGGAAAGTGAAGAGATGAAGGAAAGTCCCCCTATAGGTCAAGATGGAAGATGCGGAAAGGCTTGGGAAAGAGTCTTGGTGATAGCCAAAGGTTGCCAAGAGGTAAGAACACCTGCAAAGAATGATGTACCTGCCCGAGACACAAGAACAAGCTGAGTATGTATGTATAGTGTTAGGTGGACAAGCAAGTTAGGCTTGCTGTCCCTAATTGCAGCAGTAAACAACAATATATATCAGCAAGAAAGTAAGTATAGCTGCTAAACAATTGCTAAAAGTCCAATAGATGATGCAAGAGATAAGCTAGATAAACATTTGTAATACTCAAGAATGAAAGCACGAGACTTTAGCAATGAAACCAGGCTGTAATAAAAAGTGTTTGCAGAGATATTTTGCAGCCTTATGGCTGTAACAAACAAGTTGTTACAGCAGTAAATCCAATCACCAAAACTCACAAAGAATCCACCCAAAAGTTGCGCTAGGCCAAGTAGATAAATGTGGCAAACTCTTAGCAAATTCTGATGGTTGAAAAGCAAGTTATGAATGAGAATATGTTAGGGTTTCTGCAGCCCTAATGGCTGTAGATGAAGATTTATAACAGCAGCAAACAATACCCCTTTAGAGGGGATGCCCTAGGGGCTAAGAGGTGCACTAGGCACAAGCAACAAAACCCAAATTGCAGAAAATTGAAATGGCCAAAATTCACGTTTCCCAATGCGCTATTTTATTTCTCCAATGCAAAAAGTAAATGATTAGTTCCTTGAATATTGGGTTATGGAGTCAAAGAGTAAGTTAACTATACTACTTCCTTGGGGGTGTAAACCCTCTTACTCCCCAAGGCTAGTAAAGCTAACTAGGAAAGTGCTAGAAGGGTGTAAGCCCTTTTACTTCTCCTAGCACTTCCTTAAGTAACAAATTATTTCCAAGACAAATATTGATGAGATTAGTGGGGTTGTATCATACTCCCCAAGAAGTTCAACTAGTTAACCTTGCAACTAAGAAAAAGAAACAATAACAAGATGAAACCCTTCAACTAGAGCAAGAATCAACAAGATAAACTTCCACTTTACCAAGAATTATCCACCAATATGCAAGATAATAAGATAAGATAAGATAATTTTATTAATGTCCAACTAATGACCACAAAGTAGGTCAAAGGGATTGTTGAGTACAATGATATCCATTCAAAGCGGGAGTATCAAACGGTCTCCTATAAAGAGATACAATGCATGAAGTAAAGAAACACTCCACAGGAGGTAGCGCACCACTTCCTTCCACCAATAGCAAAGTAAACCATGACAAATGCAAAAGAGAGAGAAAATCCCCAAGGGTAGCGAAAATTTCAGCCAAGTACTTCTCACAATGGGAGAGTCATCTTATGAAATGAGATTCACATGATATCTATTTATACAAAAAATTTAAAACATAGTTTGTCCACTTAAGTAGGGTAAAACATAAGATAAGGGGTCAACAACCCTTATCTTACCCCTTTACACAAATAATAATATTCAATTTACACTTTTGCACATTAGAAACCCTAAAACAAGATGATGTCACCCCTTTAGGGAGACGTTTTGACACTTTCCAAGTCGTTGGAGGAGAAAGTGGAGGTCGTTGGGTTCTTAGAGCCTCCTCTTCATGCACCAAGGTCAATCCATGCCTCCTCCGGTCAAATCATGCCAAGTGTCGATGAACAACAACTCCATCACCACCAACCCTAGCACTAGGTGACGTCAAGCCCCAAAGAGTGACGTTTTGCCCCTCCTAGGCAATTCCTTTGGTATGTGAGGGCTAGGCTAGGTCCTCCAAGGTGTTTTCTAGGCCTCCAAAGGCAAGTCATCATGATCTGGCATGTGGGCCCTTGGCATCCAACCTGTGGGCTTCAAGCCCCATGGAAGCCCAAGCTAGGCTTCTTCCTCTAAAACTGTCCACCAAACAACGTCCTGCAAAACAAATGGGTACGCCCCTCCAAAGATCTGAAGTCAAAATATCATGGCAAGTGAAAACCACATCTAATAAACAAGGCATCTAAAAATGTGCATCAAAACTACCTCATCAAATTAAGCAAATGCTCAAAGACCCTATACAATTTAACAAGTTTAGGTATGGGAAGGGTGTCATAAAAGTCCTATTGGGTAGACCAAAACTCTCAAGTAGGGGATGCTCCCAAGGATGCCCCTTCAAAGTCATGTAGTGGATGATGAGGTGGATAGGGGTTTAGAATTCATAGGTCAATGGGTTTCATGAGATACAAGGGCTCGTATTGTCTCATCTATGGGTGCCTTTGTAGAGTGTGTGCTACACCTTAATTTTCAATGCCTCCTTTTTCCAAGCCCATTCATTGCCTTTAATTCTTTTTGGATGTTTCCAGGTTGAAGCCAAGGTGGGGCTTCTACCTAAGCAATAAACACTGTGCCCACCTTCACTCTACCCTAGTCACATCATGCTTCCCCAAGTTGGGAACATGTGTGGGGCTTCTACCTAAGCATTAAAAACAGTGCCTACAGATGCCCCTCCCTGGTTGGCATTTGTTATTAGTTATTCTTTCACGGGGCCCATCAATTTTTATGAGAGACGTTTCTTTGTTCTTGGGATCCCTAGGCGAGCATCTAGAAGGTTAATGGTTTGGCTTTAATCTTTTGCCAGCTATAAGCCTCTAGGCCTTTAGCCCATTCTTCCCATGAAATGAGGTACATGCCCTTCTTGGGTCACTATGAAATATCCCAAATCCGACGGATCTAGATATTTACTGCTGAATTAGTGTTTTGACTCTTGGATCTGATACTCTGGGGGTTTCTGAAATATCTCTGATCCAGCTAATCTAGATATCCACTGCCGAACTACAGTTTGGCCACTGAATCTGATACTCTGGGGGTTTCTGACTGTGTTCGAGTAACTGTGTGAAGATGCTCGATTGTTTTGACATGTGTGTTCCAGTTTATTATGTGTTTAGCAGTATGAAACAATACATGCGAAATAAGGACAACACAACTCATTGATATATATATAATGCTGGAAAAAGAAGGAAATACAATAAAGACTAGAAGCATATATGATAGTCATCAGTTAGATCTCATGGATCGTCACTGGAATACAAACAAATAGAATAAAAATACCTGTGATCAGAAGATGAAGGCAGATCTGATGCATGCACGGATAGATCGACAAAAATATGCGATTCCGGAGAAATACGGTAACCTCTACCAGTTGGAAAACTCGTCCGGAAGGATAGTCCATCGGAATGCATCGGAAACTGCTCCAATAGAAGTGCCCTGGCCTCTAGATTGGAATGGATGAGTGTCGGATATCAGATCTGGCCTCTGAGTTACTGGATCTGGACCCCTGGGGGTTTGCGCACCTCTTGGGACACTAGATGCGCCCCAAATGATTCCACCAACGGAATCAACTGCTATAGGGCTCAAAACGATCATCTCGCCAAATGTGGAACTGGGTCGGGAGGGTTTCCCCGGATTTGTCTTGATGCTCCGTTTGCAACCCCAAATGTACTGTCGGAAGAGCTGCGCCCTAAATGGCTGGATGATGCGCTCTAGAAGATTCCACCGTCAGAATTTGATGATAAATGGCTCAATAGAACCGCCCTGGCTGGATCTCCACTGGGTCGGAAGGAAACTGCAATCTGGGCTCAGACCTTGTGCAGCTCCACAAACCCTCTGACTTGCGTCCTCACTGGCTGAGCTGCGCATGTTGAAATAATGTAACTGCGAAGAGCATTCTTATTATTATTTTGTTATTAGATTAAATCCCCATTGTGGATTAATCATGTCATTATTATTATTGTTATTGGATTAATCCCCATTGAGGATTAATCATGTCGGTAATTGTATAAGGACCAAATCCCCTTTTGCAGA
>JZKD02S1947505.1:9096-19175 GCA_000966675.3 Picea glauca | reverse complement strand
TCATGCTTCTGACCTAGTTGTTAGACGTAAAGCATGACGGTGTGATTCCTCGCTTCTGACCTAGTTGTTAGACGTAAAGCGAGATGATGATATTACTTGCTTCTGACCTAGTTGTCAGACGTAAATCAAGATGTGACTGACACTGAGCTACCAGCTTAACAGCTGTGACATTGAGCTAGTGTAGTACTGTGATGTGATGTGACTGACATTGAGCTACCAGCTTAACCGCTGTGACATTGAGCTAGTGTAGTACTGTGATGTGACAGCCATGTGCTGTAATGAGGTATCATTTTTTTATTGATACATGATTGATGCAGATGATGATAGCATTATTTTGAGAATGATGATGCTGCTGATGAAGAAAACTTCCGATGACTCGTAAATGTGCTAGACAATTGTTCAAGATGATATTGACGATACTATCCTCAAGATGCCACCGATGATGCAGACCTCTCTCGCCTGATGCTGACGAAGACTGATGAAGAATACCCTTCTTGTTAAGTGGGAGTGTTGAAATAATGCAACTGCGAAGAGCATTCTTATTATTTTGTTATTGGATTAAATCCTCAATGTGGATTAATCATGTCATTATTATTATTTTTATTATTAGATTAATCCCCATTGAGGATTAATCAAGTCGATAATTGTATAAGGACCAAATCCCCTTTTACGGATTGGTCATCGGATAATTATAATGTGCAGAATAAGAAGTCGGCCCCAACAGTTATAATGAAAGGGCCGGATTTAATTAAAGGTGGATTTACCCACCCAGTGTGAGAGGTTGGCCCTGCCAGATGGTGACTCTTCACACGTGCCAGATTGATATAAATAAGAGGCTAGCTCCTCACTTCTAACACACACTTCACTTGCTCATTCTCTTATGAGGCAAGTTGCATTTTCAAGTTGGAGAGAGGAGAAGAAGGGCGGTGCATCTCTTGGAGGAGGATTTTCTGTATTGGTTGAGTTATCTCTTGAACATTGTATAAGCTATTTATGATAAGGAAGTTTTGCTGGGTTTTATTCCCCTAGAGGGTTTCCCAGGATAAATGTTGTGTCTCTTGTGGATGTGTATTTCTCAGTGATCTTGTTCTTATTATGCTATTATCTTATGAAATGCGAAGAACTATAATAATGGCATAAACATTAACAAAAAATTGTGTAATGTGTGTATTTTCCTTTGTATCTTTTCTGTTCTTTTACTGAAAATCTGTTTGCAGTAAATAATTATACAAGGTTAAAATCTACATACAAGAGGATTGGAAAAAGATCTTTAAATGGTATGATTCCATCCAACATTAGCGAGGTGCAATCTCTCCATGAACTATAATAATATTCCTATATCTAGGATATGGGATTTAGAATTGAAGTCTTGAATCATGGATAAATACTAACATGTAGTTCCTCATGCAATATTTTCATGTTAAATATAGACCCTCATTAGTTTGGTGGGAATATTTCAAAATATTTAGCCAAATAACCTGACTAGATCCTTGTATGCAATGAATGAATTAGCTAGGGCTACATACAAATGCTAAGAAAAAATTACACACCCCTTTGCTATAGGTGAGTAGGTCTAATTCAAAACCCCATAATCCTAACAACCAAATTGTGTCACTAAATAGCTGAAAGGATGCCAAGAGCCAAGGATATGGAAAAATATGCATACTTACTTCATAACTCTCTACATCTAACTTCGGTGAATTTGCATTGGCTCCATTGTTAGTGGTTTCCCTTGAAACCATCAATTCCTACTTTACCCCATGTCATATGTCATGAGTAAACCTAATATTATAGTACATAGTGCAATAGACTTAAGATCTCGAGTACAACTCATGAAAGAACAAAATTACAATTTCTCAGCACTAAAGCATACAAGTTATGGAAGATTCAAAAGTTTAGGATAAAGACACTAATTGCAATTTTATTGCACCAACATAAGAATGATAATTTACTTATACCATGCGTAGTGAAAACTTTGTGCAAATTTGTTTTCATTTTAAACTCTAGTGCGATGCAATAAGTGTAATCTTATGGGTCACAAAAATTTACCAAGGGAGTTGGTTCCCTAATTTATTTTATTATATTTTTAAAAATTACAAAATGTCTCTAGAAGACATTTTCATTGAGTTTTTTTTTTATTGGATATCATGTTGTTTATCATAGGTGTTAAGTCTGTTGCTAAATATTCGGATCACATATCTAGTTTAGGATTTTTTTAAGATAACTTGGGATTCATTTGTTTGTGAGCTATTCGAGGGATTGAGATATATTGAATAATTTGTAAGAGGAAAATGTTAGTGAGTGTATGAGATTGAATATGTAAAAGTGTGGATCACACAGATCCAAGAGACCAAGAAGGAACAAACTTTCCTGTGTAAATTTACTCCTTCATTGATATTAAGAAAGAACAAAGCATGTGGTGTTTTCATGCCATATGTTTTCATTTTTTCATGTTGTGTTTGAATTGTNCCCAGGATAAATGTTGTGTCTCTTGTGGATGTGTATTTCTCAGTGATCTTGTTCTTATTATGCTATTATCTTATGAAATGCAAAGAACTATAATAATGGCATAAACATTAACAAAAAATTGTGTAATGTGTGTATTTTCCTTTGTATCTTTTCTGTTCTTTTACTGAAAATCTGTTTGTAGTAAATAATTGTACAAGGTTAAAATCTACATACAAGAGGCTTGGCAAAAGATCTTTAAATGGTATGATTCCATCCAACATTAACGAGGTGCAATCTCTCCATGAACTATAATAATATTCCTATATCTAGGCTATGGGATTTAGAATTGAAGTCTTGAATCATGGATAAATACTAACATGTAGTTCCTCATGCAATATTTTCATGTTAAATATAGACCCTCATTAGTTTGGTGGGAATATTTCGAAATATTTAGCCAAATAACCTGACTAGATCCTTATATGCAATGAATGAATTAGCTAGGGCTACATACAAATGCTAAGAAAAAATTACACACCCCTTTGCTATAGGTGAGTAGGTCTAATTCAAAACCCCATAATCCTAACAACCAAATTGTGTCACTAAATAGCTGAAAGGATGCCAAGAGCCAAGGATATGGAAAAATATGCATACTTACTTCATAACTCTCTACATCTAACTTCGGTGAATTTGCATTGGCTCCATTGTTAGTGGTTTCCCTTGAAACCATCAATTCCTACTTTACCCCATGTCATATGTCATGAGTAAACCTAATATTATAGTACATAGTGCAATAGACTTAAGATCTCGAGTACAACTCATGAAAGAACAAAATTACAATTTCTCAGCACTAAAGCATACAAGTTATGGAAGATTCAAAAGTTTAGGATAAAGACACTAATTGCAATTTTATTGCACCAACATAAGAATGATAATTTACTTATACCATGCGTAGTGAAAACTTTGTGCAAATTTGTTTTCATTTTAAACTCTAGTGCGATGCAATAAGTGTAATCTTATGGGTCACAAAAATTTACCAAGGGAGTTGGTTCCCTAATTTATTTTATTATATTTTTAAAAATTACAAAATGTCTCTAGAAGACATTTTCATTGAGTTTTTTTTTTATTGGATATCATGTTGTTTATCATAGGTGTTAAGTCTGTTGCTAAATATTCGGATCACATATCTAGTTTAGGATTTTTTTAAGATAACTTGGGATTCATTTGTTTGTGAGCTATTCGAGGGATTGAGATATATTGAATAATTTGTAAGAGGAAAATGTTAGTGAGTGTATGAGATTGAATATGTAAAAGTGTGGATCACACAGATCCAAGAGACCAAGAAGGAACAAACTTTCCTGTGTAAATTTACTCCTTCATTGATATTAAGAAAGAACAAAGCATGTGGTGTTTTCATGCCATATGTTTTCATTTTTTCATGTTGTGTTTGAATTGTTAAACCATATGTATTAATTATCTTGGCAGAGTGACAATATTATGTTATTGCAGGAAAGCCCATGCACAATTAATTTCAGCAAGTTCTAAAATTCTATATAAATAAATATTTATTGAGTATTTGTCTTTGCAGGAATAGACAATCACAATTTGGCACAGTGGATTACCCCTTAAATATATGTGACAAGTCAGTATTGTTACTAGATTTCATGCAGAGAGTGACGTGTGACACACCCATATCATTTGCTGAATTTTGTGCAAAATTGTCTATAAAATATTTTTTCAATATTGTTTGTTGATCCTTTTCTGTGTAGAGGTATATCCACGTAGTGGTAATTCCGTGTGGATTTATCTATGAAAGATTGAAATTCAGTGGTGTAGATAAAAGGAAAAATGTGAATTCCTTTTCATGTTGATCCGAGGCAAGACGAGTAGTTGAATATTGACTGTGATAGTGTTGAAAATATGTGATTGTGGGTTGAAGTTGGTGGTATTTTCCATCTTTTTTGGTATCATAGAAACATTGTATATAAGGAATCATGCCACCCAGGTGAGGAGGTAGAGATAGGAATGTGGTAACTGATGAGTTACGCTACAAGCTGAGGCACATTCAAGAAAGAATGGAGGCCATGAAGACAACTTAGAGGGGAGAACCTAACATAGGAGATGTCAGTGAGAGTGAATATACATGATTTGGTGAAGAAACAATAGGATCTCTAGGAGGAGACACAATAGATGAAAAACTAGTAAGAATGTTTACAAAATTTAGATCCATGCCTAATATGGAAGTGCCCATGTACGAAGGTAATTTAAATGTTGATGAATTACTTGACTAGATAAATTCCATGGATAAATATTTTGATTATGAAGAGTTTGAAGAAGAGAAGAAGGTGAAGCACATAGTGACTAGGATAAAGGGACACACAACTCTATGGTGGGATGAGTTGAAAGAATATAGAAGAAGAAAAGAAAAATCTAAGATTAGGAGTTGGGACAGAATGGTGGCCAAATTTAAAGTTAAGTTCATGCCTAAGGGTTATCAGCTAAATTTGTTTAGACAATTGAAAAAACTTAGACAAAAAACTATGACAACAAAGGAATACACAGAGGAATCATATAGGTTGAACATTAGAGTTGTTCACATTGAGGAAGGTACCGAGAAGGATAGCAGACACATACATGATTTGAGATATGAAATTCAATATGAAATCATCCTTTTGTCCCTGAGAACTATTTAATATGCATACCAAGCAAATTTGAAGGAAGAAGATAAGTTGTCCAAAAATCATAACCAAAGAAATAGAGGAAGGATCCTGACAAGAGGTAAGGAAAACCTAACAGAGGGAGATTTCAGCCCTCAAAAGAATAGGCAGGAATTTTAGGCGACCAATCACCAAGAGAAGAATAATAAAGAGGCATAATATTTTTATCGAGAGTCCAAGGAAGAGGTAGATAAATGAGATGTTACACATGTGGAAAAATAGGACACATGTCATGGGACTATCCACAAAACAAGGAATCAAGTCAATGGAATGAAAATATAGAATAAAGAAAATGAAGAAGATGTGAAGGTAGTTTCATAAGAAGAAGTTCCCGAGGTAAGGGAATCATTATTGCTGAAAATAATTCTAATAAAATTAGAGAAGGAATCTAAAGAACCAGCCCAAAGGAAAAGTATATTCAGGGCTGTATGCAAGTCAAGAGGTAAGTGTTGAAAAGTTGTTATTGATAGTGGTTGCACATAGAATTTGGTTTCCATTGAAATGGTAGAGAAGTTGGGATTGAAGAGGACAATGCATCCCACTCCGTATAAGGTGTCCTGGTTATAGCAAGGACATCCATTTTTGGTGAATGAGCAGTGTAAGGTGGAAATTCAAATTGGTAGCTACAAGGATGGGATATTATGTGATACAATGCCTATGTATGTCTTCCATGTTTTTTTGGGAAGACCATGGCATTATGATAGAAAATCCATTAATGATGGTAGGAGGAACACTTGTTCTCTAGAAAAATATGGACACATTCATGTGTTGTTTCCTTTGCAGGATGAAGGAGCCAAAGAAGAAGCTACTCCAAGTGTACTGATGATAAGTGGGAAGGAGCTGCTGCAAGAAGTCAAGAAGAGAGAGGCGGTACATTTTTATTTAGTTGGTAAGCCAAAGGTAATATTCACTACTACAAATATGGATGATCTACCTACATACATTAAAGTTACGTTGGATGCGTTTGTTGATATTATAGTTGATTTTCCAAAAGAATTACCCCCTTTAGAGAGTATTACCCATCATATTGACTTAATTCCAAGAGCAAGTTTTCCTAATAAAGCAACCTATAGAATGACCCCACAAGAGAATGAAGAGATTAAAATGAAGGTACAAGAGATGTTAGACAAAGTTTTGGTGAAGGAGAGTTTGAGTCCATGTGATGTACCAATAGTACTTAGCCCAAAGAAGGATGTAGGATGGCGCATGTGCACTAACTCCAGAGCAATCAACAAAATCACCATAAGGTTCATATTTCCATTTTGTTTCATAGATGATTTGATGGATTGTTTGAGTGGTTCAAAATATTTTTCAAAGATTGATTTAAAGAGTGGATACCATCAACTTATAATTAGAGAAGGGGATGGATGGAAAACTTATTTTAAGACTAATAATGCACTATATGAATGGTTGGTGATGCCTTTTGGGCTCACAAATGCTCCTAGTACATTTATGAGGTTAATACATGAGGTATTAAAGGAATTTATTGGAAATTTTGTGATAGTCTATCTAGATGATATTTTGATCTATATCCAGACAAAAGAGGAACATTTAAGGCATCTCAAGATGGTTTTGAGTACCTTGTAGAAGGAAACATTGTTGATAAATTTGAAGAAATTCAGCTTTATGAAGAGGGAGATGATATATTTAGGGTTTATAGTATTTGAAGAAGGTTTGAACATGGACCTAGAAAAGGTTCAAGCAATTTTAAATTAGCCAACTCCAATAAATGAAATTGAGGTAATAAGTTTACATGGACTTGCAAGTGTTTATAGAAATTTCATTAGAAGTTTCAGTCAGTTATGTGTACCTATTGTAGAAACTATCAAAGAAAGAAAACAACCATTTAAGTGGACTGAAGCAACTCATAGAAATTTTAAACTATTGAAGAAAAAGATTACTGAAAAACATGTGTTATCTTTTCCCAGATTTGATAAATTCTTTCAAGTTGAGACTGATGCTAGTGGGACTGCAATAGGAGTTGTCTTAAGTCAGGAGCAGAGACCAATTGCATATTTTAGTGAGAAATTAAATGAAGCAAAAAAACAATATTCCTCTTATGACAAGGAATTTTATGCAATTGTTCAAGAACTTAAGAAGTGGAGGCATTACCTCATGCCCAAGGAATTTGTTTTGTACAGTGACAATCATGCATTACAGTTTATAAGTAGTAAAAAACAATTGAACCAAAGACCTGCCAAGTGGATTGAATTTCTTTAGAATTTTACCTTTGTGATTAAACAAACAAGTGGTAAGACTAATAAGGTTGCAAATACTTTGAGTATAATTAATTTAATTGCAATAATTTCAAGTCATCACTTTAGGCTTTGATGGTTTAAAAGAAATGTATCAAGATGATGATTTCAAGGATGCTTATGTAGATCATGAAATTTTGTTGCTGGTAACATAAGTCAATGGTTGGACTATATGATACATGGATGCTTGTTGCTTAAGAACAATAAATTGTGCACACCAAAGTGTTCAATGAGGGAGAATATGAACAAAGAAAAGCACAGTGGAGGACTATCAAGACATTTTGGACAAGATAAAACCTTTTCTTAGGTAAATTCTTTTTATTATTGTCAAAGTATGCATAATCAAGTGAAGAAGTTTGCGAAGAAGTGTAGAATTTGTTAGAATGCTAAAGGGAGAAGTCAGAATACAGGTTTGTATTAGCCACTACACATTCCAAGCAGGCCATGGGATGCAGTGAGTATGGAATTTTTGTTGGGATTTCCAAGAACATAGAGAGGCAATGATTCTATATATGGTGTGGTAGATAGATTTTCAAAAATGGTTCATTTCATTTCTTGTACCAAGACTAGTGATGCAATAAATGTTGCAAATTTGTTCTTTAAATAAGTTGTAAGGTTACACGGGTTACCCAAAAGCATAGTTTTTGACAAAGATACTAGGTTTGTCAGACACGTTTGGAGAAATTTATGGAAGAATCTTGGGACTAATCTCAATTTTAGCTCAACCTATCATCCACAAATTGATGGAAAAATAAAGGTAGTAAATAGAAGTTTGGGAAATATTTGAGAAGTCTTGTGAGTGAGAACCCTAAGCAATCAGATTAGATGCTTTCTCAAGATGAGTTTTCATATAAAAACTAACCAAATAGAAGCATATGGATGATTCCATTCTATATTTTGTATGGAATGGATCCTAGGGGAGTGTATGAGTTAAGGAATTTGGGAAAACAAGAATTGAGAAGTGCTGATGGTAAAGATTTTGTAGTAAGTATGAAAGAGTTACAGGAAAGGGTCAAACATAAATTGCAAGAAAACAACCACAAATATAAGCAGCCGGCAGACATGAAGAGAAGACCAGTGAATTTTTAGGTTGGTGATTTGGTCATGGTGTATTTTAGGAAAGAAAGGTTTCCTGTAGGGATGTATAAAAAACTAAAACTTAAAAAGATTGGACCATGTAAAAGTTTAAGGAAAGTTTCTTCTAATGCATATGAAATAGAACTTGGAAGTGGTGTTGGAATTTCTGGAATCTTTAATGTTGTATACTTGTATCCCTTTAAGGAGACAAAGGATATTTTAGCAGATGAACCTGTAAGTGATGAAAATCATACAATAGAATAAAAAGAACAACTACCCAGAGCGGTGCAAAAGGAAATCAAGAAAATATTGGATAAGAAGGTATTAAAGCAAAATAGAGGCAAGGAGTATTTTCAATATTTTATCAAATGGAAGGGACGACTAGTAGAGGATTCTATTTGGATGACAACAATAGAAATATCCAAATATGACACAGACCTTGAAGACCTGGTGAACAATTGTTTTCTTCCTTGGGAGTCTGATGGAGGAGAATCTGGCAGTAAATCTTAATATTCACCTCATGGTTCACAAACATTTGTCAATGGAGTTGGTTCTCTAATTTATTTTATTATATTTGTAATAATTATAAAATGTCTCTAGAAGAAATTTTTGTTGATTTTGTTTGATTGGATATTGCATTGTTTTTCATAGGTGTTAAGTCTGTTGCTATAATGGCTGGTTTTAAATTAACAGCTAGTAATTCTACCAAATGTAGAGTAATTTCTACAAGCTGTATAAAGAAGAATAATTCCAAATTTACTTAACACTTACGCATATAAAATTAATCAATGGATAATAAATCTAATTAAACAATGGATAAATTGGAATTAAATACCTTAACTCTGATGCTGTTATTCACAGCTTGATCCTTCCTGCTTCTTTAGGACACCACCCAAAACCGACCTCTCTGCCGACTAGTTATCTCCTAGCCCTAGGATATCAACAGATATCCTATCCCTCCGATCCCAAAATCCCCAACAACCCCGGTCCACTGTGTCAATGCCAATCCCAAAATTTCCTCCCTCTCTGCAATACTCAGAGCTCCCAAAATCCTTCTCAACTCCCATAGAAAAATGATCCCCCCTCTAAACTCCTTTCCGCCCCCTTATTCCTCCTTCACCGCCTTCCCTTCATTAACTCCCTACCTAACTGCTTTATTACACCTTATCCCCCCTGTCGTTAATACCCTTATCCCTCCTTTATTACTTATCCTAATGTATTGAATACATTATTCCTTGTGGGATACGTAACCTAATTTAATATTATATCTTATTATCCACCATTAATTTAATACTTTATTTAATTAATGAATTAATTAATAATTAAATCAATCATTAACCATCATGAACAACTATTTAATAATAATCTATTAGAAATGTTATTTTAAGAAATAAATATAGTTTAGCTAATCTTTTAGGATTATATTATTAAATTAATTATACTTAATAATCAAGGGTCGTTACATACACGCACCCTTCAGAAAACTTCGTCCCGAAGTTAAGGTATCTTATGGTACAAAGAACAAGAACATGGTTCACACATTCATAACAAGTAACCGACATTATTAGTAAGTAAGTCAAGAAAA
>JZKD02S1947494.1:28069-67683 GCA_000966675.3 Picea glauca | reverse complement strand
GAGACATACCTTCTTTAGGGAGGGAGGCCACTCAACCACTTTAGCCCGTTTGCATGCATATTGGTCGTTTGACTTTTGGTGTTCTCTTTGCTTACTAGTTGGCCTTAGGATATATTTTTTTATCTTTAGAGCCTTAAGTCATCGTGGAGTCAGACCAACCGCCCCACCGGTCCCGTTGCTTGTTACAATTACCACCGAATTTTGTATCCTCACCTTCTAAAAGGTGTAGAGTCATTACACGTGGTACACACACATCCACCGCTCAGACTTGTGATTCTACAACGATGAGTATTGAACTTGGTCTTCATAATTATGGGAGCCCTTCGACTCCAATACCCATTGTAGTTAATGGCACCCCTTCGACTCGTGCAACCTCCATGGTTATAGTATCAAATGCACCTATCATTACTATGGCTCGACCTATAATTAATGCTCATGCTACCGCCTCGAAACCCTTTGGGTCTCTTGGCCACTCACCGGGCTACAATGTTTAGCCCATCCCTATGGATTCTAGTCCATTTTCTTATGGTATGCCTAATTTCACCTCACAGTTTTCGAACTCCATCCCAGCTGTTGACCCTAATGCTAACGTTGGGCTTGGGGGAAACACACCTCCGTACACTCTTTTTTCATTTGGTGGATCTCAAATCCCTCAAATGACTCCTAATATGGGAGGTATGCTTGTTTTTAACCCTGGGTTCAATCCTCCTACTTTTGGGTGGAATAGTCAACCCGACGGACTAATTTCGACACAAGTTCCATCCTACAATCCTACCTCCTCGGCGTAGATTCTGAACGATACACTTGGCATGATGAATCAACCTCTATCCTTCGGTTTCCAACTTGGGGGAGGTCAGTTTAACACTTTGGGAAACCCCCAACCTCGATCTAATCCTGTTGGGGGCAGTTTCTATAACCCTCAATAGAACATTCCAGTTGGAATGATGCCCAACCCACCTTATATGAATCATCATGGAGGAGGGCCTTATAATGCTGGACATGGCCATGGTGTTTACCAGAACCCTGGATGGCCTCTGAATCCGCAAGCGCAATATTTCCCAGGAGGTTGGGGCCAGATGTTGCAACCTCATCTCCCTTTTCTGGCCATGCTTAATCTGCTAGATTTGACTAATTTAATGAATGACCTGTGAGTCATGATCCTACATGGCCCTCGATCCCCACCAAACTTCCTTCAGACATCCCAAAGTTTGAGGGTAATAATGGAGAGGACCCTGGTGATCTCGTCACCACTTTTCACCTTTAGTGCTCATCAAACTCCCTTAACGATGATTCTATTCATTTTAGATTATTTCAATGCACCCTTATCGAAGTTGCTGTGAAATATTATATTGAGCTACCAAGGGGGGCATATGGGACTTTTAGTCAGTTGGTGATGGTCTTTCTTCACTACTTATGTTGGCATAGGGTAAGACCTAGGGTTCAACTCTAATAGCGCACCAACAAGCCCTAACTACTGGCCCTTTCGGCAACACCTGGGAAGAAGATGTAGTCTCACCCGAAGTAGCAATAGGGGGTTGTAGGAAACAAGTGTCTACAACCAGGGGGAATGCAAGTGGAGTCAAGGAAACAAGACATCGAGATCTAATTATTATTTCCAAGCATAAACCTATTTTGCACAGTTATATGTCATATCTGACATACTAATGCATCATTAGAGTAACAAAAGTAAAGAACATAACATCAATCACACACAACATGTGATGTACGTGGTTCACCCTCTCCCTAGGGCTACGTGCACAGAACTGTATTTTATAATATATTAGGTGAAGCATACAACTCTATATGCACTCTTATCTAGCAGATCTTCTCTCTTTCTGCCTTCTCTCTATCTCCCTTCCCTACACACCCAATTGCAGGGTTGATCTTCGCACCCAGCTGAAGATCTTACAATAGAGAATGCTCTCACAACACAATACTTCTCTCTCACATTAACAACAATCACTCTTCATAACATCAATGAACTCTGAACGAACCCATCCCAGGTCCTCTTGACCTTTATTTATACATTAAAATATCTCACCGACAACCTTAGGCCGAAACCTAAGTGTCAAAACCCTAGATACCAAAACCCTAGGTCAACTTGACCCACATTTTCCAGGCTTCGCTAGCCTATCTTTCCTTCTTTCCCGCAAGGTGCTCCAAATCATCCATTGGTGTCTTTTTTCACTTGATGAGTTGTATACGATCCATGTTCCTTGCTTATCTGTCATCCTCAATCTTCTTGTCCAACGACTTGCTTTCTCTTATTTCGCTTCATCTTTTCTGATCTTTTTCTCACATTGACCCAGTATCAGTCACTGTGTCTTCCACGCAATTCACATTTCATATTTTATTCCTTAATCTTCACTTACTTCCTTAAGTAAGGGCTAACAGGCCCCCAACACTCACTAGTGGCTCATCCCGAGGCACTTAGATCTGATCCTTTTTTTTTTCTTCGACTTCAGACTGCGCGGAGCAGCCTGTGCTTTCTTCTCTATCCTCCCCCACTGTGTGTAGACTGTCTTTTCTGTGTCTAGTACCCAGTTTCAACTACACCTGGTACCTGGACCCTTCTTCTTCTACTTCTACTACGAGTTGTGAGGTAGTTGGTTGTCATAATAAAATTTCCACTGACTCCCATTCACCAAACCTTCCTTCCATTCTCCATTCAAAGTATTCAACTGCACAGCTTCTCCTTCCGTGACATTGACAACCTCATATGGTCCCAACCAATGTGTTTTGAACTTTCATTGATGCTTCATGAATTTGATGTCGTATACCAATACCAGATCTCCTTTCTTAAACACTTTTTTCTTGATGCGTCTGTCATGGTAGGCTTTTTCTCTTTCCTTCTGCACTTGTTTATGGAATCCTGCAATAAATATTTCTTCCTCTAGTTCTACCAACTGCATGATCCTCTCTTGAACAATTCCAGTGTCATCCATATCTGTAAAGGCTTCAATTCTTAAGCTACAGACCAAATATTCCATCGGGACAACTGCTTCTAGACCATAAACCAACTTAAAGGGGTTCTGCATTGTCAACTTCTTGCAAGTGGTTCTATAGGCCCATAAAACTGTTGGTACTCTCAAATCAAAATCATCCATGTTCATACTGCAAATCTTCATCAACAATGTCTCCAAGATATTATTGAATGCTTCAACTGTCCCATTCACTTGTGAATGGTAGGGTGTGCTCTTCTGATGATGAACTGCAAATTCCTCAGTCAAGGCTTCAATGGTCTTATTAATAAAATGTGTGCCTTGATTTCTCATAAGGATCTTTGGGCATCCAAACCTGGTTATGATGTCATCAAATATGGAGCGTGTAGCTGTAGTTTCACTAGAATCCTTGACTACTCTTTCTTCAACCCATTTGGTCAGTACTCTGTCACAGTGATTATGTACCTTACTCCTGTGCGCTTTCCTGGTGAGTTTATAGGTCCCACGAAATCAATGGACCGTTTCTCAAATGCTTGTAAGGTTAGCTGGGGTACTAAAGAAATCTCATCTCTTCTGGGTGGTTTCCCAACTCGTTGGCATACATCGCAGGCTTTGTGGTAATCCTTATCATCCTTGTGTAAAGTGGGCCACCAGAGGCCAGCTCTAAGAACTTTCTACGCTATTTATTTTCCTACGTAGTGTCCTCCTATGATGCCTTCATGAGATTCTACTAAAATCAATGGTATTTCTACTTCCATAATACATCTCCTCAGGATCTCAACAGGTCCCATCTTGTATAGTTGTCCAACTATAAGTGAAACATCTGCAACGCAAACAATTAGTTGCTTCTTTTGAGTGACTATATATTCCGAAGGTGCCATTCCTGTTGATAGGACCTGGACTATCTCGACGAAGAGATCATCAACCTTTCTAATGGTCAACAATTGTGCATCCAACAATGTATCCTCCAAACTAGTAGGTTCCTCTCCATGTTACAACCTCGACAAGTGGCCAGGGCCTTTGCTCAATCTCCCTGGCTTAACCATGATCTCAAAATCATATTCCTGAAATAGCAGAAGCCATCTGCATATTCTTCCCCCCAACACTGGCTTGTTGACTAGGTACTTCAGCGCGGAGTGATCAATGAACATTTTAAAGTGTCCTCCCAACAAGTAGTGGCGAAACTTCTTAAGCGCATACACCATGGCTAACCCTTATCTCTCAATGGTGGTGTAATTGATTTCAGTTGTAGATAGTTTCTTGCTAGAAAAGGCTAACCGGTGGTCAATGTATCTAGATCACGGTTGTGCCAACACTTATCCTAATGCAATAGAGGATGCATCGACATGCATGTGAAAGTCCTTGCTCCAATCTGGGAAAACCAGAATAGGTGCAGTAACCATTTTTTGTTTCAGTGTGTCGAAGCTCTGCTGGAATTCTTCTGTCCATTAGAACTGATAATATTTCTTCAAAAGATTCTCCATGGGTGTTGTGATCTGTGCATAGCCTTTAATGAACTTCTTGTAGTATTAGTATGTCCCAGCGCAGTGCATAGCTTTCTGACTGAAGTAGGAGGGGGTAAATCAACTATAATGGTAATCTTAGATGGATCTACCAACAATCCCTGCTTACACACAATATGGCCTAGAAACACTCCAAAGGGTGAAAATAAGATGCACTTATTCAGGTTTAGGGAAATATGACATTGCCTGCACTTATCCTACATTAGTCTTAAACATTCAATATGATTTTTCAATAAGCTAAAAACAATCCAATCATTAAAATATGCTTCCAGAAATTATGTAAAAACTCCTTGAATGCTTCAACCACCACCCTAGAAAAGATGGATGGTGCATTCTTCAATCCAAATGGCATGACTGTGTATTGGTAGGATCCCCATTCTATGGCAAATGTGGTCTTATGGCGATCTTCCTTGGCAATATTGATCTGATGGTATCCTGAAAATCCATCTGTAAAAGAATATACCTCCTGTCCTCCTACATTATCTGATACTTCATCATTAAATGGTGTAGGGAATGGGTCATGCAAACATGCATCATTTATCTTCCTTAGATATACACAGATCTTGATCTCTCATGTCTTCTTGTCTTGAACCACCATAGGGCTAATCCATTCTAAATCTTCAACAGGTTCTGTGATTCCAGCTTTCAACATTCTATCTAATTCAATCTTCATTTTCTCCTTATATTTAGGATTCAATCTGTAGGGTCTCTGCTTGACTGGCCTTGCATTTGGTTTCAAGGGGATCTTCATCTCTCCCATGGGCGCTTTAATTCCCTTCATATCAATGAAATTGGTTGGAAACAAGTCCTAGTATTCATGCAGTAATTTTGTGATCTTGTCAATAGTGGCAACATCTCAATAATCTCCAATGTTTGCAAGCTTCAGTGTTTGTTCTATTCCAATGTTGACTTTCTTGATTTTAATTGGCTATCCAATAAAATGTATCTCAACTCTTGGTCCTTCTATGTCTCTTTGTCCTTCTGTTTCTGTGATGTTCACATTCATAGGATCATCATCTTCATCAACATTGATATTGTAACAACCTTGCAGTTTTTGAAGAGGCACAATCCATTCATCCTCTTCTTACTCCAAAGGGAGGTTAGGTGCCTCCTCAAATACTTTCTGTTGCACAACTTGTAGATCTTTATCTACCATAGGGTGTTGAATTTCAAATAAGAATGTAGCTACAAAATTTTGTTTCATACCTTGCTAATCTGCAGTGATGAGGCACAGTTCGGCTTGAAGGTGTCAGTTGATAGGCATTGTATCCAATGTGTTAATGAATTTATGCACCCACTAGTCTTGAGGAATGCTGCTCCAAGCTTCCTCAAAACTTCTCACATGGTCTTTTAGATAGCTTTGACATGTGTAACTAACTTCACATCCTTTGATGTTGTCTGAAAATCACGTTGTCATCAAAGTGTGACACTGCACCCAGTCTGTTATGTTCTGCTTATGTGTTCTCCACCATCTTGTTGTAGTTTCCTTCAAGGCCTCGTCCAATGCTAACAGTCTCTGTTGTACTGGTACAACTTCTTCAAGTTCTAGTAATAAAGTTTCTAAGTGATTCAAACCATCAAAGTTGGGAAAATTACTTACTGTTATGCCGATCCAACGAACTTCTCTGGTCAGTCTAGCACATCTCCAGGTAGATACTTCATACATTTTGTTCTGCCAATTCTCTAGTGCTTCCTCTTAGTCTGATGAACATGTGTTGTCACTTCGCCAGCTTAATTTCTCATCTGTTGTAGGATTAATGTAATCATGTTGTCTGGCTGTCAATTTGTATATGTTTTCTAGTTCATATGCATGGTCTTCTTCTCTAATGGGCTCAGTATACCTACGACCTTCATCAAGATCCAAAGATACAATGACCCTAATGCCATATCCTTCAAATGTCATTCTTCTTTTCTTTAAATCAACCACGGTGGAATTATTGAAAGCCCAATCAATTTCTAACAGTGCAGGGTAAGGACAACTATCATCAACTATCTCAATCACCTTGAAGTCTGCAAACGTCCTTACTTTGTCGATGTCCACAAGGGCATGCTCTAGTCTCCAAAAGGGTTTTACTACCTGTTGATTAGACATCCTGAGCCTGATAGGGGAATAAATAATCTTAGTCTTTCCCATCAGTGCCCAGGTCTTCTTCGTCAGGACATTGACTTTCGACCCTAAGTCGAGGACCACATAGTCTATATCATAATCTCCAATTTGAGCATTCAGGTGTAGTTCCTTATTTCTCCTTCTCTTTTTAGATACCTAGTGTACTTCTCTATTCAACAAGGGATCTACCTTTCCTAGCTCATATTGTCTAATTAAATTTTGTAGCTCGTGTAAAACGCTTTCATCCTTAGTCAAATTAATGCAAGTACATAAGAATTCCATGAGCTTGCTTACCTCTTTTCCTTCTCCTGGTGGAGCAAACTGATTGAATACCAAAGGCATTCCACATTCTCTTACTTCTAGTTGTGTCTTTGATGAAGAAACCTGGTCTCTCCTGAATTATTTTCTTGCCTCCTCAAATGTTTGTTTTTCTTCCCTTGCATCAAACACTTTTCTCTGCAGCTTTTCTGACTCTTGATTCTTTTGTGGTATTTCTCGGGATCACTCTATATTATCTTGTAACAACGCCTCCTCTAGTGATTACAATGACTCTGGGATCCTCTCCGTGGGGTTCTACTGAGATTAGTTGTACTTGCTGGTTTCCTACTCATCTTTCCTAAAGTTTGGCTAACAACGCAAGACAATATTTAATGACATGCTCAAATGAGTTGCAGTAACTGCAAGTGGTACAAGGTTTCTGACAGTCCCTTTCCAAATGTACTGGTTGTGCGTAGTTGTAACAAATGATATGACCTCGACCTCAATCCATGCCTCATGTCCATCCTCTTCCTCTGAATCCACCATGAGGGTTGAAGTTTCCTCTTCCTGGGGAATTATACTGTGTAGAGTTTCCTTCTTGTTGTACTTTTCCTTGAATTTTGTATATATCCATTGAACTTTCATGCATGCGGTTGTAGGCCCTACAATCCCTATCATCATGCCCTATCAACTTATAGAACATGCAATACAGATTTGTGGGTGTCTGAACATATTTTTGCATGTAATAGCATTCACCAGGGCGATGTCTATTTCTACATACCTCGCACCAAGGTAGGGTAACTTTCTTCAAAGGGATCAGAGCTCCATATGCCAAGTACTCATGAAATAGGGGACAATTCTCCTTGTCATGGCCCTCCAATTTGCATCTAATGCACCATATATATTCTCTTTTATATTTTCCCATGTCTTTCTTCATATCTTCGACCTACAGGGACAAGCTAGTTAACTGACTTAAAATTTGACTCATACCTGAGATGGATTCTCCCATAGGGGTTGATTCTAGTTTCATGGTGATCTCCAGTGCCTCAGCCTGTGAAGAAATCTTCTGTTGCATCAGAGGGACTCTGATGTGTGGTAAGAGGGTAGCAATGAACCATTCCTTGTTTTGCTTGTTTGGGATCTGAAAACTCAAATGACCTTTCAAGGTCTTGAACCTCTGAAAAAACTCCCAAACAGGTTTAGCTACTCTCTGCTTAATTTCTTTCAGTTATGTAATGCATTGCGAGTCTGACTTGGGTTTCTTGAATTCTACACTTAATTTTTTCTTGATCTCTTTCAGTGGTTTAGGCTGTGCAATTCCTTTAAAAAAATTCATGTACCAATTCAATGCGCAGTCTCTCAGGGTAGTACTAAACTGATTTCTCTTAACTGCTTTGTCAGTGAGTTGTTTAATACTCCATATAGCTTCGTATAGGAACCAATGCTGATTAGGGTCTTCAAATCCATCTCCCTTAAATATAGGGAGCCTCATCTCATATGTCATACATATTCCTAGGTTTCCTGACTATGTGTTGTACTGCTAGTGACGGTGCTCTGAGCACTCTGGTGACTCTGACTACTCTGATTTCTTAATGATGCTAAAAAACCAGGAGGAGTAATAATACTTACTTCAACAATCTGTGCAATTCCTGAAGTTTCTGATTCTTCCTAGCGAGGTTCTTCAGTTTTTTGTTCCTCTGCCCTAGAGGACTTTGAATGTTCCTCGTTCAATAGTTATTCTTCCTCTCCACTGTAAAACCCTCCATCCTGTACTAGTGGTTTGTGGTTTTGTTTAAACAAGTTCACCATATGAACCTCTTTGAATATTTTCCCACTGCGCATATGTCCCACCTCTACATTGTTGTCACTATCTGAATTATTGAACATTAGATTTTCGATCAGAACAACTACTGTACCTTCAAGATGTTCTTCTCATGTAATAGCATATTGATCTTCAACTTTAAGAAGTCTAAAAATTTTCTTCTCGGTCCCTTAAAGAAATACCTCTCTTCTTGGTTATACGAGTCAACTCTATCTATGGAAAAATCTGTGATGTACCATCCAATAGTGCTATCGAACCAACGATCTATTGATCTTAACATGAATTTATCAACTCTCTCGACCTTCTTGATCAACCTCGACGTCCAAACCACAGGTGGTCTAGATCTGATCTCAAACTGGGTATCTGCTAATCTGGCTAACCACTCATATAACTCCTAATGATCTCCTCCAAAGAAAATCTCGTGTATATCCGTAAATATATACCTTCCCAACCAGTCCTCTGTGCTAAGATTAGGGTTCTTCTTCTGGGATTATTCAAATTCCTTTTCTTTTTCTTTTGTCCACTTCTGAATCTGTCTTCGATGGAAACCACCTTGACATTCCCTCAAGAAGATTGTGATCCCGACAATGGAAGTATTTGTTGGCATAGGGGCAGACCCAATGTTTATCTCTAATAGATCACCAACAAGCCCTAACTACTAGCCCTTTTGGCAACACCTGCGAAGTAGATGCAGTCTCACCCGAAGTAGCAATAGGGGGTTGCACGACATAGGTGTCTACAACCAGGGGGAATGCAAGTGGATTCAAGGAAACCACACACCAAGATCTGATTATTCTTTCCTAGCGTAAACCTACTTCACACAGTTATATGTCAGATCTGACATACTAATGCATAATCAGAGTAACATAAGTAAAGAACACAACATCAATCACACACAACACGCGATATACGTGGTTCCCCCTCTCCCTAGGGCTATGTCCACAGAACTATGCTTTATAATATATTAGGTGAAGCATACAGTTCTATATGCGCTCTTAGCTAGTAGATATTCTCTCTTTCTTCCTCCTCTCTATCTCCCTTCCCTACGCACCCAACTGAATATCTTACAATATAGAATGGTCTCACAACACAATACTTCTCTCTCACATTAACAACAATCACTCTTCACAACATCAACAAATTCTGAACGAACCCATGCCAGGTCCTATTAACCTTTATTTCTACATTACATCAGCTCACTGACAGCCTTAGGATGAAACCTAGGTGTCAAAACCCTAGATACCAAAACCCTAGGTTCTAAAAATCTAGGTCAAATTGACCCGCCTTTTCTGGGCTTTGCCAGCCTGTTTTTCCTTCTTTCCTACAAGGTGCTCCAAAGAATCCATTGGTGGATTTTTCCTCTTGCTGAGTTGTCCATGATCAATCTTCCTTTTTGATCTATCATCCTCTATCTTCTCATCCAACAACTTGCTTTCTCTTACTTCCCTCCGTATTTTCTTCTCTTTTTCTCACTTCAACCCAGTATTAGTCACTGTGTCTTCCGCATAGTTCACATTTTGTCTTTNTCTTCCTCTAGTTCTACCAACTGCATGATCCTCTCTTGAACAATTCCAGTGTCATCCATATCTGTAAAGGCTTCAATTCTTAAGCTACAGACCAAATATTCCATCGGGACAACTGCTTCTAGACCATAAACCAACTTAAAGGGGTTCTGCATTGTCAACTTCTTGCAAGTGGTTCTATAGGCCCATAAAACTGTTGGTACTCTCAAATCAAAATCATCCATGTTCATACTGCAAATCTTCATCAACAATGTCTCCAAGATATTATTGAATGCTTCAACTGTCCCATTCACTTGTGAATGGTAGGGTGTGCTCTTCTGATGATGAACTGCAAATTCCTCAGTCAAGGCTTCAATGGTCTTATTAATAAAATGTGTGCCTTGATTTCTCATAAGGATCTTTGGGCATCCAAACCTGGTTATGATGTCATCAAATATGGAGCGTGTAGCTGTAGTTTCACTAGAATCCTTGACTACTCTTTCTTCAACCCATTTGGTCAGTACTCTGTCACAGTGATTATGTACCTTACTCCTGTGCGCTTTCCTGGTGAGTTTATAGGTCCCACGAAATCAATGGACCGTTTCTCAAATGCTTGTAAGGTTAGCTGGGGTACTAAAGAAATCTCATCTCTTCTGGGTGGTTTCCCAACTCGTTGGCATACATCGCAGGCTTTGTGGTAATCCTTATCATCCTTGTGTAAAGTGGGCCACCAGAGGCCAGCTCTAAGAACTTTCTACGCTATTTATTTTCCTACGTAGTGTCCTCCTATGATGCCTTCATGAGATTCTACTAAAATCAATGGTATTTCTACTTCCATAATACATCTCCTCAGGATCTCAACAGGTCCCATCTTATATAGTTGTCCAACTATAAGTGAAACATCTGCAACGCGAACAATTAGTTGCTTCTTTTGAGTGACTATATATTCCGAAGGTGCCATTCCTGTTGACAGGACCTGGACTATCTCGACGAAGATATCATCAACCTTTATAATGGTCAACAATTGTGCATCCAACAATGTATCCTCCAAACTAGTAGGTTCCTCTCCATGTTACAACCTCGACAAGTGGTCAGGGCCTTTGCTCAATCTCCCTGGCTTAACCACAATCTCAAAATCATATTCCTGAAATAGCAGAAGCCATCTGCATATTCTTCCCCCCAACACTAGCTTGTTGACTAGGTACTTCAGCGCGGAGTGATCAGTGAACATTTTAAAGTGTCCCCCAACAAGTAGTGGCGAAACTTCTGAAGCGCATACACCATGGCTAACCCTTATCTCTCAATGGTGGTGTAATTGATTTCAGTTGTAGATAGTTTCTTGCTAGCAAAGGCTAACAGGTGGTCAATGTATCTAGATCACGGTTGTGCCAACACTTCTCCTATTGCAATAGAGGATGCATCGACATGCATGTGAAAGTCCTTGCTCCAATCTGGGAAAACCAGAATAGGTGCAGTAACCATTTTTTGTTTCAGTGTGTCAAAGCTCTGCTGGAATTCTTCTGTCCATTAGAACTGATAATCTTTCTTCAAAAGATTCTCCATGGGTGTTGTGATCTGTGCATAGCCTTTAATGAAATTCTTGTAGTATTAGTATGTCCTAGCGCAGTGCGTAGCTTTCTGACTGAAGTAGGAGGGGGTAAATCAACTATAATGGCAATCTTAGATGGATCTACCAACAATCCCTGCTTACACACAATATGGCCTAGAAACACTCCAAAGGGTGAAAATAAGATGCACTTATTCAGGTTTAGGGAAATATGACATTGCCTGCACTTATCCTACATTAGTCTTAAACATTCAATATGATTTTTCAATAAGCTAAAAACAATCCAATCATTAAAATATGCTTCCAGAAATTATGTAAAAACTCCTTGAATGCTTCAACCACCACCCTAGAAAAGATGGATGGTGCATTCTTCAATCCAAATGGCATGACTGTGTATTGGTAGGATCCCCATTCTATGGCAAATGTGGTCTTATGGCGATCTTCCTTGGCAATATTGATCTGATGGTATCCTGAAAATCCATCTGTAAAAGAATATACCTCCTGTCCTCCTACATTATCTGATACTTCATCATTAAATGGTGTAGGGAATGGGTCATGCAAACATGCATCATTTATCTTCCTTAGATATACACAGATCTTGATCTCTCATGTCTTCTTGTCTTGAACCACCATAGGGCTAATCCATTCTAAATCTTCAACAGGTTCTGTGATTCCAGCTTTCAACATTCTATCTAATTCAATCTTCATTTTCTCCTTATATTTAGGATTCAATCTGTAGGGTCTCTGCTTGACTGGCCTTGCATTTGGTTTCAAGGGGATCTTCATCTCTCCCATGGGCGCTTTAATTCCCTTCATATCAATGAAATTGGTTGGAAACAAGTCCTAGTATTCATGCAGTAATTTTGTGATCTTGTCAATAGTGGCAACATCTCAATAATCTCCAATGTTTGCAAGCTTCAGTGTTTGTTCTATTCCAATGTTGACTTTCTTGATTTTAATTGGCTATCCAATAAAATGTATCTCAACTCTTGGTCCTTCTATGTCTCTTTGTCCTTCTGTTTCTGTGATGTTCACATTCATAGGATCATCATCTTCATCAACATTGATATTGTAACAACCTTGCAGTTTTTGAAGAGGCACAATCCATTCATCCTCTTCTTACTCCAAAGGGAGGTTAGGTGCCTCCTCAAATACTTTCTGTTGCACAACTTGTAGATCTTTATCTACCATAGGGTGTTGAATTTCAAATAAGAATGTAGCTACAAAATTTTGTTTCATACCTTGCTAATCTGCAGTGATGAGGCACAGTTCGGCTTGAAGGTGTCAGTTGATAGGCATTGTATCCAATGTGTTAATGAATTTATGCACCCACTAGTCTTGAGGAATGCTGCTCCAAGCTTCCTCAAAACTTCTCACATGGTCTTTTAGATAGCTTTGACATGTGTAACTAACTTCACATCCTTTGATGTTGTCTGAAAATCACGTTGTCATCAAAGTGTGACACTGCACCCAGTCTGTTATGTTCTGCTTATGTGTTCTCCACCATCTTGTTGTAGTTTCCTTCAAGGCCTCGTCCAATGCTAACAGTCTCTGTTGTACTGGTACAACTTCTTCAAGTTCTAGTAATAAAGTTTCTAAGTGATTCAAACCATCAAAGTTGGGAAAATTACTTACTGTTATGCCGATCCAACGAACTTCTCTGGTCAGTCTAGCACATCTCCAGGTAGATACTTCATACATTTTGTTCTGCCAATTCTCTAGTGCTTCCTCTTAGTCTGATGAACATGTGTTGTCACTTCGCCAGCTTAATTTCTCATCTGTTGTAGGATTAATGTAATCATGTTGTCTGGCTGTCAATTTGTATATGTTTTCTAGTTCATATGCATGGTCTTCTTCTCTAATGGGCTCAGTATACCTACGACCTTCATCAAGATCCAAAGATACAATGACCCTAATGCCATATCCTTCAAATGTCATTCTTCTTTTCTTTAAATCAACCACGGTGGAATTATTGAAAGCCCAATCAATTTCTAACAGTGCAGGGTAAGGACAACTATCATCAACTATCTCAATCACCTTGAAGTCTGCAAACGTCCTTACTTTGTCGATGTCCACAAGGGCATGCTCTAGTCTCCAAAAGGGTTTTACTACCTGTTGATTAGACATCCTGAGCCTGATAGGGGAATAAATAATCTTAGTCTTTCCCATCAGTGCCCAGGTCTTCTTCGTCAGGACATTGACTTTCGACCCTAAGTCGAGGACCACATAGTCTATATCATAATCTCCAATTTGAGCATTCAGGTGTAGTTCCTTATTTCTCCTTCTCTTTTTAGATACCTAGTGTACTTCTCTATTCAACAAGGGATCTACCTTTCCTAGCTCATATTGTCTAATTAAATTTTGTAGCTCGTGTAAAACGCTTTCATCCTTAGTCAAATTAATGCAAGTACATAAGAATTCCATGAGCTTGCTTACCTCTTTTCCTTCTCCTGGTGGAGCAAACTGATTGAATACCAAAGGCATTCCACATTCTCTTACTTCTAGTTGTGTCTTTGATGAAGAAACCTGGTCTCTCCTGAATTATTTTCTTGCCTCCTCAAATGTTTGTTTTTCTTCCCTTGCATCAAACACTTTTCTCTGCAGCTTTTCTGACTCTTGATTCTTTTGTGGTATTTCTCGGGATCACTCTATATTATCTTGTAACAACGCCTCCTCTAGTGATTACAATGACTCTGGGATCCTCTCCGTGGGGTTCTACTGAGATTAGTTGTACTTGCTGGTTTCCTACTCATCTTTCCTAAAGTTTGGCTAACAACGCAAGACAATATTTAATGACATGCTCAAATGAGTTGCAGTAACTGCAAGTGGTACAAGGTTTCTGACAGTCCCTTTCCAAATGTACTGGTTGTGCGTAGTTGTAACAAATGATATGACCTCGACCTCAATCCATGCCTCATGTCCATCCTCTTCCTCTGAATCCACCATGAGGGTTGAAGTTTCCTCTTCCTGGGGAATTATACTGTGTAGAGTTTCCTTCTTGTTGTACTTTTCCTTGAATTTTGTATATATCCATTGAACTTTCATGCATGCGGTTGTAGGCCCTACAATCCCTATCATCATGCCCTATCAACTTATAGAACATGCAATACAGATTTGTGGGTGTCTGAACATATTTTTGCATGTAATAGCATTCACCAGGGCGATGTCTATTTCTACATACCTCGCACCAAGGTAGGGTAACTTTCTTCAAAGGGATCAGAGCTCCATATGCCAAGTACTCATGAAATAGGGGACAATTCTCCTTGTCATGGCCCTCCAATTTGCATCTAATGCACCATATATATTCTCTTTTATATTTTCCCATGTCTTTCTTCATATCTTCGACCTACAGGGACAAGCTAGTTAACTGACTTAAAATTTGACTCATACCTGAGATGGATTCTCCCATAGGGGTTGATTCTAGTTTCATGGTGATCTCCAGTGCCTCAGCCTGTGAAGAAATCTTCTGTTGCATCAGAGGGACTCTGATGTGTGGTAAGAGGGTAGCAATGAACCATTCCTTGTTTTGCTTGTTTGGGATCTGAAAACTCAAATGACCTTTCAAGGTCTTGAACCTCTGAAAAAACTCCCAAACAGGTTTAGCTACTCTCTGCTTAATTTCTTTCAGTTATGTAATGCATTGCGAGTCTGACTTGGGTTTCTTGAATTCTACACTTAATTTTTTCTTGATCTCTTTCAGTGGTTTAGGCTGTGCAATTCCTTTAAAAAAATTCATGTACCAATTCAATGCGCAGTCTCTCAGGGTAGTACTAAACTGATTTCTCTTAACTGCTTTGTCAGTGAGTTGTTTAATACTCCATATAGCTTCGTATAGGAACCAATGCTGATTAGGGTCTTCAAATCCATCTCCCTTAAATATAGGGAGCCTCATCTCATATGTCATACATATTCCTAGGTTTCCTGACTATGTGTTGTACTGCTAGTGACGGTGCTCTGAGCACTCTGGTGACTCTGACTACTCTGATTTCTTAATGATGCTAAAAAACCAGGAGGAGTAATAATACTTACTTCAACAATCTGTGCAATTCCTGAAGTTTCTGATTCTTCCTAGCGAGGTTCTTCAGTTTTTTGTTCCTCTGCCCTAGAGGACTTTGAATGTTCCTCGTTCAATAGTTATTCTTCCTCTCCACTGTAAAACCCTCCATCCTGTACTAGTGGTTTGTGGTTTTGTTTAAACAAGTTCACCATATGAACCTCTTTGAATATTTTCCCACTGCGCATATGTCCCACCTCTACATTGTTGTCACTATCTGAATTATTGAACATTAGATTTTCGATCAGAACAACTACTGTACCTTCAAGATGTTCTTCTCATGTAATAGCATATTGATCTTCAACTTTAAGAAGTCTAAAAATTTTCTTCTCGGTCCCTTAAAGAAATACCTCTCTTCTTGGTTATACGAGTCAACTCTATCTATGGAAAAATCTGTGATGTACCATCCAATAGTGCTATCGAACCAACGATCTATTGATCTTAACATGAATTTATCAACTCTCTCGACCTTCTTGATCAACCTCGACGTCCAAACCACAGGTGGTCTAGATCTGATCTCAAACTGGGTATCTGCTAATCTGGCTAACCACTCATATAACTCCTAATGATCTCCTCCAAAGAAAATCTCGTGTATATCCGTAAATATATACCTTCCCAACCAGTCCTCTGTGCTAAGATTAGGGTTCTTCTTCTGGGATTATTCAAATTCCTTTTCTTTTTCTTTTGTCCACTTCTGAATCTGTCTTCGATGGAAACCACCTTGACATTCCCTCAAGAAGATTGTGATCCCGACAATGGAAGTATTTGTTGGCATAGGGGCAGACCCAATGTTTATCTCTAATAGATCACCAACAAGCCCTAACTACTAGCCCTTTTGGCAACACCTGCGAAGTAGATGCAGTCTCACCCGAAGTAGCAATAGGGGGTTGCACGACATAGGTGTCTACAACCAGGGGGAATGCAAGTGGATTCAAGGAAACCACACACCAAGATCTGATTATTCTTTCCTAGCGTAAACCTACTTCACACAGTTATATGTCAGATCTGACATACTAATGCATAATCAGAGTAACATAAGTAAAGAACACAACATCAATCACACACAACACGCGATATACGTGGTTCCCCCTCTCCCTAGGGCTATGTCCACAGAACTATGCTTTATAATATATTAGGTGAAGCATACAGTTCTATATGCGCTCTTAGCTAGTAGATATTCTCTCTTTCTTCCTCCTCTCTATCTCCCTTCCCTACGCACCCAACTGAATATCTTACAATATAGAATGGTCTCACAACACAATACTTCTCTCTCACATTAACAACAATCACTCTTCACAACATCAACAAATTCTGAACGAACCCATGCCAGGTCCTATTAACCTTTATTTCTACATTACATCAGCTCACTGACAGCCTTAGGATGAAACCTAGGTGTCAAAACCCTAGATACCAAAACCCTAGGTTCTAAAAATCTAGGTCAAATTGACCCGCCTTTTCTGGGCTTTGCCAGCCTGTTTTTCCTTCTTTCCTACAAGGTGCTCCAAAGAATCCATTGGTGGATTTTTCCTCTTGCTGAGTTGTCCATGATCAATCTTCCTTTTTGATCTATCATCCTCTATCTTCTCATCCAACAACTTGCTTTCTCTTACTTCCCTCCGTATTTTCTTCTCTTTTTCTCACTTCAACCCAGTATTAGTCACTGTGTCTTCCGCATAGTTCACATTTTGTCTTTNATTAACCTTTATTTCTACATTACATAAGCTCACTGACAGCCTTAGGATGAAACCTAGGTGTCAAAACCCTAGATAACAAAACCCTAGGTTCTAAAAATCTAGGTCAAATTGACCCGCCTTTTCTGGGCTTTGCCAGCCTGTCTTTCCTTCTTTCCTACAAGGTGCTCCAAAGAATCCATTGGTGGATTTTTCCTCTTGCTGAGTTGTCCATGATCAATCTTCCTTTTTGATCTATCATCCTCAATCTTCTCATCCAACAACTTGCTTTCTCTTACTTCCCTCCGTATTTTCTTCTCTTTTTCTCACTTCAACCCAGTATTAGTCACTGTGTCTTCCGCATAGTTCACATTTTGTCTTTTCTTCCTTAATCTTCACTTACTTCCATAACCAAGGGCCAAAAAATTCCAATTGCCCATTCATTATGATGCCATTTTAGAGTTTTTGTCTACTTTATGCCAGGATACCACCACTCATATCTCGGACCATATCCAGACAGAAGAGGTTGATGCATCTCTTGGAAAATCGATCTCTATGATCGAAAATTCTCGACCAACAACCGAGAATCTCAGTCTTGGAATGTATTCTTCCCTTATGGGTACTTTCAATTTCTCAGTACCAAACCAACAAGTTTATGCCATGTCTAGTAGAACCGTCTCAACTAGAAGGTCCATTCCTTTCTACATGTCTTATTTCGATGATCCATGGAGCCTTCTTTCCCCGACTTTGTCTTGTGAAGGGAAGTTGCATGTTGGGATGGCCATGCCACTATCGACAATAAATATTGCATATCAAGTTGTTCTCGACTCTTACGCCGACCCCGATCTTGTTCCCTCGATGACAGATGAGGATGATCTCGTGTCTAGACCTGTTTGGGCCACCTCGTTGTCTTGTTCACATGATTTCCTCGATGGTAATTTTCCTTCAGACGAAACCATCATCGAAGCCATGAATGGTTTTGACAAACCTTGGGATGATATGCATCACCGTTCTTATTTTCTCCCAAAGCTTGAAAGAATCTAACAAGATGACTTTCAATCTACTTTGAGCGAGATAGTCGATCACGTTGTAGTTCCACTTGATATGCATGACATATATGCCAAAGGAAACATCGCGATTATTTCTCCTACCATCTAGATCAACATCTCTCGTACCCCTGGTAAGATTGAAAATGTAAGTATCGGTGTAGATTGCTCGCCAGAAGAAATCTTGATCTACACCGAGCTCTTCAAGGAATTCCGAGACGTATTTTCTTGGTCCTATGAAGAGATGTCAGGGATCAACCCTCGTATTTTCGAACACGAAATTAAAACTTATCTAGATGCTAAACCTGTTCGACAACATCTTAGAGATGTCAACCCTCGAAAGGCCCCTGCTATTAAGGTAGAGGTGGAGAAGCTACTTAATGTTGGCTTCATCTACCTGATTCCTTTAATCGAATGGGTATCCAACCCCATTCCTGTATATAAGAAGCAAGGAACCATCCGTGTATGTATGGATTTACATGACCTAAACAAGGATTTTCCGAAAGACAACTTCCCCACACCTTTCATTGATCATATTCTCGACGAGTGTGTGGGAAGTGAAGTATTTTTTTTTATGGATGAATTTTCAGGATATAATCAAATTCAAATTAAACCCGAGGATCAACACAAGATGACATTCATTTTTCTTTCGACCTTAAAAACGCTCGAGCAACCTTTCAACGTGCCATGAATTTCACGTTAAATGATCTTAAGCACATAGTCAAAGCTTACCTTGATGATCTTACTGCTCACTCTCGCAAGAGAGAGGATCACGTTACTCACCTTCAGATTGTTTTCGAAAGATTTCGTTATTATAGGATCTGGTTAAACCCTCACAAGTGCATCTTTTGCATTAATTCTGGTCGTCTTTTAGGTTTTCTAGTTTCTGAGACTGGGATCATGGTAGATCCACTTAAGGTTGAGGCAATACTTTGATTTCTTCCCCCACACACGATTAGACAAATTCAAGGTCTACAGGGGAAAACTAACTTTCTTCGTAGGTTTATAGTGAACTATGCTACTATCACTAAAGGTTTCATGTGCCTTTTGAAGAAGGACACCCCTTTTATCTAGGATGAGTGAGCCCAATATTCCTTCGATGCTTTGAAGAAATCTTTGGTGTCGGCGCCTTTGTTGAAGCCTCCCGACTATAGTAGAGATTACTTACTTTAAATTGTCGCGTCCTAAGATATGATTGGTATGGTTCTAGTTCAGGAGGATGATGAGCTCCATGAGCACGTCATTTGCTATCTTAGTCAAACTTTACTCGGTCTTGAACTCAACTACACTCACATCGAAAAGATAGCTTTGGTTGTCGTTCACACAGTCCAACGTTTGTGTCATTATATATTACTTTGCAATACTATGAAAGTTTTTGAATTCAATCCATTTCAATACGTCCTTACCCGATGTATCATAGGGGGAAATATAATAAATGGATTGTCATTTTATAGTTGTTCAATCTTGATTTCACTTCCACGAAATTCAATAAATCCCTAGTCTTTGAAGAGTTAATATCTAATTTTCCATGATTAGATGAGGACGTTATCCATGTTGCTTTGTTTGCAAATGAGCACATTTTTCTTGTCTCATCATATGACCCGTGGTATGGAGACATTGTCTTATATCTCCAAACTTTGAAGTTCCCTCGACATCTCTCATGAGATGATCAATGACGTATAAGATACCAAGCTAAGAAATATACCATCATCGGTGACACTTTGTATCACCGAGGAATAGACGATATCTTGTGTCGTTGCTTAAATCATGGAGAGGTCAAGTCTATCCTGAATGATTTCCACAGTGGGGCTTGTGGTGGTCATCTATTTGGGCTTGCAACATCCCAAAAAAATTTGTGAGCCGGTTATTTCTNAATCTTAGATGGATCTACCAACAATCCCTGCTTACACACAATATGGCCTAGAAACACTCCAAAGGGTGAAAATAAGATGCACTTATTCAGGTTTAGGGAAATATGACATTGCCTGCACTTATCCTACATTAGTCTTAAACATTCAATATGATTTTTCAATAAGCTAAAAACAATCCAATCATTAAAATATGCTTCCAGAAATTATGTAAAAACTCCTTGAATGCTTCAACCACCACCCTAGAAAAGATGGATGGTGCATTCTTCAATCCAAATGGCATGACTGTGTATTGGTAGGATCCCCATTCTATGGCAAATGTGGTCTTATGGCGATCTTCCTTGGCAATATTGATCTGATGGTATCCTGAAAATCCATCTGTAAAAGAATATACCTCCTGTCCTCCTACATTATCTGATACTTCATCATTAAATGGTGTAGGGAATGGGTCATGCAAACATGCATCATTTATCTTCCTTAGATATACACAGATCTTGATCTCTCATGTCTTCTTGTCTTGAACCACCATAGGGCTAATCCATTCTAAATCTTCAACAGGTTCTGTGATTCCAGCTTTCAACATTCTATCTAATTCAATCTTCATTTTCTCCTTATATTTAGGATTCAATCTGTAGGGTCTCTGCTTGACTGGCCTTGCATTTGGTTTCAAGGGGATCTTCATCTCTCCCATGGGCGCTTTAATTCCCTTCATATCAATGAAATTGGTTGGAAACAAGTCCTAGTATTCATGCAGTAATTTTGTGATCTTGTCAATAGTGGCAACATCTCAATAATCTCCAATGTTTGCAAGCTTCAGTGTTTGTTCTATTCCAATGTTGACTTTCTTGATTTTAATTGGCTATCCAATAAAATGTATCTCAACTCTTGGTCCTTCTATGTCTCTTTGTCCTTCTGTTTCTGTGATGTTCACATTCATAGGATCATCATCTTCATCAACATTGATATTGTAACAACCTTGCAGTTTTTGAAGAGGCACAATCCATTCATCCTCTTCTTACTCCAAAGGGAGGTTAGGTGCCTCCTCAAATACTTTCTGTTGCACAACTTGTAGATCTTTATCTACCATAGGGTGTTGAATTTCAAATAAGAATGTAGCTACAAAATTTTGTTTCATACCTTGCTAATCTGCAGTGATGAGGCACAGTTCGGCTTGAAGGTGTCAGTTGATAGGCATTGTATCCAATGTGTTAATGAATTTATGCACCCACTAGTCTTGAGGAATGCTGCTCCAAGCTTCCTCAAAACTTCTCACATGGTCTTTTAGATAGCTTTGACATGTGTAACTAACTTCACATCCTTTGATGTTGTCTGAAAATCACGTTGTCATCAAAGTGTGACACTGCACCCAGTCTGTTATGTTCTGCTTATGTGTTCTCCACCATCTTGTTGTAGTTTCCTTCAAGGCCTCGTCCAATGCTAACAGTCTCTGTTGTACTGGTACAACTTCTTCAAGTTCTAGTAATAAAGTTTCTAAGTGATTCAAACCATCAAAGTTGGGAAAATTACTTACTGTTATGCCGATCCAACGAACTTCTCTGGTCAGTCTAGCACATCTCCAGGTAGATACTTCATACATTTTGTTCTGCCAATTCTCTAGTGCTTCCTCTTAGTCTGATGAACATGTGTTGTCACTTCGCCAGCTTAATTTCTCATCTGTTGTAGGATTAATGTAATCATGTTGTCTGGCTGTCAATTTGTATATGTTTTCTAGTTCATATGCATGGTCTTCTTCTCTAATGGGCTCAGTATACCTACGACCTTCATCAAGATCCAAAGATACAATGACCCTAATGCCATATCCTTCAAATGTCATTCTTCTTTTCTTTAAATCAACCACGGTGGAATTATTGAAAGCCCAATCAATTTCTAACAGTGCAGGGTAAGGACAACTATCATCAACTATCTCAATCACCTTGAAGTCTGCAAACGTCCTTACTTTGTCGATGTCCACAAGGGCATGCTCTAGTCTCCAAAAGGGTTTTACTACCTGTTGATTAGACATCCTGAGCCTGATAGGGGAATAAATAATCTTAGTCTTTCCCATCAGTGCCCAGGTCTTCTTCGTCAGGACATTGACTTTCGACCCTAAGTCGAGGACCACATAGTCTATATCATAATCTCCAATTTGAGCATTCAGGTGTAGTTCCTTATTTCTCCTTCTCTTTTTAGATACCTAGTGTACTTCTCTATTCAACAAGGGATCTACCTTTCCTAGCTCATATTGTCTAATTAAATTTTGTAGCTCGTGTAAAACGCTTTCATCCTTAGTCAAATTAATGCAAGTACATAAGAATTCCATGAGCTTGCTTACCTCTTTTCCTTCTCCTGGTGGAGCAAACTGATTGAATACCAAAGGCATTCCACATTCTCTTACTTCTAGTTGTGTCTTTGATGAAGAAACCTGGTCTCTCCTGAATTATTTTCTTGCCTCCTCAAATGTTTGTTTTTCTTCCCTTGCATCAAACACTTTTCTCTGCAGCTTTTCTGACTCTTGATTCTTTTGTGGTATTTCTCGGGATCACTCTATATTATCTTGTAACAACGCCTCCTCTAGTGATTACAATGACTCTGGGATCCTCTCCGTGGGGTTCTACTGAGATTAGTTGTACTTGCTGGTTTCCTACTCATCTTTCCTAAAGTTTGGCTAACAACGCAAGACAATATTTAATGACATGCTCAAATGAGTTGCAGTAACTGCAAGTGGTACAAGGTTTCTGACAGTCCCTTTCCAAATGTACTGGTTGTGCGTAGTTGTAACAAATGATATGACCTCGACCTCAATCCATGCCTCATGTCCATCCTCTTCCTCTGAATCCACCATGAGGGTTGAAGTTTCCTCTTCCTGGGGAATTATACTGTGTAGAGTTTCCTTCTTGTTGTACTTTTCCTTGAATTTTGTATATATCCATTGAACTTTCATGCATGCGGTTGTAGGCCCTACAATCCCTATCATCATGCCCTATCAACTTATAGAACATGCAATACAGATTTGTGGGTGTCTGAACATATTTTTGCATGTAATAGCATTCACCAGGGCGATGTCTATTTCTACATACCTCGCACCAAGGTAGGGTAACTTTCTTCAAAGGGATCAGAGCTCCATATGCCAAGTACTCATGAAATAGGGGACAATTCTCCTTGTCATGGCCCTCCAATTTGCATCTAATGCACCATATATATTCTCTTTTATATTTTCCCATGTCTTTCTTCATATCTTCGACCTACAGGGACAAGCTAGTTAACTGACTTAAAATTTGACTCATACCTGAGATGGATTCTCCCATAGGGGTTGATTCTAGTTTCATGGTGATCTCCAGTGCCTCAGCCTGTGAAGAAATCTTCTGTTGCATCAGAGGGACTCTGATGTGTGGTAAGAGGGTAGCAATGAACCATTCCTTGTTTTGCTTGTTTGGGATCTGAAAACTCAAATGACCTTTCAAGGTCTTGAACCTCTGAAAAAACTCCCAAACAGGTTTAGCTACTCTCTGCTTAATTTCTTTCAGTTATGTAATGCATTGCGAGTCTGACTTGGGTTTCTTGAATTCTACACTTAATTTTTTCTTGATCTCTTTCAGTGGTTTAGGCTGTGCAATTCCTTTAAAAAAATTCATGTACCAATTCAATGCGCAGTCTCTCAGGGTAGTACTAAACTGATTTCTCTTAACTGCTTTGTCAGTGAGTTGTTTAATACTCCATATAGCTTCGTATAGGAACCAATGCTGATTAGGGTCTTCAAATCCATCTCCCTTAAATATAGGGAGCCTCATCTCATATGTCATACATATTCCTAGGTTTCCTGACTATGTGTTGTACTGCTAGTGACGGTGCTCTGAGCACTCTGGTGACTCTGACTACTCTGATTTCTTAATGATGCTAAAAAACCAGGAGGAGTAATAATACTTACTTCAACAATCTGTGCAATTCCTGAAGTTTCTGATTCTTCCTAGCGAGGTTCTTCAGTTTTTTGTTCCTCTGCCCTAGAGGACTTTGAATGTTCCTCGTTCAATAGTTATTCTTCCTCTCCACTGTAAAACCCTCCATCCTGTACTAGTGGTTTGTGGTTTTGTTTAAACAAGTTCACCATATGAACCTCTTTGAATATTTTCCCACTGCGCATATGTCCCACCTCTACATTGTTGTCACTATCTGAATTATTGAACATTAGATTTTCGATCAGAACAACTACTGTACCTTCAAGATGTTCTTCTCATGTAATAGCATATTGATCTTCAACTTTAAGAAGTCTAAAAATTTTCTTCTCGGTCCCTTAAAGAAATACCTCTCTTCTTGGTTATACGAGTCAACTCTATCTATGGAAAAATCTGTGATGTACCATCCAATAGTGCTATCGAACCAACGATCTATTGATCTTAACATGAATTTATCAACTCTCTCGACCTTCTTGATCAACCTCGACGTCCAAACCACAGGTGGTCTAGATCTGATCTCAAACTGGGTATCTGCTAATCTGGCTAACCACTCATATAACTCCTAATGATCTCCTCCAAAGAAAATCTCGTGTATATCCGTAAATATATACCTTCCCAACCAGTCCTCTGTGCTAAGATTAGGGTTCTTCTTCTGGGATTATTCAAATTCCTTTTCTTTTTCTTTTGTCCACTTCTGAATCTGTCTTCGATGGAAACCACCTTGACATTCCCTCAAGAAGATTGTGATCCCGACAATGGAAGTATTTGTTGGCATAGGGGCAGACCCAATGTTTATCTCTAATAGATCACCAACAAGCCCTAACTACTAGCCCTTTTGGCAACACCTGCGAAGTAGATGCAGTCTCACCCGAAGTAGCAATAGGGGGTTGCACGACATAGGTGTCTACAACCAGGGGGAATGCAAGTGGATTCAAGGAAACCACACACCAAGATCTGATTATTCTTTCCTAGCGTAAACCTACTTCACACAGTTATATGTCAGATCTGACATACTAATGCATAATCAGAGTAACATAAGTAAAGAACACAACATCAATCACACACAACACGCGATATACGTGGTTCCCCCTCTCCCTAGGGCTATGTCCACAGAACTATGCTTTATAATATATTAGGTGAAGCATACAGTTCTATATGCGCTCTTAGCTAGTAGATATTCTCTCTTTCTTCCTCCTCTCTATCTCCCTTCCCTACGCACCCAACTGAATATCTTACAATATAGAATGGTCTCACAACACAATACTTCTCTCTCACATTAACAACAATCACTCTTCACAACATCAACAAATTCTGAACGAACCCATGCCAGGTCCTATTAACCTTTATTTCTACATTACATCAGCTCACTGACAGCCTTAGGATGAAACCTAGGTGTCAAAACCCTAGATACCAAAACCCTAGGTTCTAAAAATCTAGGTCAAATTGACCCGCCTTTTCTGGGCTTTGCCAGCCTGTTTTTCCTTCTTTCCTACAAGGTGCTCCAAAGAATCCATTGGTGGATTTTTCCTCTTGCTGAGTTGTCCATGATCAATCTTCCTTTTTGATCTATCATCCTCTATCTTCTCATCCAACAACTTGCTTTCTCTTACTTCCCTCCGTATTTTCTTCTCTTTTTCTCACTTCAACCCAGTATTAGTCACTGTGTCTTCCGCATAGTTCACATTTTGTCTTTTCTTCCTTAATCTTAACTTACTTCCATAACCAAGGGCCAACAAATTCCAATTGCCCATTCATTATGATGCCATTTTAGAGTTTTTGTCTACTTTATGCCAGGATACCGCCACTCATATCTCGGACCATATCCAGACAGAAGAGGTTGATTAAAACCCCTATACCCTCGACCTTTCTTTTAGAATGGTTTCTTAAGTCCTTACATGCTCCTATCTCGAAGGAAATTTATACTTCCGAGGTTACCACTAAGGAAGAAGCTATCTTTAGAGACCAACAATTAGATTTGATATATTCTCAGTCTGGGATGCTATACCACCTCCTTCCTAATGCACCATGGTATACTTACAGCCCTAGGAAAAAGGACGAACCTCATGTTGATGGCATGTAGGTTTCACCAATGTAAAGTCTGCAGACTTGGTGATGAACCAGTTAAAAGAGTTGTCTTTAAGCCAGTCTATAGGGGGACCAACGTCCTCTATGTCTTCCAATCCCACTCAGTCAGTGGATGTACATTCAGTGCAATCGTCGACCAACCCGAATGGTAGCCAACCACCAGGAGGGAATAAGAAAAAATGACGTAATAACTGTAAGGGTGGGAAAAATGGTAATAAATCCAAGGACAATAATGAGAAGATGAGTAATAGTGTTGGAGAGTGAAAATGAGAAAAACGTAAGGTGAAGTTTCCCTGTAAGATTTGCACAGATGATAACCTTACCCATTTGTGCCCCAAACTTACAGAAGTTGCGAGGCTTTTAGCTCAATCGCTCATCATGCTGACGAATCCATTCCCACATAATAAACACTTAGCCTTGAGCTCCTCAAATTCCAGAAATGCATATGGTGGAGGTCAAAACTAGTATTCACAAGATGGCAACCATTTATGTATCAATATGGTCGATGAAAAAATCGGCGTAGGCACTCGATATTGAGACTATAGTTCTAAACAAACTATTCCTAATCTAGAATCTCTTCCTCCCTCGGAGATGACTTTACAGATTGAGAAACCAAAGCCACAACCTTGTATTCCAAAAGGAGTACTCAAGCGCTCTACCCATAATCCAAATTCTAGAGCCTCCCAGAACTACTCTATTATTGAGGACCTGGGCCAAACCCCTTGTGCTATGTCAGCTTTGGAGGTACTCCAGATGTGTCCTTCACATAGGAATGCCTTACTCTCTACTCTAGGAGCTCTAGAACCCAGTGGCTTGAAGATTATCAAGTTTGATGTTACATATGTTAAGCCTCGCTTGCCTTACCATGTGGCTTTCCAAATCCATGTGGAGTATTCAAACTATACTATCAAACGTGCAGTTGTTGATGAAGGTGTTTTTATGTGTGTGATGTCCCTGGTTTGTTAGAAAGCTCTCAGTTATCCAACCCTTTCCAAGTCATCGAACATGTTGAATTCTTTAAACAATCATTCTTTCTGCCCTCACAGTATTCTCCCTTCCTTTCCGTTCCAGTTAGGTTGGAAGATGGTAGAGGGGGAAGTAGAAGTAGTGGACGTGCCTCTTGATTATAACCTATTACTAGGTCACAATTGGACTTATGCTATGATCATTGTCCTATCGATCATTTTCCATACTCTTTGTTTTCCTCATGAAGGGAAGATTCTGACGATCGACCAATTATCCTTTGCGTACTCTAGTCCTAATGCATCTCTTGGAAAATCGATCTCTATGATCGAAAATTCTCGACCAACAACCGAGAATCTCAGTCTTGGAATGTATTCTTCCCTTATGGGTACTTTCAACTTCTCAGTACCAAACCAACAAGTTTATGCCATGTCTAGTAGACCCGTCTCAACTAGAAGGTCCATTCCTTTCTACATGTCTTATTTCAATGATCCATGGAGCCTTCTTTCCCCGGCTTTGTCTTGTGAAGGGAAGTTGCATGTTGGGATGGCCATGCCACTATCGACAATAAATATTGCATATCAAGTTGTTCTCGACTCTTACGCCGACCCCGATCTTGTTCCCTCGATGACAGATGAGGATGATCTCGTGTCTAGACCTGTTTGGGCCACCTCGTTGTCTTGTTCACATGATTTCCTCGATGGTAATTTTCCTTCAGACGAAACCATCATCGAAGCCATGAATGGTTTTGACAAACCTTGGGATGATATGCATCACCGTTCTTATTTTCTCCCAAAGCTTGAAAGAATCTAACAAGATGACTTTCAATCTACTTTGAGCGAGATAGTCGATCACGTTGTAGTTCCACTTGATATGCATGACATATATGCCAAAGGAAACATCGCGATTATTTCTCCTACCATCTAGATCAACATCTCTCGTACCCCTGGTAAGATTGAAAATGTAAGTATCGGTGTAGATTGCTCGCCAGAAGAAATCTTGATCTACACCGAGCTCTTCAAGGAATTCCGAGACGTATTTTCTTGGTCCTATGAAGAGATGTCAGGGATCAACCCTCGTATTTTCGAACACGAAATTAAAACTTATCTAGATGCTAAACCTGTTCGACAACATCTTAGAGATGTCAACCCTCGAAAGGCCCCTGCTATTAAGGTAGAGGTGGAGAAGCTACTTAATGTTGGCTTCATCTACCTGATTCCTTTAATCGAATGGGTATCCAACCCCATTCCTGTATATAAGAAGCAAGGAACCATCCGTGTATGTATGGATTTACATGACCTAAACAAGGATTTTCCGAAAGACAACTTCCCCACACCTTTCATTGATCATATTCTCGACGAGTGTGTGGGAAGTGAAGTATTTTTTTTTATGGATGAATTTTCAGGATATAATCAAATTCAAATTAAACCCGAGGATCAACACAAGATGACATTCATTTTTCTTTCGACCTTAAAAACGCTCGAGCAACCTTTCAACGTGCCATGAATTTCACGTTAAATGATCTTAAGCACATAGTCAAAGCTTACCTTGATGATCTTACTGCTCACTCTCGCAAGAGAGAGGATCACGTTACTCACCTTCAGATTGTTTTCGAAAGATTTCGTTATTATAGGATCTGGTTAAACCCTCACAAGTGCATCTTTTGCATTAATTCTGGTCGTCTTTTAGGTTTTCTAGTTTCTGAGACTGGGATCATGGTAGATCCACTTAAGGTTGAGGCAATACTTTGATTTCTTCCCCCACACACGATTAGACAAATTCAAGGTCTACAGGGGAAAACTAACTTTCTTCGTAGGTTTATAGTGAACTATGCTACTATCACTAAAGGTTTCATGTGCCTTTTGAAGAAGGACACCCCTTTTATCTAGGATGAGTGAGCCCAATATTCCTTCGATGCTTTGAAGAAATCTTTGGTGTCGGCGCCTTTGTTGAAGCCTCCCGACTATAGTAGAGATTACTTACTTTAAATTGTCGCGTCCTAAGATATGATTGGTATGGTTCTAGTTCAGGAGGATGATGAGCTCCATGAGCACGTCATTTGCTATCTTAGTCAAACTTTACTCGGTCTTGAACTCAACTACACTCACATCGAAAAGATAGCTTTGGTTGTCGTTCACACAGTCCAACGTTTGTGTCATTATATATTACTTTGCAATACTATGAAAGTTTTTGAATTCAATCCATTTCAATACGTCCTTACCCGATGTATCATAGGGGGAAATATAATAAATGGATTGTCATTTTATAGTTGTTCAATCTTGATTTCACTTCCACGAAATTCAATAAATCCCTAGTCTTTGAAGAGTTAATATCTAATTTTCCATGATTAGATGAGGACGTTATCCATGTTGCTTTGTTTGCAAATGAGCACATTTTTCTTGTCTCATCATATGACCCGTGGTATGGAGACATTGTCTTATATCTCCAAACTTTGAAGTTCCCTCGACATCTCTCATGAGATGATCAATGACGTATAAGATACCAAGCTAAGAAATATACCATCATCGGTGACACTTTGTATCACCGAGGAATAGACGATATCTTGTGTCGTTGCTTAAATCATGGAGAGGTCAAGTCTATCCTGAATGATTTCCACAGTGGGGCTTGTGGTGGTCATCTATTTGGGCTTGCAACATCCCAAAAAAATTTGTGAGCCGGTTATTTCTAGCCTACTATATTTAAGGATTGATTTGAAGTGGTTAAGAAGTGTCACCCCTGCTAGGTTTTCACTCAAAAAATACACTCGCATCTGGCCCCTCTTCACTTAGTCATTATCATTGGTCCCTTCACCAAGTGCRGGGTGGAATTCTTCGATTGCAACCCAACTTCCGTTGGGAGGAATCAACACATTATCATGGTCGTCGACTACTTTACTAAGTGGGTCGATTCCATGCCTATAGTTAAATCCGATGGGAATAATGAAACCTTCTTCGTATTCAATCAGATTATCGCCCGGTTCGGTATCTCGAGTGAGATTGTCACTGACCATGGCAATCACTTTCAGAATGAGATGATGGAAGAACTAGCAACTAAATTGGGGTTTAAACATGGTCACTCTTATCCTTATTATTCCCAGGAAAATGGGCAGGTAGAGGCCATCAACAAGTCTCTCAAGACCATTTTGCAAAAAATTGTCAGCCAAAGTAAGTCTGATTGGCACATCATGCTATATCCTACACTCTAGGCATACCAAACCTCAGTCAAGACTGCCACCGGGTTTTCCCCTTTCCAGTTAGTACACGGTGTGGAGTTGATATTACCCATTGAATGGGAAATCCCTTTTCTTAATTTGGTAGTCGTGCTCCTACCTGACACTTCCCATCTCGAGTGATGCCTTGTATACCTAGAGAGTCTTGATGAGAAGCTTCGAGATGCCTCTACGGATATCGAGGTGAACAAACGATGTCTAAAGCTCCAATACAATAAGTCTGTTTGTCCTCGGTTGTACGCTGAGGGTGACTTGGTCCTCTTGTATGATCAATCCAAAGAACTGCTGGGGGTAGGCAATTTTAAACCCATGTGGCACGGTCCTTACATCATGCGACATGTTCTAGAAAAAGGAGCCTATGAGTTAGAATATTACGAAGGGAATAAGTTGGTCGAGCCCGTAAATGGGCTCTACTTGAAAAGGTACTATGCTTGAGCCCCAGGCCTGGGTGGAACTCTTTGTATACTAATGTAATTTAGTGTATATATCTCTTTATTTTTAGTCTTTGGGTTTCTTATCGAATTTTCACTTGGTTGACAGATGTCAACGGAGTCACCAGTCTACCTAGGATTCGCAGATGGGGCTAGTCGTCACACACAGAACTTGGCTTTCTCCACTTGGGTGATTTATTCACCCGAGGATTTACTGGTGTCTTTGGGAGGCGTATGCCTAGGTCCATCCACAAAAAATGTGGCCGAATATAGCGATGTTATAGAAATTTTACACGATGTTATCTCACATGGTACTCATACATTAGAATTTTGCCTGGATTACCAGTTAGTAGTATGTCATTTGAACGGTCGTTACCATCTGTGTGATCCTATTCTACTCTGATGATTCCTATAGGTACGTCTTTTAGAATGACAATTTAATTTTATTACATATTATCATATTCCTAGGAGTTCTAATTATGTATCTGATGCTTATGCTAACTATGTTTTAGATTGGCATTTGTCACATATTTAAAAACAAAGAAAACATCTAATCAATGTACACATTGTAAAATATAAGTAAAGTCGAATATCCCCTTTTATATATTTCAAAAAATATGGTGTTTATAGTACAAAATGGGGCTAACACCCTCATATACATATACAGTCGGTATCATAATATCCCATGACGTCTACGCCTATGGCTTCGNGGGTGGAATTCTTCGATTGCAACCCAACTTCCGTTGGGAGGAATCAACACATTATCATGGTCGTCGACTACTTTACTAAGTGGGTCGATTCCATGCCTATAGTTAAATCCGATGGGAATAATGAAACCTTCTTCGTATTCAATCAGATTATCGCCCGGTTCGGTATCTCGAGTGAGATTGTCACTGACCATGGCAATCACTTTCAGAATGAGATGATGGAAGAACTAGCAACTAAATTGGGGTTTAAACATGGTCACTCTTATCCTTATTATTCCCAGGAAAATGGGCAGGTAGAGGCCATCAACAAGTCTCTCAAGACCATTTTGCAAAAAATTGTCAGCCAAAGTAAGTCTGATTGGCACATCATGCTATATCCTACACTCTAGGCATACCAAACCTCAGTCAAGACTGCCACCGGGTTTTCCCCTTTCCAGTTAGTACACGGTGTGGAGTTGATATTACCCATTGAATGGGAAATCCCTTTTCTTAATTTGGTAGTCGCGCTCCTACCTGACACTTCCCATCTCGAATGATGCCTTGTATACCTAGAGAGTCTTGATGAGAAGCTTCGAGACGCCTCTACGGCTATCGAGGTGAACAAACGATGTGTAAAGCTCCAATACGATAAGTCTGTTTGTCCTCGGTTGTACGCTGAGGGTGACTTGGTCCTCTTGTATGATCAATCCAAAGAACTGCTGGGGGTATGCAATTTTAAACCCATGTGGCACGGTCCTTACATCATGCGACATGTTCTAGAAAAAGGAGCCTATGAGTTAGAATATTACGAAGGGAATAAGTTGGTCGAGCCCGGAAATGGGCTCTACTTGAAAAGGTACTATGCTTGAGCCCCAGGCCTGGGTGGAACTCTTTGTATACTAATGTAATTTAGTGTATATATCTCTTTATTTTTAGTCTTTAGGTTTCTTATCGAATTTTCACTTGGTTGACAGATGTCAACGGAGTCACCAGTCTACCTAGGATTCGTAGATGGGGCTAGTCGTCACACACAGAACTTGGCTTTCTCCACTTGGGTGATTTATTCACCCGAGGATTTACTGGTGTCTTTGGGAGGCGTATGCCTAGGTCCATCCACAAAAAATGTGGCCGAATATAGCGATGTTATAGAAATTTTACACGATGTTATCTCACATGGTACTCATACATTAGAATTTTGCCTGGATTACCAGTTAGTAGTATGTCATTTGAACGGTCGTTACCATCTGTGTGATCCTATTCTACTCTGATGATTCCTATAGGTACGTCTTTTAGAATGACAATTTAATTTTATTACATATTATCATATTCCTAGGAGTTCTAATTATGTATCTGATGCTTATGCTAACTATGTTTTAGATTGGCATTTGTCACATATTTAAAAACAAAGAAAACATCTAATCAATGTACACATTGTAAAATATAAGTAAAGTCGAATATCCCCTTTTATATATTTCAAAAAATATGGTGTTTATAGTACAAAATGGGGCTAACACCCTCATATACATATACAGTCGGTATCATAATATCCCATGACGTCTACGCCTATGGCTTCGAATGTGTGTCATGGTAGAAAACCACGACATTTGTGAGACGTCGAAATATTTGTACCCATGCCCTGGGTACACCAAACACCTGTCGATGCATGGCTTTAGGAAGATCCTCTACCTGAACCATGGGTATCCTGTGTGTTAGACGTGATAGTTTTCCCTACACATTTTGTATCACCCTCTCGGCTTCCCATCCCGCCAGTTCTTCTCCCCGATTCCTCCATCGATGTCGAGGGAAACCCTCTGGTCATCATGGACCCACATCTGCGACACACAAATTTCTAGTCAATATTTAAACACCATCCAAAATTATTTTTTTCCTAATTATACACAACACAAAAAAATGAAATATGTAAAAAACATTTTGACATACCTATGTCACCATAAGTGGCTCCTAGTGGGAGTGGCATGTCTAGATATCCTATGAAGTCGATCCCCTCATAGAGATAGTCATCTAGAGCGATGACTTGTCGCCACCACCAGTAGAAAAAGTCCTCATTGTAGGGTGTCAGAACCCTACCTCCTCCCTGTTTCCTCAACACCTCGGTCCATTGTGCCATGGATGGATCGTGAGGTCCTCTTGGGAGAATCTCAACTCTAGGTCCCAAGCCTGGAACCCGCTCGAAAAAGAAACTGCACAAGATGGAGGCAAACCTGAAATTCCTTTTTCCCCCTGTTTACACTCTGTTAACTGGCTCTTCATATTGTCTAGTAGTGAGGAACACCAATAATACACTGTGGGTATTGGACACTGCACTACGTAAAACATGAGTGACCTCGATGCCTGGTGCAACAAAGCTGAACCTCTGATCCTGGTCAAAATTAGGACAATGTTTTTCAGACTGAGGCTGTTTATGGACTGGATGGGGACTTGAATCCCTACCTTAGGGGTCCCAACTACACAATGGGTGTTGATATGTTCTTCTATCTTCATCCCACTACCTGCCCCCCCGTGATTTGAGGTTCACAACCTCCCCCAAGCATGATAAATGGGTCAGAAAATAGATATCCTCCACTTCAATTCTCAATGGTTTCCCATCGATATTGAAGTTCTTGGTATCAGGGTCTCAATAATCCACCAACATCTCCAATAACCTCACTTGGGCTCTCATCCCTTTGAGCGCCCAAAAATTATACAAACCACATCGCTTTAAGGCCATTTGGGCCCTCAGATCTCGATCTATAGTGGCATCAACTTCTTCATGTTCCCTTTCTCGCCATTCAAGCACTATCCTGTCAAAAAACAAACACAATTTTGAGTTAGAACCCTCCTTTTTGGTCATTTAAATGCTTGTACACGGCTTCCTTTGCACATAGTCGTGTTTAGGGCTCAATATATGGGTCTTGTAGTTAATGCAGTCACGTATACCTCGTTGTATATGTGACCAAATCACATGCAACCTGCATACACTGAAAACTCTACTTTGTTATTTAAATAACTAAAAATTTAACACCTAATTCAAAAATGTAATCCATTGAAATTGAATAGGAAGAGATCAAGAATTACCTGATCGAGACGGCTCGTGATTTAATTCTCGGATGCTCCCGCAATCGTCATTCGAATCTTGGAGGAAAATTGGTCCAATTTGCACTAGTTGGGTTCAAAATCAAAATGGCATAGTATTTTTTTATTTTATTACTATTTATAAATTATTTATACCCACTTTCTATAGTTTAAACCATTTTTTCACCTAATGGACTAATACCAAAGTGGATCGAGTAGGTTTTTGCAGTTTTAACCTGGGATTCTTGTAGATTTCAGTACTTTGTCAACCGTTTGTCACCTTGGGCAGGTATATTCATTACCCAACATATAGGATAGGTATCCATTCCATTATGCATTTTCGCATTATCCTATGACTGCCGCTCTTTATGCCATAGGTACGAACCCATTTATTGCAACACAAAACCTTCCATCTACTATAAAGTTGTGTCATTATCAAGTGGTAGAGATTTACCAAACATTGGTGCCCATGTTGAGATTTTTCCTTCAGGACCCGGAGTCCCTCCCAATTTATATTTGACTTTATGTTGAGTCTCATTTCTCATTCATAAACATGTGACCTTTATCCCATGGAGTCCCAAACGAGTTAATTTAAGCTCTTTTCCATCTCGTCTTTAAAAAGAGAAAATATTGCCGAGTGATTTGTTCCTTTCACACTCGTTAAATTGGAGTTGAAAGATCATGAGTCTTAGTTCATCTCTTTTCTGACTCATTACTAAAAAAATAAAAGATCGTCGAGTGAACTTGTCGTTTTCACACTCGTAAATTGGACTTGAAAAGACGTCTTCTTGGCACAAGTTTACCCCTTTTTTACACCAAGTAGACTAAAAGACATAAAAAAGGAAATTTTTTGGCGTTAAGTTGTGATTGCATCTCATGCCCCTGCTTGCAGTATTGAGACTATAGTCGGTTCTCTCTTTGCATTATAAATTGTTTGCCTCAATAGTTTTGCATTCTCAACCAAGCAGAGCCTTGTTTATATCCTTCTCAATTTGACACCCTATACCTAGGAGGGAACATCCCCCGAGTGTCCATCTCTCGCATCCACTTCCCTGCATTGAGCATAGGTGTGTTCCACCGCTTGAACTAGTTTTTCTTACTTGCGACACTCGTTTCCTCCTCTATATCATAGCATTCATTTGTTATGAAAAAACAAAAAAGACGGGTGGGAAGGGAGTACTATATTATATTTGGCAGCAGTCGTGGCGCCTTTGAACAGAGCACAAAGTTATTTAAGTCCATTCATCATAATTGTGGGATTAGCATGGCCTTATGAAGCTGAACTTGTTACATAGACTTCTCTATCGACTGGTTACTCTTCCAGAAACTACAGAGAACTTCATCGATGCCTCTTGCATATCATGATTTTATCATCGAGTCTATGCTGTCAAATTCCACTATATGTCTCATGCTATTGTTAAAAGGAAGTTTATCAACCTGTGTCGGCCACTCATAACTCTTGACTTTGCATGTCAACCATACCCTCAGTTTTTCTCAGAATCACATGATACTTTAGTCCTATCATGCACCCTGGACCTACTTTCACCATTGGTAGGTAACCTTGAACCCAACAGTCGACATTCCATCATTGGTCGTTGATTGGTTGGTTTCCCTTGTGTTCGATGACAATAAATCTATTCACACATTGGGATTCATCCACTCTCTTGGATGCCATTAGCCTTGTTGGTGGTTTCCTCACCTTTGTCAGCAGTTTTTATCATTTGCTGCTATTCAGAGGGTCTTTTTCGTGTATCGCTTGCACTTGGCACATGTGAACGACACACAGGGTCATTGGTTCATGAAATTGTTCTTCGTCTAATTCACACCAAATCATGAAGCTCCTTCTTTGTACCTCGTGTTGACTGATGAGATACGCCTTAATGATTTCCTTTCAGCAGGTCTCTTTCCATCGACATCAGCTCATTATCTGGAAACAAGATCTAGAGTCTTATGAGTACCTTGAGGTTTGCAGTCATTAGTGGAAAGCTCTCTCGCCATCGACAGCTGGGAATACATCAATGTCTCATGATCGATGGATTCTTCAGGTGTTCGACACCGTCTCCTATATTCACACTTGTAAGAATGTACTCGGTGCCTTGATACCTACTTTGATTATCGGTAGGTTGTCTCGCGTTTGTTAACAATATACATCAATGACCGGTAATCAAACGATGTCTCATTATGTTCGACCTCAACTCCTTTATTCACATGATATAGACTTTCACCTTTAGTGGATTGCATAGAAGATTTGAAGACATCATTATGTAGCCGCATCTTTCCTGAGTTGTTGCTTCATTTTCATTGGACTAGTACCTATATGATTTCAGTGATCATGGGAGATAAAAATGTACTCCATGGTATACCGATATCTTCAGATTGGTTTTGAGACTGGTTTTACTAGGCCTTATTCATGACTATGACAACTATTGGCATGCAACTGCATTTGTATTTTCCTATTTTATAGCCACGGACACTTGTTTAGTATATTTTTCACATGGATCTGCAATGTATTCTTGGCAGCCATGTATGCAAATTTAGTACAAAATGTAATGAGCAATTGAGATCGTCCAGTTGGTTCTCTACCACTCCACTTCTGGGTTATTTATAATGTATTTCGGCCATCACAGATACTCCTTTGAACTCACACATTAGGGGGAATCTGTTAGAACAAGATTTGCCTCACCCTATGCAATCTTGCAGAGAGGGCCTTACTCCATTTCCCTATGCAGACTTACATTCCTTGATTAATGAATCCAGAGACAAAAATAAATATTTTTCCACTTGTACACACCTTGCAAGTTATACAACATGCGTATACGTTGGCTGCTCCACTACAACCCACGTATATTGGGATTTGTGCCAGAAAATAAAAATTAAATGTTGGGTTTCCATGTCATGACAATATATCTCTCATCCTTGGCCTTATACTGGAAACATTCTGACTCGGCCCTTCAGTTTCATTTTGAAGGCTATAAAGAAGCCAATTCTGAGCTATGGAAAAGGGGAGAGAATTCAACTTTGAGATCAAAGTTACTCTGGAGAAATTATTACTTCATTATTGAGTCTGCATCCCTTTTTCCTTTAAGTCTGAACACAGTGTTCAACCCCCAAGCTCTTCCCTTATTGACGAAGAAGCTCTTTTTCTCCCTTATATGAGCTTTCCTTTGGTGGAGGATTGAATTGGTGGAGGCCCAGTTGGAAGGAACTCGTTTTCTTGGTTCTGAACTGTGCCGATACAGAAGTATGTAATGTTTTCACTTCTGTTGATAATTTATTAATAGAAATACTCCTTTCCCATCCAATTGGTATCCTGCAAATATATGTATTATGATCCATGGGCATGTTTGTTTTGTATATTAATGGATTATGCTATCTGATGTGTTAACCTATTATATTGTCACTATATGCTTGCCTTGCTTGTTTTTTTGAGAACTTGTTGCAGGTATAAATTTTTGGGTCAAAGTGCTCAATGATGGACATCATCAAACGTTTGGACGGGGTAGGCATCTTTCTTACCTACTTTGCACATTAGTTTATATAGCATATGCTGGAATTGAGTCGATTTATGCAGTCACTCCTGCTTGTTGTGGTTCACCCTATCCATAGAGAGATTTTCCTCGTAACACACCTATGAACTCTTCATTGTCTTATTTTCATCATTCATAATAAAATATAAACACAATATTTTAGGTATTTTGTAGCTATCAAAACCCTAATCCCTTAATCCGAGATTAATTTAGAAAACCGCTAAAAATAGAAAAAAATGCCCCCAAAAAATAATTTGCAGGGCTCTTCCCAAAGACAAATGCTCCGCGTAACTAGGGGGGGAAAATATCCCCCCACCCTCGCCCCCCTCGTGTTATAGCACAAAATTCCACACCTATGCATTTGTGCCATGGCCTAACCCTTTCCCTTGGCTTGCTAGACAAATTTCCAACTTGACTCATCCAAATCATCTAAAAAACATGTCTTTTGCACATATTTGCGGTCTCCTTTTATGAAAAGCGTGTAAATTCACGACTTGTTAGTGTAAACCCACAGATGCCCTAAAAAAACTGAAAAATAAATTCATTCTTAGTTTTCGGGAGGGTTTTTTGGTTGGGATCGTTTCCCAATGTACCCATGCCTGTACAAAGTGGATTCCAACTTCCCTAACTCCTTGAGGAATATATAAAAGCACCATTGAGGAATAGAATGAGGACATGTATTTTGGTGCAAGGTTATGTTGTTGAAATCTAGCAAACTTCCCTATTCCTTTAATCCTCTGAGTATCATCCCCCAACCTAGAAAATCCTTTTTTTTGTTTTTATTCCTTCTTATATGGTCACAAGGTGTCTCCTTCTCCTTGTTGGGATATCCAAGGAAGATCTTCATCGCTAAGTATATGCTTGCAGGATATGTGGAGGAACCCAGGAATTTGGCTCTGAAGTGGTGCCAGAAGTGAGTCATGTTGTAACTAACTTTGATATTTGTTGTTTATAGAAGAGTTCTCTTTCCCTCCAATTTGTTGTTCATTGAAATATTGTATGTTATCATTTTTCATACTTTATTTGGATATAACACATTATATATTTGCTACTTGATTACATAACTACCTCATTGCAACATTTTTCTTGATTTCATTTTGCAGGCTTGTTCTAGAAAAGTTCAAGAGCACTTTGAAAAGGAGCAAGGATCGACATCGAGCGGAGGGTTTAAGTTGCACACTTTCTCCTTCTCTCTTTCCCTACTCTCTCCTAGCAAAAAGTAGTTATTTTTCAGTTTTCACATTTGTTTGTGAGCGAATATTTTAGCCTTCTCATTATGGTCTCAATCTATTGTGACTTGACCCAAAGTCAC
>JZKD02S1947494.1:0-19224 GCA_000966675.3 Picea glauca | reverse complement strand
TTTCTTCTCCAGTTAAGAATAAGTCATCCACATATAGCAGTAATATTATTGGCTCATCGTTCATGACCTTGAAGTAGAGGTTAGAGTCTGCTTTACTCTTGGTAAAGCCTAAGCTAGTCAAGAAACTGTCTATACGGCCATACCAAGCTATAGGATCTTGCCTCAATCCGTATAAGGATTTCTTCAATCTGCATACATGAGAGTTCATGTATTCAACCTCAAATCCTTGAGGTTGCTCTATATACACTTCTTCTTCGATGACACCGTTTAGGAAATCTGTCTTCACGTCCATCTGGTGAATCTTCCACTTCATCTTAGCTGCAAGATCTATGATGGTTCTGATCGAAGTGTATCTCGATATAGGAGAAAATGTCTCTTCATAGTCAATGCCTTCCTTTTGAGAAAATCCATGAGTGACAAATCTTGCTTTATATTTCTCAATACTTCCATCAACAACATGTTTTATTTTGAAGAGCCATTTGGAGGATACCACATCTTTAATCTTCGGTCTGAGAACTATTTCCCATACTTCATTCTTTATTATGGATTGGTATTCCTCTGTCATGGAATCTGCCCATTCTTTCCTCTGAATGGATTCTTCAAAGCAGGTAGGCTCCTCCTCTATAATATCGCACATCAAAGCCGTATAACTAGAAAATGGCTTTGGTCTTTTCACCTGTCTCGTGGTTCCTTCGAGAACACCATACTTCTCTCCATCTTGAATAATATCTATAGCCCAAGATGGCTTCCTTTTATGGAGGATCGTCATCTAAGGAGGTTCTTGAACTTCTATCATGTCATGATATTCTAGTAATTCCTCATCAGAGGAAGTTATGACTTCCATCACTAGTTATGTGGCTTTGGGAACCTCCCTCACTGGTTCTGTAGTCCTGGGGATTACAAGTTCCTCTTCATATACTTCTTCAAGCTGGCATATTCTTGATTTCTTGGGTGTTGCATCTTCATCAAAAGTCACGTCCCTGCCGATCTCAATGTGATGGTCACCTGGTATATAGATTCTAAAGGCCTTGGATACCTCACAGGATCCCACAAATATTCCCTTCTTTCCTAAAGGTTCCAGCTTGTTTCTCTTCTCTTTCGTTATATGAATAAATACTGGGCAGCCAAATATTTTGAGTTGGCTTACCTCTGGCTTCTTTCCGGTGAACATCTCTTCTGGGGTCTTGAGCCCAAGTGCACTTATGGGACAATCGGTTCTGCACATATACAACTGCCATTCTTGCTTCTGCCCATAAGCACATAGGAAGGTCTTGATCATGGATCATAGTCTTCATATCTTCCATTATCATTTTTTTATTTCATTCATCTACACCGTTTTGTTGGGGATTATAGGGAGTAGTGAGTTCCCTCTTGATCCCAACATATTTGCAAAATTTCACAAACTCTTTTGAGGTATATTCTCCTCCATTGTCTGACCTGAGTATCTTAATCTTTCTTTCAGAGAGGTTCTCTATCAAGGCTTTGAATTCATTGAACTTGTTGAACACTTCATCTTTAGATTTCAAAAAATATATCTAGGTCTTACGAGAATAATCATCAATAAATGATACATAATATACATACCCACTAATGGAGGATGATGACATTGGGCCACGTACATATGAATGAATTAGCTCTAGGACTCCTTTTTCTTTGTTGTCTCTCTTCGAAAATGAGTTCTTGATGTTCTTCCCTTGTGCACATCCATTCCATATGCCTTCATGGTCACCTTTGAGTTCTGGTAAACCTGTGAATGCTTTGCATATGTATGGTAGCGCCTTGTAGTTGATGTGAGCTAAGCTTCTATGCCAAAGGTCACATGATTTTTCAATGGAGTGGGTCATGGCAGCCTCTGAGTGACCCTTTAGTTTATACAAACCATTTTCTTCACTTCCAATGATGATTGCTTCATTTAAGGTTTCTCCTTTAGCCCACATAATAACTTCTTCATCTATAAAGGAAACTCTAAAGCCTTTCTTTTCTAAAGCTAAGATGGAGAGTAACAAGATGAAAAAGGAAAAATGATAGAAACTCTCATCACAAAAATCATTCTCTAGGAAAATTGGGGCTTCATCAAAGTTAGAGCACAACAATGGTAGAAAATATTATTCATAGAATAAATCCAAGTGTTGAAAAGAATATATATCAAACTCACTAGGATATGACTAGGGATCATCATGAGAATTTTGTGATAATCCATCCCTAGATGATCGAAATAAATTTGTAATCATGTTAGCTTCATGCTGCCACACATCTGAATCATTGGCAATCACATATGGTTGTTATAATGACAACAATTGAAAACGAACTTCAATGTCATAAATTGGATTTCCATTAAGACCAGAAAAAATAGCATCCCATTTATGTCTCCCAACATGTATAAGGTCATCAATATTGCCAATCATGTCATCACCTTTATTATAGCATGAAGGGTCTAATGCATCCAAGGGTTCCTATAGCAACTCTTTACTTTCTGAATAATGAAATGGAGCAACATAAAAAACTTGGAAAGGTGTATAGCTCGCCACATTCTCTTTTTCATGTGCAGGAGGAAATGAATCTTGGACAACTTCATCAAATAGAGGAGAAAATACTGACACTTTATTTTCATGAGTAGCCTCTTCTTGGATTAAATATTCAATATGGTATTCTTATTCAACATATTCACAAGGAACCTCATTTTCTACTTTGTCTATTCAGTGATCTTCCTCATGATTCACTTCTTCAGGTTCTCATTCTCTAATCAAATCTTTGTTTTATTGAATGAAATCATTAGGTGATTCTTTCCCCTCTTTATAAACTTCTTCCTTAGGTTCTTTCCTTGGAGATGTGTGGTTTTCAAGATTCTCATCCAAGGCATGCTCAAGATATGGAGGTTCTTCATATTTTGCTTGATCGTATGGAGGGAGAAATTCTTCAAGATTTACGTCTTCTTCAGAATCATCCCATTCTTCCCCTTCTACTTTCAACTCAAATATCTTGGATAAAACCAAAGGTTGGTCATATTTCTCTTGTATACTGGCATATAGTGTCTTCACCCAGAAATATGCTTTAGAGAGCTCTTACTCTACTAAATTTTTGGGACATTGCTCATACCTCTCCACTATGAGGTCATGCTCTTCTCATCTTTCTGCACAAAGTTCAATAAAAATATGTACATCTTCGCAGTGATCAACCAATTGCTCACAAAAAATCTTATCTTCTTTAACACTTTCCTTCAACCTTTGGGAGAAGTATTCACATTTTTTTGGTTCTTCACAGATTTATTCATCTTCCTCAACAAGCAGAGAAATTACAATGTATTGTCTTCATCAATATTCTATTTTTAGAGCATTATGTGCTTCCATAAGGCCTTATACAATATGGTAAGGGAAGATGCCTTCCCTCTCGAGGGAGACTACAAGCTCTTGAAGAGTATCCTCGTATGTCTAAAAAGGTGGGCTACAATGCTTGACAAATTTATCGATGAAGTCTATGAAGGAAGATATCTTGATCCCCTTTTGCAATGTGAATGACAAGGAACATATAAATAACTTTATTTTTGTATCCTCATGTTTCACTACTATTCTTTGTATGTAGTTCAATAATTCTACAACATGAGAGCTACTTGAAGATGAATGATCATCAAACACTGGACAATTTATCATCCACCTCACATGAAAATTATTCGGATATCCACGAATACTTTAAAAATCAATATAAGGATACAACTTAGGAAAATCATAATAGTTTTCCATGATTCCATCAGTTAAGGAATCTGAGGAGAAGATGATACGTCAAAATATATATCAGTGGAGTCGCCAGATGTCCCTTATAGGATCATCAAAGGTAAGTGAGGGAGGATACCCTTAGTGGATTCTCCACATAAACTTGTGAGATAAGGGCTTCGAGACAATTTTACCAAAGAAATATCATGAGGCTAATGACTCAATCCTCCTCGACAACGATGCCAAATGTTATCATAGGATTTGTACTTGTGAAAATCCATCCACAACATCCCCAATTTTTGTGTAATAATGGAAGAACCTACCATTGTCACCTAAGTAGAATCTTCCCTTATCTTAGTGATGGAGGGTGCACAAAAAGGGAGGCTTTGTTGGTGACCTCAAGTGATCAAATAACAAGAAATGGTTGGAAGCCTACTGTTATAGAAAGATTTTCCTCACCCTATGCAATCTTGCACATAGGGTCTTTTTCCATTTCCCTATGTAAACTTATCATCCCTGTTTGTAAAATCCAAAGCCAAAAATACATATTTTTCCACATGTACACATCTTGCCTACTATACATCATGAGTATACGTAGGTTTCTCCACTACAGCCCATGTACATCGGGATTTGTGCCAAAAAATGAAAATTAAATGTCGGGTTTCCATGTTACGATAGGAGATCTCTGATCCTTGGCCTTCCATATACTGGAAACGTTCCAACTTGGCCCTTCAGTTCCATTTGAAGGCTATAAATGGGACAATTCCAAGCTATATAAAAGAGGAGAATGAATTCAATTTTGAGAGCAAAGTTACTCTGGAGAAATTATTTACTTCATATTGAGTCTACATCTAGGTCTAGGAAGAAAAAGGGAAGTGCAAGGTAATTGTTGTGCATGTCCTAAAAAATGAATAATTTGCAGCGTATATTGACAATTACCAAGTTAAAGAATGCAATAATGACTTCTTTAGACACTAGACAAGTAAAATTTCCATGGTTGTTGCAAATTATAGCAACAAATAGTTATTTGACAGAAACAAAAGATTTGCAACAACAAAAAGAAATAATGCTCAGAAATGTAGCAATTCACCATAAAAAGTAATCATCGATCAAGTGGATTATTATCCAATTGCTAGAGGAAATTTTTGAACAAGTTAAGCGACTTACAAATAGGTGTATGCAACAATGTAATGTAGTTTTCAGTGGTAGTAGAAATTTTTTATAACAACAACAAGAAATACTTAAAGTTTTCTAGGGTTAGAGTTAGTAAAGTTAGTAGGATATTTGAGAGATTGAGAAGAGTGATTTAAACAACTACTATAGCCACAAAAACACTCCTAGATTAGTTCTATTGTCCTTCTAGGGCCTGTGGCATCTCAAATGCATTAAACTTGAAGATTGATCTAGGTGAAACAAAATAGGTAGAGTTTAAACCCTAAGGGGAAAGCACGTTTCGGCCTTAAGCTTTAGTATTTAAAGAAAAGGGTATATAGGGTGCAAGCATGTTTTGGCCCTAGATGCAAATTTTGATGGTGTAGATTTGATGTTGCATAAGTTGATAATGGTGCATAAAGTTGTTGAGATGCATCCATTAAATGAAATATGTGAATTTTTCATTCTAGCAAAGTGAACAAGAGAAGAGAGGAAGTGATTTCATAGTCATAGAGGTTATTCCAAGAGGCCACAAGTGAGTGTATTTGATTGTGGTTTTTAGAGGAAATACATGGTGTGCTATGTTCTAGATGAAATTTGAATGCATATTTTTTTTGTACACATGAGGACACAATTTGTAAGTAGAGCTCCATATTACATGAAGTTCATTAATGATTACAATAAAAAAGAGTCACCCGTACTTCTTAAAGAAAGGATAGACATTCACCTATAATTTGGATTTCTAAAATAAAGTAGAGAGATGAAGAATGGAGGTGAGCTTAACTCCTTAGTGGGAATATAAGATCTACAAAGAGGTGTGTGAAATGTTATTCCATATGAGAATTATTCAGAAGGTTTATCCAATCTACTGCATAATACAATTTGGGTGGTGGAAGGCATTGTAAAATGGATGTTCGAGAGAATATTACAACTTGAACTCTCGAACCAAAACTATTGCTCAAGCACTTCTTTTCTACATATGTTGCAAGTGTTTTCTTGCATAATTTCTTTTTGGTGCAGGGCATTGGTAAAGTTCATAAGATGAGTGAAGTATGTTAATGTTGTATTCTAGTAAAGTGAACAAGAAATTATTTTGAAAGGAAAGGAATGGTGCGGTAAGCACTAGCTGAAATTGGTATGCAATATTTTATGTGGACCCATCAAGACTTAATTTGTAGGTAGAGTTTTTCATTATTTAACACTCATTGAGTATTACAACAAAATATCTTTAGTGTACATCTTAAACAAATCAATGGGATTTACATATTGTCTAGAATTAAAAAATGGATTAGATTGACATAATTCTAAGCAAAACTAGATATTGAAATTTGAGAAGGGAGATAAGTATAACTCATTTGATTGAGTATAATATCTATGAAGTGATGTGAATGTCTATGGTATATGAAGAATTAATTTGAATATTTATGTGATCTATTACGTAAATCTACTCTATTTTTGTGGGAGAAAGGTTGTTCAAAATGGATGATTGAGAGAATATAAACGGCTTGAACTCTAGAAGAAAAATGACCGTTTAACCACTTTTTGTTTAGAAACTTGTCAGATACCCCCTACAGAATTAAAAAATTTTGCCCCTTTTCTTCTTTTCTCCGAAGAATAGAATTCCTCGAGTCCCTACGAGACCTGATATAGACCCTGCCATCCCTTAACCGCACTCATCTGATCGGCGGTTATGGCCACAAGCCTAACCAGTATGGCATCCTTTTGCGACACAGAGCTACCAGAGCATCGAGTTTTTCGACTCTGATAATCCCCGAAATTTAGTGATGGTTTGACTTCCTTTTCGCACTTCTCGCATCTCACCACCTCATGAGTTGGGGCATTGGGCCTTCGTGCTCCTACCTTGCGAACCTCTGAGATGCAAAAGTCAGTGATGGTTTGAATTCCCTTTCGTGCTTCTCGCATCTCGCCACCTCGCGAGTTGGGGCATTGAGCCTTCGTGCTCCTACCTCCTGAACCTCTGAGATGCGAAAGTCAACGATGGTTTGACTTCCTTTTCGCACTTCTCACATCTCACCACCTTGCAAGTTGGGGCGTCAAGCCTTCGTGCTCCTACCTCGTGAACCTCCGAGATGCGAAAGTCAGCGATGGTTTGACTTCCTTTTCACACTTCTCGCATCTCGACACCTCGCGAGTTGGGGCGTCGAGCCTTCCCTTCACGAACCCCCGAGAAGCGAGAAGTCAATGGAGCATTGACTCATTTATCTAGGCGATGCATGTCCACCCGTTAATCACGTGGGCCCCACCTTGAAGTTCTTCCATGTGTTCTCTCGTGCTCGTCTCTCGGCACTTTGCTACTTGTGAGGTTGTAAACGACTCCTTTCAACCTCCGAACCCCCGAACGTGTGATAGGCGATGGGGTTCCTGATCCAACGGTCCTCCCATTCTCTACATCCAACGACTGTCTCCGCTCCTCATGACTTCGCCACTCGCGACTTGGAGCACCCAAACTTTGGGCTCTTACATTACGAACCTCCGAGTTTGCGAGATCCTTGGATCTCTGCCACCTGTCCTCCTCAGATGGACGGTCCTGATCCTCTCGCGACTTGGAGCACCCAACCTTTGGGCTCTTACCTTGCAAACCTCTGAGCCATGAGAAGTCAACAAAATGTTGACTCCTTCCCAGGAAATGTGTGTCCTTCCGTTGGCCATGTAGGCCCCACCTGATGGATGTGCCACGTGTTCTCACGAGCCTCGACTCTCGGAACTTCATGACTTCGTGGGTTGAAGCACCCAACCCTAACCGCCTTGCAACTCTGCAAGATCCAATGGTTATCGGCTGCTCGCCACTTCTATCTTGAAGTGTCTATGCCGTCCGTTTCTTATCTCTTCTGTGCACGTTTGGACGTACATTTTCGACGACCCATATCTATTTCGCTCCAGCTAATCTAACGACAATTGTAGCTCTTCCTTGAGCATGCACTTCTCTTTCTTCTCCTTGGAATATTTATTAAGTATCAAAGGTATCAAACTTTGCTTCTCCTCTGCGACCTTCACAACTATGGCTCCATGCACAAAATGACACTATCCCTCCCGGGCTTCCCTACTCTGAAGTCATGAAATATTTCCTCGACCTCTATGAATTCCTACAGGATTTGTGCATCTGACCATGTGCTATCTGTCCTGAGCTTTGTCAACTATGAGGGACTTGGGAGCTTTGCGCTCTTTCTCCTGGGTTTGACTCTTAGAAGAGTATTCAACACATCTATTTCTCTCCTTCATCAAGTCTAGGACTTGAGTGGGTCTCGGTCTCTACTTGCTTTACAGGGAGCCTGTGCGTAACTGCACTACCTCTCCTGAGTTATGCCTTTAACGCTACTCGTGAAAACAAAGGAAAGGGGTTGAGGCATTTAACGCCCCCTCTTCTCCTTCCAATCTAACGACCGTGAATGACCGTAGATATTTCGACAGGATCTCTCCCTTCAAATGATACTTATCCCTACACAACCATCTCGGGATTTCAAGAGGATCGTTCCTCCTCATGCAGGGTTACTAAGGCCTTGCGCCTTCACATCCTCTTTCCAGGTTCTTGATGGGATTTTCAAGGAGGGTATCTCTATGRGGAGGTTTACCCARGGTACTATCTRAGGYAGATAAGGGTATCTCTCTCTYRAGAACCARACRYRAAGTMTKAATTAKATYARTATGCATATAAATAGYGATTTATGAAAACATAAGCCATACGTAGTCTTTCCATTATAAACATGCAACTACCAGTACTGATCAAAACACCATACATACATTCTTGCACTGAAATCATTCACAATTTCATAGCTTATGAGCATAAATGTCAATATATATATATATATTTCAAGATGCCAGAGACAAAACACTTATCAGATAAACACTAGAGGTGATGCAACTGCTGAGAGGGGTGCTCGTTTCCACCCAACCGTAGGCTCAATGACTCCCAATGGATTTACCACTCTAGAAAGCATGAATGCACATAAGGATAAAAAAGTTGGAAAAACTCTAGTATAGATAAGCATTAATAAGAAAAAAAGTGAGTAATCATCAGGTTTCGGTATCCTATATTGAAAATTTATGAATGTTGGGAAACATAAAGTCTTGACAAAGACTCAATAATAGAAAAATGGTTAAGCATTGAAACTATTGAGACATTGATGTTAATAACATGAAGGTTGAAAGTTTGAGAATGATTATGATGAGCAGATCGATATTGAAAAGTTATAGATGTACTCTTGCATTTGAAATTGTAAAAAGTAACTAGGGGTCATTCTTGTTTACATTTTTCGCATCATAGAAGAAAAAGGTTAGAAACTATGATGGTGTGTCTAAATAGTAGAGTGAGAAAATATTGTATTCCACTAGGTACTAGAACATTGAGACATTGGTTTCAACAAATCCAAATGAGATAGTAAATGGGCGAACTTTCGATAGGGAAATTTTTTATGCAAGAAATTTCTTAGTAGGATTGGAGATTAACAACATTGGTGTTGAGAAAACCAAGTGGAGATGTGCAAGTAAAATTGTTGAAATGGAATGTGTTAATTGTGGAATGATGAGAGGTTGGAAGAATAAATTTAAACTTGATGGGTGAGATTGGGGTGTCTACCATAAATTTAGGAGGAATTTGACACAACACAAAAATAATCCATAATGAAGAATCGAATGTGGAATCTAATGATGAAATTGAGAACAAGGAAATTGAAAACGTTATGAAAGAACTCTAGGATAAAGTATAATTTCTTGAGTCATGAATCTAGGAGAGCACATAGCAAGGAAATATAGAGGAATGGTACGAGGATCCTTCAATATTAAGTAGTTAGCAAAAGGATAGTTCATAGAAACACAGACATGAAACACCTGACTAGTAATCGAGTGTTGGGTATCCCATATGGAGAAGTCATGGATAGTGGGGAAGCTTAAAGTTGAAATCGAAAAAGGCTCGATAATGGAAAATTTCTTCAATAATGAAGCCATTGGGAAATGATGAGAGGAAGGAACAACATTGTTGGACTTGATGGTGGGATTGAGGTTCCTACATTAATTTAGGAGGAATATGACACAAAAACTAGATAGTCCATAGTGAAAAATTAAATGTGGAATCCAACTTGGAAATAGAGAATAACAAAATTGAAGAGAGTTATGAAAGCACCTGAGACACCCTTAAACATATTGTGTTTTCTTTGGGTGGAGAAACATTGAAATTGTGAAAACTGATTACCACTCTTGTTGACATTTTTGTATCATATGAAGATAAGTTTAGGCACTATGTTAAAGTGTCCAAATAGTAGAGCAATAAGTAATTAATTCCACGAATTACTATAACATTTAGACATTAATTTCAACAAATCCAAATGAGATAATAAATGGGAAAAGTGTCTAAAGGGAAATTGCGGATGCAAAAAAAATTCTAAGTAAGGGTGGAGATCAAAAACCTTAGTGGTGAGGAAGGCCAGTGAAGAAGCGTAGGTAAAATTGTTGCTTCAATATGCATTGCTGAAAAAATAATGAGAGGAGGGAAAAACAATTTCAAACTTAATGGGTGAGATTGAAGTGTTGACCATTAGTTTAGGATGAATATGACACCACAAAACGTGTTAGGGGCATAACCTCCCTAACCCCCCACATAGGTAGAATAATATGTTTTCTATGTAACAAAGAATGACATTAGTAAATATGGCCTATATCATAATGTGAACAAGTCTAATGTAAGAAGACTTAATATAAGTTATCGCTTCTAGAAATATTTTCCTCTATAATATTCTTTAGAAGATGGAATTAGTATAAATAGGAGTAGAAGGCATGAGAAAGTCTTGTCTTGAGAATTATTTTGTAACTGATCTCTACTCTGTTGGAGGTTTCCTCCTTGAAGAGGCAAGTGAAATTGGATTTCTATCAATACATGTATCATTTCTAGTGTTATTGTTTTCTATATTTTGTTGTTTCTGTTGGTATTCTCCATATTTATTATGTTCTAATTTTCTTTATACATCCAGTACCTTACAAGAAGGATCTATAGCGAACAATGAGATGTGAAATCTGATTTGGAAATTGAGACAAAGAAAGTGAAGTAGGTTATGAATGCACTTGAGGCATGAGTATAAATTCTTGAGTTTTCTTTGAGTGGATATATATTGAAAACTATAAGTTAGAAGTGATTTGATGGTTTAAGAGGAATGAATGTGAGAGAGGCTTGTGAGCTATATATTTTTTGTTAAGTGCGTTGCAGTCATGAATATCTCTCATAAATAGATTACACTGAATATTGGTAAATTGTTCATTGATTATTATATAGAGTCATAATTGAATTCATATTCTATACGATGGAAAACATGAACACGTAATGTCACAATTTGTAGGTAAAGATTTGTATTACATGAAACTCATTGATGATTACAACAAAAACACATAGTGGGAGTCACATATTTTATGGAATTAAAAAATGGATTAAATGGATAGAGCATCAAGAAAAAATAGAGATTGAAATTTGAGAAGGGAGGTGAGTATAACTCACATGCATTTAGTATAAGATATATAGAGTGGCACATGTGAGGTTTATAAAATCTACAAAAGTATTAATTAGAAGATTTACACAAATTGTCATGTAAGTTGATTTGAATGGGTGAAGGATGTTGCAAAATGGGTGTTTGAGAGAATATATATGATTTGAACTCTATAACCAGAATGATTGGTTCTAGAGTTCAAATTGAATGAATAACAAACCTAATTATTGAGGTTGAGAAACCTACCATTAGTTTAGGAGTATTTAAACGATGGATTGATAAATATAATGAATTCAACTAAGTACTAGAAAATTGAGACATTGATGTCAACATATCCAAATGTGATAGTAAATGGGCAAAGTGATGATAAGGAAATTGCTCATGAAAAAAAGGGTCTAAGTGAGAGTAGAGATCAACAACCTTGAAACCTAGAGAAGGGGAATAAGTAAACATTTGAATTGAGTATGTGTCAATTGCGAAATGATGAGAGGAGGTAAGAAAACTGTTGGATTTGATGGGTGGGATTTAGGTGCATACATTTAATTTAGGAGGAGTATGACACAAGAACAAAAGTTTCCAAGTGAGAGTAAAGATCAACAACCTTGGAACCTAGTGAAGGGGCACAAGTAAACTTGTGAATTGAGTATGTGTCAATTGCAAAATGATGAGAATAGGTAAGAAAAATATTGGATTTGATGGTTGGGATTGAGGTTCCTAGAATTAATTTAGGAGGACTATGACACAAGAACAAAATATTCCACGGGGAATGATCAAATGTGCAATCGAGCGTGGAAATTGAAAATAAGCAAAGTTGAAGGTAGTTATGAAAGCACCCTATACACACCTATAAATATTGAGTTTTCTCAAGTTGGAGATACATTTAAATCATGAAAAATGATTAAGTGTCACTCTTTTTGACATTTTTGGACAATAGGAGGATAGGTTTAGGCACTATGTTAAATTGTCTAAACTTATAGGAAGAGAAATAACAAATTCCGCCAAGTAATAGAGCATGAGACATTGATGTCAGTAGATTCAAATGAGATAATAAACAAAAGAAGTGTCAACAAGGAAATTGTTGATGCAAAAAAAATGTTTAAGTAATAATGGAGATCAAAAACCTTGGTGTTGATGAAACCTAGTGAAGAAGCGTTGGTCAAATTGTCAATTGAGTATGCATTGATTACAGAATGATGAGAAAAATGAAAATCAATGTCAAACTTGATAGGTGACATTGAAGTATTAACCATTAATTTAGGATGAATATGACACAACACAAAAAGGATGTATAGAGAACAACGAGATGTGGAGTCTAATTTGGAAGTTGAGAAAAGGAAAGTGAAGCAAGTTATGGAAGCACTCGAGATATGAGTATAGATTCTTGAGTTTTCTTTTAGTGGAGATATATTGAAAATTTTAAGTTAGAAGTGATGTTATGGTTTAAGATGAATGGATTCAAGAGGGGATTGTGAGTTGTAAAATGCTAGCTGGGAAACTTACAATCATGAATATCTCTTATAAATTGACTAAATCGAATATTGGTAATTTTTTTGTGTTTTTTATTATAAAGAATCATAATTGAATCCATATTATATGCGATGGTAAATATGGAAACATCAAGACATGATTTGTAGGTAGATATTTGTATTACATGACACGTGATCAAGCACTTTATATATATAAACCTATACAATTAATAGGTTTCCATCTAGAAGATAATTTTTAATTGTCTAAATGGTGGTTGTTGTATTGGAGGAAGACCAAATATAGGACTTGAACATATAAAGTCGCTTCAATGAAAGATGCATAATAACACTTGGTATTAGTGGAATAAATGTGGCAAAGAAGATTAGAATATTTACATGGAAATTATGATGAATATGACACAACATAGAATAATCAATAGTGAATGATTGAATGTGGAATATGATTTGGAAATTGGAAAGAATTAATTTGAAGGAATTTATTGGAGGAAATCCATATATAGGAGGACATAAACATATAAAGTTGATTAAGTAAAATATGCATACAAATTTTGTGTATTAAATAAATGAAGGTAGCAAAGAATGATATAATAGTTATAGGGGAACTGATGATCAAGAAAATCAACTGGGTATTGGAATATATAGGCAATTAGCCATAAAGAAAAGGAAATTTGTCTATAGAAAGATGAAAACATATAAAATTGATTAATTGAAATATACATACAAAGTTTGTGTATCAAAGAAATGAAGGTAGCAAAAAAGGATATAATAATTACAGGGGAACTAATGATCAAGGAAACCAGATGGGTATCAGAATACATATGCAGTTAGCCGTCAAGAAAAGGAAATCTTTGTGTATCAAATAAATTATGATGAATATGACACACCATAGAATAATTGATAGTGAACGATTGAATGTGGAATCTGATTTGGAAATTGGGAAGTATTAATTTGAAGGAATTTAATGGAGGAAATCCATATATAGGAATACGTAAACATATAAAGTTCATTAAGTGAAATATGCAAAAAAGTGTGCATCAAGGAAGTGAAGGTAGAAAAGAAGGATATAATAGCTACAGGGGAACTAATGATCAAGGATCAATTGGATATTGGAATATATAGGCAGTTAGTTGTCAAGAAAAGCAATGTGAAACAAGGAAATATCAATAATGAAAGGTTGATACATGATAAATGAGAAAAGTATTGGTACAATGGAAAAAACTGAAATTCTAGAAGGCATGAATTCACATAACGATCGAAGAGTTGGAAAAACTCTAGTATAGAGAGCATTGGTAAGAAAAAAATGAGTAATTATCTGGTTCGGTATCCTATATTGAAAAGCTATGAATGTTGGGAAACATAAAGTCCTCATAAAGCCTCGATAATGGAAAATTGTTTGAGCATTGAAGCTATTGAGACATTTATGTTGAGCACATGAAGGCCAAAAGGTTGAGAACAATTATGATAAGTAAAGATCAATATTGAAAAATTAGATATGCACTCTTAGATTTGAAATTGTGAAAATTGACTTGGGGTCATTCTTGTTTACATTTGTGTGTCATAGGAAAAACGGGTTGGGCACTATGTTGGGGCATTTAAATAGTAGAGTGATAAAATAATGTATTCCACTAGGTACTTGAACATTAAGACATTGGTTTCAACTAATCCAAATGAGATGGTAAATGGGAAAATGTTCAATAGGGAAATTTTCAATGCAAGAAATGTCTAAGTAGGATTGGAGATCAACAACCTTGGTGTTGAGAAAACTAAGTGGAGAAGCACACGTAAAATTTTTGATCTGGAACATGTCAATTGTGGAATGATGAGAGGTTGGAAGAATAAAGTTGAACTTGATGGGTGAGATTGGGGTACTACCATAAATTTAGGAGGAATTTGAAACAACAACAAAAAAATCTATAGTGAAGAATCGAATGTGGAATCTAATGATGAAATTTAGAATGAGGAAATCGAAAAAGTTATGAAATCACTCGAATATCAAGTATAGTTTCTTGAGTCATGAAACCATGAGAGTTGATGCAGGAGAATAACTCCATGTCATCAAGCGCCAGCTAGCCAACACACCCAACACGCGTTCAATGGAGAGAGAGGCACAACCCTCTCATTTTTCAAAATTTGAAAATTGTATTAAATGTTGTAAGGCGGTAGAGCCAAAAGCCATGCATGTGCGCAGGCTTTAGATAAAGGTTGCCTTAAATGGTTGTAAGGCTAATATCTAGATCTGATTCGGACTAGACAACCATTCAATGTAATTGATTGTAAATTAATGAGAGTTGGTGAGGATGGAGGGAAGAGCTCAAGGAGCCCCTCTTTGTATCTAGATTTAGTTCGAGGGGAGAGTAGATCAGAGAATAGAGAGAGAGAGGAAGTCGTGACTCTGTTACAGTCCGAGCTCACATTGTAAAGAGGCATTTCATATTAATACAATCAGAGCAGTTTTTCCTGCATGTTATTCTATGTATGTTGATGAATGTCTTTATGTGTTGATGATATGCTGTAGATGTATGTTAGGTATGCATTTGCAGGGATAGATAGATTTTCCTATCTGAGAGTTCTTTGATTTCAGGTTTGGGTTCTTTGAGGCTTCATGTAAGAGGTTGCATGATAGAATACTACGGGTTCTGGAATCCAGTGCAAGGAGTGCACTTCCGAATTCTACGGGGTTCAGACAAAGACGTTCCAAGAGGGCACACTAAAGGAATTCATTGACTCAGGGAGGAAGCCTCAAGATTGTTGAACACCTTGGAGGTCGAACTGTGTAGAGGAGGGCACAGAGAGAAGGCAGAATGTCTGAAGTTCTTTGAAGCTCTAACAAGAGGGCATTGAGCAAGTGCATAGAGTGCACAAAAGGACTCTTTTCAAGTTATGTTGGAAGGAGAAGTGTCAAGGAGAGACACTCACAGAGTTACTGAATACTCTGTTAAGCTTGACAAGGAGGGCTTGAGCAGAAGGTTGTCAAGAGGACACCATATTTCCCTTTGAGGAAACAGAAGGGAAAGTCCCGTAGAGGCTCATGTAAACAAAGCTCAAGAAGGACAGTGCCTTAGCACACCGAATAAAAACAGAGTGAGAATAAGGTCGGGAAACCCTTTGAGGTTTCATAGTCGACAAAGCTTAGGAGGATGAACGCCTCTTAGAATACAGGTGGGAGTTGAGGTTACAGGCTTCGCAACAGAGACAAAGGCCGAGGCCTTTTAGAGCAAGAAATATTCCAAGGAATAGGAAGAAGGGCATGCTCAAGGTAGAGCACAACTTCCATTAGATCAGCTGGAGAGGTGAGATCTGGGTCATTGAAGTCTACGTCCAGACGCACGTAGGAAAGCGCACAGGGAAGAGAAACAGATCTGGGCCATCAGATCTAGTGCAAAGGATCGATATCCATCGGATCCGGAGGAAGGCGTATAGAGTTTAACCTCTGGCAGGTCACGCAGGAGAGGAGCTGAAATGGACGGTGAAGACGGGTCGTGGAAAAGTGAAAAATCTCATGAACCGTTAGATCTCGTGAATCAGAGAGAAGGTTAAAGGGAGTGTCTTTCGATACTCAAAGCTCAGGAGGAGTAGCGATTGTTGGATGAGAAGCAATAGGAGCTGTTGATTCCCTCTTGAAGTGGAATTTTGACATTTTGGCATTTCGGGGTTCGACATTTCGGCATTTCCAATGACAAGGAGCTGGGGCACTTTACGTTGAAAAACCCGAAGTCGCGAAACGCGACGTGTCTTTGGAGTTGAGTCCATTTCGGCATTTTGGCATTTCAGGGTTCGGGAAGCAGAGGAGGCTATGATTTTGGTGTCGAGAGTTTCAAACTCCCGGTACGTGAAATCCTGAAGAGCAAAAGGAAAAATTCCCAAAAAGTTGAGGGACAATAGCCATTGGGCCCCAATCGGGTTTCGGGGTTTCGGGATTCAAGGGGTTGAGTTGCATGGTCAACACAACTCTCGAAATCATGAAGAGAGAAATGCCAAAAGGTGGTGGCTGTTTATAGATTTGAAACATTGAGCACCCAGGAGGATCATCGGGATTTCAGAATACGAGTGTTCGAAAGGCCAAGAGTCGGGAGACATGAAGTCCCGACTCATGAAACCATGAAGTAATAATGACCGTCGTAGGAAGGAGGAAGCAGGACTGTTGGATCTAGCCTGCACGAAAATTTGTTAGGCCCTTTTTTCGGGTTTCGAAATTTGGACGGATAAGGAGTGGGGAAAGCCTGCATCGTGATTCCCTAAATCGCGAAAGTCAGTCGCTCTTTAGGAGTTAGGCCCTATTTCGGGGTTTGACATTTCAAAGGACAGGGAGCCTGGGAGAGCTCGCATGTAAGAGTCCCAAACTCCTGAAACGTGAAAGACGTGTTTCTCAGGGCCTTGGGTCATAACCCAGAATCACGAGAAAGGAAGGGGTTGATCGTGAAAGGAGCTAACGTCAAGTTGTGTGTTGGTTCAGAACATAGAAGAGTGCCGAAAATGGGGTGCACACACAGATTTTCTCAAGACCTGTGCCAGAGGACAAAAGGACCTATGGATTCATTCAAAGGGTTCCAATAAGATCCTGAAGAGCTATTTCGGCTCAGGAAAGAGAACGATCCAGATATCGGGAGGTCGTAGAACCCTGTTGAGGTAGGGGGTTCTGCGTCAATTGGTATCAGAGCGGGAATTCTCTTGTATCCTGCAGGCGAAAGGAAGATGGGGATAATCTCAGGCATAGAGTGATCCATAAGTTTTCCAGGTGGGAAGACAGAGGATGAAGATGGCTACTGAAGGCCATGGGCCCTAGATGAAAATTTTGATAGTGTAGATTTGATGTTGCATAAGTTGATAATGGTGCATAAAGTTGTTGAGTTGCGTCCATTAAATGAAATATGTGAATTTTTCATTCTATCAAAGTGAACAAGAGAAGAGATGAAGAGATTTCATAGTCATAGAGGTTATTCCAAGAGGCCACAAATGAGTGTATTTGACTGTGTTTTTGAGAGGAAAGACATGGTGTGCTATGTGCCAGATGAAATTTGAATGCATAATTTTTGTGTACACATGAGGACACAATTTGTAAGAAGATCTCCATATTACATGAAGTTCATTAATGATTACAATAAAAAGAGTCACTTGTACTTATTAAAGAAAGGATAGACATTCACCTATAATTTGGTTTTCTAAAATAAAGTAGAGAGATGAAGAATGGAGGTGAGCATAACTCCTTAGTGGGAATATAAGATCTACAAAGAGGTGTGTGAAATTTTATGCCATATGAGAATTATTCAGAAGATTTATCCAATCTATTGCATAATACAATTTGGGTGGTGCAAGGCATTGTAAAATGGATGTTCAAGAGAATATTACAACTTGAACTCTCGAACCAAAACTATTGCTCAAGCATTTCTTTTCTACATATGTTGCAAGCGTTTTGTTGCATAAATTATTTTTGGTGCAAGGCATTGGTAAAGTGCATAAGATGAGTGAAGTATGTTAATGTTGTATTCTAGTAAAGTGAACAAGAAATTATTTTGAAAGGAAAGGCATGGTGTGGTAAGCACTAGCTGAAATTGGTATGCAATGTTTTATGTGGACCCATCAAGGCTTAATTTGTAGGTAGATTTTTGAATTATTTAACACTCATTGAGTATTAAAACAAAATATCTTTAGTGTACATCTTAAAGAAATCAGTGGGATTCACATATTGTCTGGAATTAAAAAATGGATTAGATTGACATAATTCTAAGCAAAACTAGAGATTGAAATTTCAGAAGGGAGATAAGTATAACTCATTCGAATGAGTATAATATCTACAAAGTGATGTGAATGTCTATGGTATATGAAGAATTGATTTGAATATTTATGTGATCTATTATGTAACTCTACTCTATTTGTGTGGGAGAAAGGTGGCTCAAAATGGATGATTGAGAGAATATAAACGACTTGAACTCTAGAAGTAAAATGATTGGTTAACCACTTTTTGTTTAGAAACTCCTAGAAGTAATACATTGCCACGTATAAATGTAATCTAAAAAAAAGTCAAACCGTGGTTGTATTGGAGGAATATTGAATACATAATACATAAACATATAAATAGATTCATTGAAATGTGTATAAAAAGGTTGGGTATGAGGGAAATAAAGGTAGTAAAGAAGCATAGAATCTTTACAAGAAAATTATGATCAAGGAAATGGACTAAGTATTATATTATGTAGGAAATAGTTAAGGAAGAAAATGAAGGTGCAATAAGAAAATTTCAATAAAGAAATGTCGATACATAAGAAATTGATGAAGTGTTGGGGTCATGGACAAAGTACAAATTGGAGAAATTGAGAATGAAAAAAGAAAGTAAATCTAGATGAGTGGTAATAGATTCTTAAGGATAAAAAATATGGAAAATTTTAGTTCAAC
>JZKD02S1947483.1:10784-31665 GCA_000966675.3 Picea glauca | reverse complement strand
TATAAGTTAAAATAATAAATAAATAAAATTCATAAAATAAAATAAAAAATACAAATTTTATATATTTGCATATCAATGCAAATTAATTTTATTTTTTTAGTATTTAAAAATATATATTTAAATTATTGATTTTGTTTGGTGTTTATGTCTAGTTAGTACTATTTAAAACTGGCAATGTATTTAGTTCCATTTAGTTTATTGTTCATTATACATTTTGAATAACAAACAATCATTAATTATTATCTTTTGATCAAAACTATTTATTATTTATGCATTTAGTTATATTAAGTTTTATTGTTCAATATGTATTTCCCAACTAAGTAGGCAGGGACTGAGTTGCCATGCAACCCTTGTTATATAGAGGTATAATCTTGCTAAAAAATCCATTAGGGATGCCTCTAATGAGTCCTTGAAATTTGATAAGATCAATAGATACAAAGCCCCAATTAAAAGGAAAACAAGACACTACATAAATAAAAAGAAAGAGAGCCTTTTGCACCTATCTAAGCTAGATCCAAAGAAAATTTGGAGGCAAATTTTGACTCGTATTGTTCTTATGGCAAGGAATCCCCATGACCTCAGTAAGCAACTTAGAATCCTTAAGGACTTCTCCTCCAGTACATGAATGAGTATGAACAATGACAAAACGAAGGTTATGATAATTAAATCCAACAAGATCACCTATGATACTTTCGTATATGACAACAATAACTTGGAAGAAATGCCTTCATACAAGTATCTTGGAATTGATATTCATCACAAGCTCAATTGGAACTATAACATTGAGAAAATGATAAATGGAGGGGGGATTAGAAATCATTGTAAATTAGCAAACCTTTGACTATGGGATAAGGAAAAGCTCCTCTTTGAGACTCTTGTCACTCTTGTTATCTTGTATGGATGTGAATTTTGGGGATGCAATATCTATTAAGATTCTTGGAGAAAGACAAAACAAATCCAAAATAATTTTATAACTTATAATCTCAAAATTAAAGGCAATGCACCTTATTCTATCCTCCTCATAGAAGCGAGCCTTTCCCCCATTGAGAATGTTAGCGTCAGAAGTCACTCCTGGATTGCTTGCAGGAGCAGAGCCCAACACCCATCAGTTTTATGTCACGATTTGTTTATAAAGGGTGATCAAATGGAGATAATGGCTCTAAGAGGTATCACTCTAACTCAGGGACCGAGTCTGGTACGTAGAGAACAGAGGAGGTCTGGAATCCTAACTTTAGCCAGTGGGTTGATTTAAAAATGAACATGTGGAAGACTTAGGAGAAAGTGGACAAACAACTCTGGGCAACAGGATTGCAACGGTTTGTAGGACAAAAACTCTGATAGAAGGATCCTCCTAGTTCAGAGCTTCAAGGAACTGAAAGAAGACTTGACTGGATCCTCCAATTCCAAGTCGTTCAACGTTAAGGAAATCACAAAAACTGATTAAAGGCTTCATAGCTATTACAATGATCCATTACAACATCATCCTATAATAGCTACAGCTCGACTGGATCCTCCAATTCCGAGCTGCTCTAACACATTGTAAACAAAGACATGAGAGAAACTGGCATTCATCGGGCAAGAAGTCTCCAAAGTTCATACATAACCAGAACAACAATGCTTCATTAAAACTTTACAACCAGGGAGCTCTGCTCAACCATCGATCCTTCCAAAAGTGGCAAAAATGCCTACATATACTTGGAACAAAAATACTGGAAGCTAAATCGAGACATCGCATTGAAGACATTACGTCTGCATGTTTACTGAGCATGTAGTCTCTGGACATCCATGGACTTCAGTCAGACGCAATCACGTTCCAAAGGACCTTTGAATGAATTGACAAGCTTACAGTCATTCCTTGGCTTTCCATTTATGGTGGAAATGATGTCCAACCACCATCAACTGCTGCAATAACTGTTTCATTGGGATCGGGAAAGGCCCGAGTTGATTTTGCTCCTGCAGGACATGGAGGCGCTCGGGATGACTGGAGATCTTGATATGAGGAGGAGAACAGATGGTGACCGAGCAGGGGGGGTTAGACACACCTGATGCAACTATGGAATGAGGAGAGGCCACGCGAACGAATGACAGAAGGAAAGCGATAGGAAAAACGCACGTGGAATAATTCATGAACTTTGGGGTGTAAGAGTTGGGTGGAGGAGACACAGGGACCAGGAAGAAGTTATGAGCTGGCGTAACACGAGAATAGGATGTGGCGGCAAGGAGGCATGTGACGAGGCTTCGGGTTTTCGGGGATTCGGGATTCACGAGTTTGGGATGCACGAACTCCTTGCCTCTGGAAACCCCGATATCCTGATATGCGATGAGCTCCTCCTCTACGGGTTAGCCCTCCTGGCTATTCTATGATCCATAAGACTTCCCACTATATGACCGGAGCCAAAACTTTGACGAGACTTCAGCGTTTTCGATGTCTCGATACACCATTCCTCGGGACTCGCGATAGCATGCCACCTGTATTCCACTTGTTCTCGCGATCCCACACACTAATTCGACGATTGCCATGACATCGCTTCTCGCGACCTCGCAACTTTATGCGCAACTCTTCGCAGCTCGAACTCACGGACATCCGATTTTGCGATATGCCGATGCCACCTGTACTCCACTATAGTCCTCAGCCCCATCGGGAAATCGCGTATCGGGATATCGTGATTCCTGCTGCCATGTGCTCGGGACCTTCATTTTCTCGATCCCCGACTCTACGGGATCTCTCGCCACGTATCTCTGTTAACGGACGGTTCTGATCTTCTCGTCACTTCGCGTCTCGCGAAATAACGGAACTGCTCTTTGCGTGTTGGAGTCGCGATGGGCGAAACGTCACAACAGCCAAGCCCTGCGACACACGCCACTGGATCAGACGACCTATATTCAGCCTCCAAACAAAAGAGACTTCTCTGCTGCTAAATGCCGAGTAATTTGGCAACTCCGAGATCCCGATAACCATTGATCTGCTTTGAGGACGGATCTCGGCTGCTGATGGCAAGACTTCGCGCACTCGATTGATATGTTACTTGGAAAACAAGAATTCTCCCGAGCTGCGCTCGAGCATTTTGTGCAACTTGCAGACCTGCATGCTTCTCGAATCGGTGACAAGAATAATAGCTAACATCAGGCTCCATGGGGGATAGAGTCGTCCCTGCGATGCTCTAAGAACTCCTCCTGCAGTTCCAGTCGCCTTTCTGTTGGGCTATGGGGTCATTATTAGGCCGCAAAAACAAAAATGAAAACGAGCTAAGAAATAACAGGACAATATTTACAAACAAAAGAGTCATCTGAGACTCAAACAAAGCATTTTTTTAGGAAATGTCCATTCACCGGGCTGCCGAAGACCTCTTCACCTTCCAAATCTCGCAACCTGTATGTGTTGTTTGAGAAAGCCTCGGAGATTCTGAAAGGTCCAATCCATAGGGCTTCAAATTTGTCGTGTTTGCCCTTATCTTGTTTAGGAGCATCCCATTTCAGTACCAGGTCTCCTACCTGGAACCGCTCCTTCTTGGCCTTCCTATCGAAAACCTGCTTGATTTTCTGCTGATGGTCTTGGATCCTGTCCAATGTCTTCTCCCTAGCCTGCTGGACCTCTACTAGCTGATGAATCCTTCTGATCGTGTCATCAGGTTCCTCCTGATGGTCCTGGAGGAATTTCTCTACGGGAATGGCTAGTTGAGAAGGGAAGATGGCTTCGGCTCCGTAGACTAACTGGAAAGGGGAGAGACCTGTAGCTCTCTTTGTAGTCACTCGATCAGCCCATAGGGCGAATTTCAGCTTCGAGTTCCAAGCCCTTTGGTTGTCTTCCAACAACCTTTTGATGATTCTTATTAAACTTTTGTTGGAGGACTCTGCTAAACCATTGCCCTGTGGATAGTATGGGGTGGAGTGAACCAGATTAATCCCAAACTTCTCACAGAACCTGGCTAATGGATCAAACCCGAAAGCGGCTGCATTATCGGTGACAATCTTAGTTGGACAGCCGAACCTTGTGATGAGGTCCTCCAAGAATCCGATGATTACCTTGTGAGAAGCACTCCTGGTGGGAATAGCTTCAATCCACTTGGTAAAGAAATCTGTAGCAATCAAGATCCACCTGTGCTGCCCACTGGAGGGAGGGTGAATTTCCCCAATGAAATCTAGGCCCCACTGCTGAAAAGGCCCTGAAACCACCACCGGATTTAATGGCAGAGACCTGAGCTGCTGCTTTCCTGCAAATTTTTGACATTTGATGCAGGCTCTGACCCTTTTGCAGGCATTAGTAAATACGGTAGGCCAGTAGTACCCAACCCTGAGGATTTTGTGGGCCGTGGCTCTCCAGAAATGGTGCCCTCCACATAGACCGCTGTGAAATTCAGCCATGATCATCTCGGCCTCTGGTGGACTAAGGCATTTTAAAAGCACTCCCAGGGGGTCTTTCCAGTATAATACTTGATCGATTAGGCAATACCTGACTGCTTTGAGCTTTAGAGCTCTTGCTTTGCTTCTTTGCAGGCCGTCTGGAGGTCGCAACTCCTGCAAAAAGTATATGACATCCTTATACCAAGGACATTGAGCCAATGGGGGTTCCTTTTGATGATCTATGTCAGACAGTCGATCCTGCTGAATACCCGAGTATTCATTGATGAAACTTATTCCCAAAGCTTGGCAATTTGCTTCAGCCGACAGCTTGGCTAAACCTTGCCCTTTGATCAATTTGGTGGGCTTTATTTCCAGGTCAAACTCTAGGATTTTGGCTATCCATTTGCTCCTTCTCCCGTCTATGTCAGGCTGAATGAGAATATCTTTAACAGCAGCCGAGGGGACGTAGGCGATGATTTTTGATTGCAGGATGTAGGTTATGAAGGCTTTGAGAGCTTTCACTAAAGCATAAGCTTGCTTCTCCATAGTGTCATACCTGACTTCAGCATCCCTCAATGCTCGGCTGAAGTAAGCAATAGGCTGTTCTAACCCACTGTCATTTGTCTGTAATAGAACAACAACTACTGTGTCAGGTGAGGCAAAGGAGAAAACAAGGAAATCCTTCGAGTAGTCGGGATTGATAAGCACGGGAGCTTCAGTCAGGGATTTTTTGATTTGTTCAAAGGAATGTCGCGATTGAGGGGTCCACCTTACTTCATTTTCTTTCTTTAACATGGTCGTTATAAGCTTTAACTCCTCAGCAAAGTTAGGCACAAACCTCCTTAGGAAATTAATTTTACCGAGGAAAGATTGAACCTCCTTCCTAGACCTCGGGATTGATAAGGCTTGTATCACCTCAACTCTATTGGGATCAATCCGGACTCCCTCTGCTGATACTATGTGGCCTAGTAACTTTCCCTCCTTCATGGAGAATAGAGATTTTTTGGGGTTTAATGAAATGCCAAACTTTCTGCATTTCAAGAAAACTTTCCTGAGATGGCGACGGTGTTCCTCATCAGATTTTGAGAATACTGTGATGTCATCCAGATAAACGACCACAAACTTATCCCTTTCCCCGACGAAAGCTATGTCCATGGCACGCTGGAATGTCGCTCCTGCATTCATAAGTCCAAATGGCATCTTGGCATACATGAATGTGCCCCATGGAGTGGTGAATGCTGTGTTTTCCCTGTCTTCAAGCAAAATAGAGACCTGATTGTAGCTAGAGAAACCGTCAATCATGGACATCCTGGAAGCTCCTGTCACCCTCTGCAGTATATGTTCCATCTTTGGCAGGGGGTAGTTATCTTTTCGCGAGCTTCTGTTCAGGTTTCTGAAGTCTACACAGAGTTTGATCTCTCCATTCTTTTTCCTTACTGGCACCAAATTAGCCACCCATTCTAAATATCTCAGTGGGACGATGATATGAGCTTGAAGCAACTTCTTCACTTCTCTTTCCATGATAGGCAACAACATGGGATTGATCTGTCTCATCTTCTGCCTGAATGGATTTGCCTCCTCTTTTAATGGGATTTTATGCTCTATGACTGAGGTGTCGTAGGTTTTGAGGTCTTCGTAGGTCCAGGCAAACACATCAGCGAATTTCCTTAAAAGCGCAGTATATTCGGACCTCTGTTCCTCTGTCAGACCCTTTGATAATTTGACATACTTGGGCTCACTCTCGGTTCCAATATTGCACTGAATAGTATCAACGTCCTCCTCCGATATCTTTCCTTTGACCGACACGTCGTTACTATAAAAAATCCTTTCCAAAGGAACGAGTCCCATGGGAATATGGTTGTTGGGCAGCTGTACAATGTCACGCCTTGCAATCTGATTCAGAAGATTACCCCCATCAGGCTCTTCCTCTGAGACGACATCTTGGTCTATGTGCATTTCTGAAAATTCCTCAACAGTTTCCAAGAATCTCTTGACCTCAAGATCATCCTCAAATACCTTCCAATGTTTGACGTTGTCAGGTATGGAGGGTCTGTATTTTACTTCTACATCATACCTGAATTTGGGTGGCAGAGGTATTTTGAAGTTGCTAGCCGATGCAGCCATGCGTTCTCCTCTCTTGGGATGAAAGAAATATTAAATGCCGAGAAGAAACTGTCAACAAGGCCCCATACCTCATTCCTATAACTCTTGAATCGAGGATGCTTAGCTAGATAAGCGTTCTTGACCTGCTGAACCACCAACTCTGCATCACCGAACACTGCTACTTCCTGAATTCCCATTTCCCTCGCAGCCCTTAGTCCCAGAACAAGAGTCTCATACTCTGCCACATTGTTAGTAGCTTTAAATTCTAATTTGTATGATAGAGATATAGTTTCCTGAGCAGGTGACACAAAAACTAATCCAGCTCCAGCACCTTCTTGGGAACAGGCTCCATCAAAAAACATTTTCCATATTGGGGTGATGGAGAGAGGAACTTTAAGGGAAACAGTGGGCTGCTTTCTGAGTCTCAGAGGCGGCTCTGGGGAATGGGTGAGCTGCAGTAAACTGGAGCCTAAATCAGTGTCCAAGTCAAAAATAGGATGGTTGGTGGGGTTGGCTTCATCACTGATTATATAGGCCAATTGAGCTTCCCTGTACAGTCTTCTATGCTCTCCTCCGAACACTGGGATAGTAACATATGTGAGGTCCATCTGCAAGGTTCCCCCCAGCCTTTTTATCCATGATCTTGATAACAACATACCGAACTTGGGGGGGACATCGGCTACTACAATATCCATGACCACACTTTTCATGGGCAGTTGAAACAAGGTCACAACCAGGTCTTTGATCACTCTAAGACACTGAACTCTCCTATAGTCAAAGGAATAGAGGTCATGATAGGCTCTGGTAACTTCTAGTCCCAACTCTTCCATAACAGTTTTGGGCATGAGGTTGTGAGAGGCCCCTGAATCCATCAAGCAGTTGTGCAACACTTTGTCATGTATGTTCAGGGAGGTGTAGAAGGGAGGGGATGAGTCACCTCTATCTTCTATCATGGGACCCAGGACAACTGACGGCTTCTCGTCTTGGAGGTTTATGGAGTCCGAGGGAAGGCATGAGGCTTCATAATGTAAAAGCTCAGAGAAACGTTTTTTAAATTCGTCATGTTTAATCAGCTCAGTAAGGGGCACAAGGATTCTGATCTTTTGAGTCTCATGCTCAAAATTAAAAGAAGATGTAGGCTTTGGAATTTCTTTTATTTCAGGAACGTGATTATGGACAATGGGAGAGGGGGTTTGAGCTTTCTTACCTCTGTGACCATTTTCTACTTCATTAGCAGGTCTCTCTGCTCTAATGGACTGCTCAGGGCTATCAGGCACTGCTATCTTTTTATCATACCTCAGGTTGTACCTGCCTCGGCCGCCAATAGCTTTGTCTCCCTTGCTTAGCTCATTTAGCTGGCTATCCATGAGAGACTCCTCGTATGCAGATTGGGTGAGGTGAGGAAAAGGAGGGGTGTCTCCAAAGCAATGAATCTCAGGATCAAGCTCGTCTGCTTCTCTTTCTTCTCCCTCGATCATGAAATTATTTTGAAAAGGGGCCTGGATCTTCTGGTCTTCTCTGTCTCTTCCCTTTTCTCTTTGCATATTCGGGGGAGTAAAATTGTTCGGCCTCCTGAAACCTCCCTTGTTTTCGGCGATCTGAGGGCCTTTATATGCTTGCCTCCCTTCCACCCTCATTCTCTCCATCTCTTCAGACAAAGACTTCACCATCTTAGTCAGTTCATCCACTTGAGGGTGGGGCACCGATGATCCAGAAGCTGAGGCTTCTGAACTTCCTTTTCTTCTGTCTGCGTCGGCCTTGTTCCTCAGTCTGTCAGCTGCTAATACATTGGATTCCACTTCTATGGCCGCATATTGCATTTGGGTTAAGGAGGTGGCTCTTCTTTCTCTTAACAATAGGCAGAAATCAGGATCAAATGCTCCAGCATAGGAAATTTGGGTAGAGGCTTCTGAGGGATTTATCTCTGCAGGAATCTTATTATACATTTTGTTAAACCTTTTGGAGAAGTCAGAGATCGACTCTCGTTCCGTCTTCTTCAGAGACCCAAATTCTGTAATGTAATACATGAAGTCCTTTTTATCTCCCCACTGCCTTAGGAAAGCACTATCCAGAGCCTCAATCCCAGCAATAGATCCTGGGGCCAATCCTTTAAACCACTTCCTCACTTCACCATCCAGGCTCTGGACGAAAACTCTCATCCAGACATCCTCATTTTTCGATATTGAGGTTGTCTGCATAACTGTAGAAAGCAGCTAGGTGCTCTTCAACAGTTAAGTCTCCTTCCCCAGTGAACTTGGGCATGTATTACAGGTAATCTCCAACAGGGAGAGGATTCAAAGGATGGGGAAGAACTAAGGGAGCGTATCTTGCAGCGACTATGGCATCCATTCTATTTAGAGGGGGATTGGCACCAGCCATAGGGATGTTAGGTGGAGGAGAGCTTGGAGGAGAAGGAATTCGCTAAGGGGGAAGCGAGAGTAAATCTCGGATTGGGGTGGGAAACAAGAGGTGATTCAAGGAACAGGCTACCGAGCTCCAGTCGACAGGTTCTCCTTCCTGTGCAGGAGTGGGGAATTCTTCTGAGGTCGGGGGTCTACGCCAAGGTATAGCTTCAAAGGAGAGGGGAGTGACAAATTCTTGTCCCTCCGGTCCCAGACCAGGAGAGGAAAACTCAACAGGAACACTCTCAAAATTTAAGAAACGGGAAACTGCAGAGATAGGCCTGTCAAAAATCTGAGGAGGAGAAAAAGGGGCTCCAACAGAAGGGTATGGTGGATTACCTGGTTTGGTGATGGATGCCTCTTCCTCAGAGGCCTTTCCCTTTCTGAGCGCCGCCTCTGGATTTGTTTCGGGCGTAGCTAGAGGCAGCTGTGGGTGAGACCGCGTATGCCTACCTCTGAAAGCCACAATTAACTGAGCAGGTTCTCCCCAGCGGAGTCGTCACAATGGAGTCGCCAGGTGAAAATTAGCAATCTGAAAGGCTTTGATGATCCGATGCACCTTCGGATTCAGAGGCTCAATGTCGTTCTACCCAGGGAAAATCTTCAATTCCGTCCCCGACAACGGTGCCATAAATGTTAGCGTCAGAAGTCACTCCTGGATTGCTTGCAGGAGCAGAGCCCAACGCCCATCAGTTTTATGTCACGATTTGTTTATAAAGGGTGATCAAATGAAGATAATGGCTCTAGGAGGTATCACTCTAACTCAGGGACTGAGTCTGGTACGTAGAGAACAGAGGAGGTCTGGAATCCTAACTTCAGCCAGTGGGTTGATTTAAAAATGAACAGGTGGAAGACTTAGGAGAAAGTGGACAAACAGCTCTGGGCAACAGGCTTGCAGCGGTTTGTAGGAGAAAAACTCTGATAGTAGGATCCTCCTGGTTCAAAGCTTCAAGGAATTGAAAGAAGACTTGACTGGATCCTCCAATTCCAAGTCGTTCAGCGTTAAGGAAATCACAAAAACTGATTAAAGGATCCGTAGCTATTACAGTGATCCATTACAACATCATCCTATAATAGCTATAGCTCGACTGGATCCTCCAATTCCGAGATGCTCTAACACAGTGTAAACAAAGACATGAGAGAAACTTGCATTCATCAGGCAAGAAGTCTCCAAAGTTCATACATAACCAGAAAAACAATGCTTCATTAAAACTTTACAACCAGGGAGCACTGCTCAACCATCGATCCTTCCAAAAGTGGCAAAAATGCCTACATATACTTGGAACAAAAATACTGGAAGCTAAATCGAGACATCGCATTGAAGACATTACATCTGCATGTTTACTGAGCATGCAGTCTCTGGACGTCCGTGGACTTTAGTCAGACACAATCGCGTTCCAAAGGACCTGTGAATGAATTGACAAGCTTACAGTCATTCCTTGGCTTTCCATTTATGGTGGAAACAATGTCCAACCACCATCGACTGCTGCAATAACTGTTTCATTGGGATCGGGAAAGGCCCGGGTTGATTTTGCTCCTGCAGGACATGGAGGTGCTCGGGATGACTGGAGATCTTGATATGAGGAGTAGAACAGATGGTGACCGAGCAGGGGGAGTTAGACACACCTGAAGCAGCTATGGAATGAGGAGAGGCCACACGAATGAATGATAGAAGGAAAGCGATAGGAAAAACTCACGTGGCAGAATTCATGAACTTTGGGGTGTAAGATCTGGGTGGACGAGACACAGGGACCAGGAAGAAGTTATGAGCTGTCATAACACGGGAATAGGATGTGGCGGCAAGGAGGCATGTGATGAGGCTTCGGGTTTTCAGGGATTCAGGATTCACGAGTTTGGGATGCATGAACTCCTTGCCTCCGAAAACCCCGATATCCCGATATGCGATGAGCTCCTCCTCTACGGGTTAGCCCTCCTGGCTATTCTATAATCCATAAGACTTCCCACTATATGACCGGAGCCAAACCTTTGACGGGACTTCGACGTTTTCGATGTATCGATACACCAGTCCTCGGGACTCGCGATAGCGTGCCACCTGTATTCCACTTGTTCTCGCGGTCCCACACACTAATTCGACGATTGCCATGACATCGCTTCTCGCGACCTCGCAACTTTATGCGCAACTCTTCGCAGCTCGGACTCATGGACATCCGAGTTTGCGATATGTCGATGCCACCTGTACTCCACTATAGTCCTCAGCCCCATCAGGAAATCACGTATCGGGATATCGCGATTCCTGCTGCCATGTGCGCGGGACCTTCATTTTCCCGATCCCCGACTCTACGTGATCTCTCGCCACGTATCTCTGTTGACGGACGGTTATGATCTTCTCAGCACTTCGCGTCTTGCGAAATAACGGAACTGCTCTTTGCGTGTTGGAGTCGCGATGGGCGAAACGTCACAATGGCCAAGCCTTGCGACACGCGCCACTGGATCGGACGACCTATATTCAGCCTCCAAACAAAAGAGACTTCTCTGCTGCTAAATGCCGAGTAATTTGGCAACTCCAAGATCCCGATAACTGTTGATCTGCTTCGAGGACGGATCTCAACTGCTGATGGCAATACTTCGCGCGCTCGATTGATATGTTACTTGGAAAACAAGAATTCTCCCGAGCTGCGCTCGAGCATTTTGTGCAACTTGCAGACCTGCATGCTTCTCGAATCCGTGACAAGAATAATAGCTAACAGAGAACACAACTATGATTAGGTACTTAATATACAAGAACACGATAAACAACATGGATGACAAGAGGCTTTTCAAAATTGCTCTAGACTCTAGCCAAAATAACTAATAGCCCAAGCAGGGATGGCATAATGATGCCAAGTCTTGGCTAAATAATTGGGAAATAAAAGAAGACGTTATTTTGTAGAATACTAATGATATTAAAAATATTGTTCAAGCTAAATTTAAGGTGAATCTATGGTGCAATAAATAATTAGAGGATACAATAAAATTAAGATATTATTACGAGGTGGTTAACCCTAATCTTGAAGATCAAAAGTATCTCTCTGTTTTGACTAGCATTAAAAAGAGAATCAATATTGCTAAAATAAGAACTAATTCTCACGAGTTGCATAGTGAGACTGGGCATTGGACAATCCCCAAAAGATTATGGCATGAAATAATCTATCACATTTGTGACACCAAGAGTGTTGAAGATGGAAAGCACTTTCTTCTGGAGTTCCCTACGTATACCCAAATTAGATCTCAATTTCAAAATATCTATCACAATACCAACCTTCCTAACCTTCTAAGTCATCAAAAATATAGTGATCTTGGAACACTTCTCCTAATGCTTTTCAAGCATCGAAATAACATTATAAAGAAATCCAAATAATCTCTTACCTTTCTTAAGGTCTGATAGACCAATTTTGGTCTCAGCGGACGTTAACCACCACCACCCTTCACTACTACATATTGAAAAAAATTCGTCGAACTATTTCTGACGGTACGGACAAAACTGGTCGTACTCTCGAAAAATACAAGATAAATATTTAAAAATTTCATTTTGTTTTAAATCTTGCCCGCATTCGTATTTGTTTTCAATCTCACCCACATTCATCAGACTTGAGACAAAAACCTCTCTATTTGTCTCAATACTGACACTAGCTCTATCTTCGTCTCAATATCGACAATACCTCTATATTCGTCTCAATATAGACGACACCTCTATATTCATCTCACTATCGACAATAGTAGGGCTAGTTGTTACTCTCTTCAAACGGTCTCCCACTATTTGACTAAGTCAACATTGAATTGGTTAATTATCGTCGTAATTCCGATGGACAAAAATAATAAATATGTTGCATCTAAGAGATGTCGTGACAATTTTGCTATAACGACGACGGTTCAAAAAGGGTATAAGGTGTTCTTGTCAAGCAAAAAACATATTTATTTTCATATGTCAATTGTATTAGAAAAATATAATAGATATTCTATTACACCACTCAATTTTATAAGATACTCATCATTGTATTTTTGTGGGGAAGAATGTTAGAAAATATTAGAGGTGGGAAAAAAAATAAAGAGGGTGAAAAGGGTGACAGTAAATGTTATTTCCCTTACAAAAGATATTGTACTGCATGTCCCGTAAGAATTTTAATAGGAACAACTAAAAGACATTGTAGGAGATATGGGCACATTGACGGGGGATTAAATGAATATCATCCTATGGTAATTATCTATATATATTCATTATCTGTCTTTATATTGATTGTATTTATAAATTTTATATTGTTTTAATATCTCTTATACACACTAATTTTGCATGATTGTTTGCAATTATAAAGTTAGAATTGCCCCCTAACTTTATGTAGAATGCACCAAGTAGTAGTAGAAATGATGTTGTACAAGTTGAGGAACATGAAGAGAATAATGAAAATCAAGTTAATGATCCCATGGAAGAAGATGAAAATAATAACATAGTTCAAGATGATGGGACAAATCAAATGATCCAAGACTTGTTCACTCAGTTGGATGACGATGGGGACAATGATGGTATTTATGATGAACCGATGATAGAAAAGACAAATAAACGACTTTATAAAGGCTCAAGAGCAAATCTTTTCTCTGCTACATTGTTGCTGGTGAACTTAAAGGTTATGATTCATTTGTCAAACACTTGTATGACACAGACCCTAAGGTCTGTAATATGTTTCATCACATATATTGTAATGTTCCTGACTTAGCTAGTCTAGGAAACTCTGTTAGTGTGTGTGTAGGATTAATTGTTTACAACATATAAATGAGCATACAAATAATAATGGTGACAAAAGATTGCAAAGCTTATATTATGATATCTCCATGGAGTAGAAATATCGAATGTGGTTGAATAAAATAAATCACTCGGCTAGATCAATGACAAAAGGATCTTAACCAAAATACAACAACAAATAAAACAATAATACCTGATACCAGAAGAATGATGTGGAATGCAATGGATGAGATGAAGAACTGTTGCGGATATGACAACTTGTACGACAATTGCTGCAAGTCTGGAAAGTTGTCCCCGGTGGCTATACCTCTCGAAAATGCTTGGAAACTGTCCCAAACAATGTGCCCTGCTCTGCCTCATAGTCTTGGTGAATTTCTAGACCTCAATTGGTGTATCTGGTCCCCAGATGGATCCCCCTACGGGAAATGCGCCCCCTTTGCTACTGGAAAATTGCGCCCTAGTGATTCCACCATCGGAATTGACTGATGTGTGTCTCAAAATGATCGCCTAGGCATACTGTTAATTGGGTCAGAAGGATTTCCTCGGATCTAATCTGATGATCGCTCGGGAACCCCGAATGTGTCCTCCCTAAGTGTCGCACTCCCAATGTCTGGAAAGTGCACCCCGGATGATTCCTTTGTCGGAATCTGATGAGGAACTAGGAAAAAGATGTGCCTTGCCTTCCTCTCAACTAGGTCGGAGGGGAATCTTTGAAGTCTCCCTAAAAGGGACAAGTCGATCCACTAAACCTCCTCAAAAGTTGCGCCCTCACCCTGAATAAGTGTGCCCTTGTTGCTGCAACCTGCAAAATTGTTGTTGAAGATTGATGGAAGATGTGTGTGACCTCCCCGGTGACTAGGGTATGTCTCTCAACACCAAAATCAGCCACTGGTGTATTCCTCCTGGAATCCATTGAGCTGCCTCTCTTAATATGCGCCTCTCTCCTCAATGACAAGTCAAAATCTACATAATGATGAATTAGGTTTCTGAACCTTCTCTTATAGTTGCCTGAAACCCTAATTCATTCTTGATTTCTAATTTTAGCTCGTCTGTTCTATTTTTAGATCAAATTGGCTTAAAATATCTTTTAGCCACTTTTATCTCAATGTCACTTTTCGAATATAACACCTTTGACTGGAATGACCTCTAGTAACTATGTTTACCCCTTTCTGGCCATGGCTATAGTCTAACGGGGTGGTTTAGATGATTAAGCCTCCTCTCCAGAGCTCCTATTTGGAAAGGGACATTACAGTCCTCCCTTCCCGAAATTGTTTGTCCTCAAGCACTACCAATCCAGGGTGTTGCAACACCCGCTCGTTCTCCCAAGTAGCGTACTCTACTGGAAGCCCTCTCCATCTGATCAAACACTCTCTGATAACCCTGCTCCTCAATTTCCGCTCCCAGAACTCTAATACCTCCTTTGAAACCAACACCAAATATCCATCCTCATCTAAAGGGGGAAGCTCTTCTGATGTGATGATGAATTGTCCCACTGCCTTTTTGAGTCAAGATATGTGGAACACATTATGAATCTTTCTCCCCTCTGGAAGCTCTAGCTGATAAGAAACCTTGCCTACTCGACGCGTGATCCTATAAGGGCCACCAAATCTGTGCTTGAGCTTCTCGATGTTGTTGTGGGCAGTTTTAGCACAGGACTAGTACTACCAGAGTCCTGTTCTTCTACTAGTGTTAAGTTTTCCTCTTCAACAAAATGTCGGAGGGCAAAACCAATATTTCGGAGACAATGAATGTAGCAAACATGAGCTGCTGCAAGAGCATACCTATGTGCCACTGCCTGCTTGATGAACCTCTTCCTCTCCTTACAGAGCATCACCACCTCCTCGTTGTCCAGCCTTGAAGTTGAGCAACCCATCTCTATGTATCAATCTATCTAAGACCTCAACCAACCAATCATCTACAGTGATAGCCAACCCTTCTAGCCCTCAGCTAAGACCTTTCAGAACCAACCGAGTAAGACCCATCCAAGACCCACAAAGCCCTTAATCTGTCAAAAGCCCAACAAAATCTGAAAACATAGTGAGAAAATACCAATCCATGGTCATCTGGGTGGCAGTAGCAGCAGTAACACGGCAATAAGAACAAAAGACATCACCACCACCATCAGCGGCAGCAACAACATATTCATCCCCAAAGTACCCAAAACACAACAATGCTAGTATCCATTGGGCTGCCTGAACTTGAACTTGAGTTTCAGAGAACAATGGCCTCCATGCAATGGAGAAAAGGGCTGATTGTTGTGATTGTGCTACTGAGGTTGACACATTCCCTGCCGGCAAACTCTATATGCTCTCTCCTCAGATTTCTCTATAACAACACGAGTATATCAATATGAATACGAATGGCTGCTCTCACTCATGAGCATATAATTATCAATGACTACTGAGTGCTCTCACCTGAAATTTAATGCTAGAAGAAGTGGGTCATGGCTTAAGAGACAGAAGAATGTTTCCTGTTATCTGTAGTCAACGATGTGAGTGAGACCGACTGCAGTTATTGATATCAATGTATTGGATTGAAATAAATATATTAGGGGTGCCCTATGCTGAATATTGACTCTGATTGGGTGCAATTATGTTGGCAAAGGGGAATCTCAGTACAGAGAGCTTAGCTGCCACCTCCTGACTGCTGATCTGGACTACCACAACCCACCTTCTTCCTCAACACAAGACAAATCCGCACCCTTAAATAAAACAAAAACCATTAAGACAAGAGCTGTGACGTTCCGTCAACTGACAGAAAAAGGGAGTGCTTGAATACCCATTGTGGACAGTGTCCTCAACTTTCAAATTCCGTCAGCGAATCGCCAATTATATATGCTTCTGCGGAGACCCTCATCCGCAATTGTTCCTTCTTGCCTGCACACTACTATTGGAATCGTAGACAGTGAACACACTATGCGTCAATATAACTTTCTTTATACTGATGGTGAGGGAGGGCATCAACATTTGCTAGCTTTATCAAATATGAGGTCACTTGTCAACATAATCCTATAAATTCAAAAGAAGAGTTTAAGAATTTCCTAGAATCAGTTTGTAGTTAATGCAGTTAATAGAATTACATTCTTAATTATTTAAAATATTATAAAATGCAAGTTTAAAAATATTTTAAAATACAAGTTTAATATTAGGATAAAATTCATTTCAATTTTTTTCCGAACTTATAGGAAGTCATAGTTGATTAATAAGTGGACAAACTCAAATAAAGTAAATTAATAAGTGGACAAACTCAATATTGTTAGTAAGTTTATTTTTTTTGAAATTTTATTGATTCAATAAATTGTTTAAAATAAGCCAAAACTAAAAAACTAAAATTGTATAATTAAAATTCTCATTAATCAAATAAAAAAAATTCTACTAATTTTATAAAAAAAATAAAAAATAAAAAAAATTGTTCACTTATTAACTAACTCATTTTTAAATAATTATTTTTAATTTAAACCACACAACATAATTTATATTTATTAAATACCTACTTTATTAACTAACTCCTTTTTAAATCATTATTTTTAATTTAAACCACAAAACATAATTTATATTTATTAAACACCTACTTTATTCATATAATTTGAACTTTGCACCCACTCTTTTTCAATATTTAGACATTTCTTGTAGAGGAAGAAAAGTGATTCCATATTTATCGGTTGCTCCTATTCTCATACAATGAGGTATTGGATATTTCATCACAAAGTGATTCTTAGTTATTTATATTATGATGTAATAAAGTATTTATATTCTGATTCAATAAAGTATGGGTATGTATTTGATATTTCATATCAAAGTATTTATTATTTTTTATTTATTAAAAATTTACATTTTCAATTTAATTTAAAAATTAACACATACAAGGCCGTAGGGGTATTATAGGATTGGCAAGTGCCATGTAAATGGAGTGAAATTTGTAAATAAAGTTTCATGTTCGATTCTCACCCCGATTTACTTGTGTGTCATTATTGCGGGCACACCTCCATCATCTTAGGGTTACGAATTTTGGAGCACTTAAAAAAAAATTAAATTGATGAAACTTCAAGTTTAAATAATTACCCTTATTTAATAAATTAGAAACAATTTTAATGCAGTTTGAGTGGATCTAATAATCAAAAACAAATGTTTTCTCTATAAAAAAAAATTACAAGTTCAAAACCAGCTAGAAATAGAAGTTGTACATGTTATTTAATATTTGGTCTATTATAATGAGACTCTAATAGTAAAAACTCTTTGGGATAAAAGCCATAAGTCACTTGTCTCAACTCTTACCAAGTCACAAGCTCCTACTAGTACTGGCGTGAAGATTATCAATACTAACCACACACTATTTGATCAATTAAAAAAATAATCACATTCTTTTTGTGATTTATGATGAGACTCCAATAATAAACAACCCCTTGATAAAAGAATAAGTGACTTATCTCGATCCTTACCAAGTCACAAACTCCTACTAGTCCTGACTTGCAGACTGTCTGTACTAACTTCACACTATTTGATAAATTAAAATAATAATCACACTTTTTTGTGATTTATATATAATAATCACACTCTTTCTGTGATTTATATCCTCTTTTTTATTGACCAAGTTGATTTAACTCTATCACACTTTTTTGTGATTTATATATAATAATCACACTCTTTCTGTGATTTATATCCTCTTTTTTATTGACCAAGTTGATTTAACTCTATAATTAGTAGGTATCTTTAATCTCACTCTCAGATGTGACCGTTTTTTTTTTCTTAATACAGGCTCGTATACTGTATATTTATTCGAGACCCATGGTTGAAAATTCTATTCCTTGAGAAATTTTAAAAAGGTAATTAATTTGTATTTTACAATTTTGTGAATATTTTTTTCTGGTTTCATACCATCAAAAAACTGGACAGCCATATTCCATCGATCACTAAAAAATTTCCAATCATTTAATCCATACGAACAGTAAAAGCAAATTTCCAATCATTTAATCCATACGAACAGTAAAAGCTATTTCATTGCCTGTGAATTATCATTGAAGTCTGCCACCAATGCCACGTGGACAGCTGCTGTGTGCATTTAGAACTTGACAGTCACTCTGGCCATCAATGGGCGTCAACCTGGAACAAGCATTCCGTCATTGACGATCACATGCAAGCATTCCGTTACAACATTTTAATTGCCAAGCAACGCCGTTTAGGTGAAGTGACAGGCCGAAATTTACCGTGGGGAATCCGAATTTACCCGGGGGAATGTCGGCCGATTCTAGTCAGTAGTCCGACATTTTATCTCACGGGGTTAATATTTCGCACGTGCCAAGCCGCCTGGGAAAAGAATCTCCGTTGTCCCCTCGTACGTGCCGGGATATATTTTCTTCCATTTTTTAAACCTAAAATATTTATGAAGGCTTTATAATAGATTTATGGAGCAAGGGTCTTGAGCTTTGTTCTTTTGTTTAATGTGGGTCAATTCTGTTTCAAGGGGTATGTGGCGTGGGGTGGAATGAAAAGTATGACGATCCTAGGGGAGGGAAAAGGAGAGAATATAGGTTTGGAGCATAATATAAGAGGAGGAATGTCTCTGGTAATGTGCCATGATCCCACTGAGGATAAGTGAGAGCAACCCTTGAGAATAAGCATTTTGGAAAAAAATACATGCTTTGTTTATGAGGTCCTAGATATAACATTATTTTACATCATTATTCTTTATAATATTCTGTGAATGATGTTGAAATATGTTCACTTAAATATCTGACACAAAAATATGATATATATGGTTTTATCTAAACACATTATTAATCAAAATTGTTTGTGTTTTCTAATTTTAATATAGTTTTTCTTATTACCAATGGTAGGTTGTAGGTGTGGGGATTATATTTGATCCCGAATGAAATGTAGAAACAGAATTTGTTGGGCTTTAAGCATTGCTTGTAATAACTATGCAATAGCAATGGTAGTTTTTCAAGGTATATATTTATTTAAAAAGTAAGGTGTTGGGTATATGTTATATTATTTTCACGAGTAGTAGTGTCACATATTTGGGTGGTTTTTCAGCGCATGGTTTTTTATCAATGGTTTTCTATTTCTGGTTGAGGAATTAGGGTTGTTGACTAATCCAGGTCATTGGGTTAGGGTTTTTCATGTTGATGGCTCTTATATGTATATTGTATTGTAAACAATGTATCACTATGAATGAATATAGAATATGCTAGTTTTCCCAGTTTAGGTTTCCAGGGGAAAAATCTTTGTGTAATGTTTGTATTTGCCATTGTATCTTCTTTGTTCTTTTACTGAAAATTTGTTTGCAGTAAATATTGTACAAGGTTAAAATCTGCATAAGGTGTGTTTCATGCAACTATAATTGATGACTCCTCAATCATTATAAGGTCCCTCTTAAAACACTCTAGTCCTTAAAATCCTTGCCTACCTCATCTGGTTCAAAGAATGATAGAATCATCCCATCGTTTTGAAGAAATTTCTTCCTTTCAAGTGTAACTTGCAAGGACATCATGAAGACATTGATCTTCTTGCAAATATGGTGGCATCCATGAATGAAGGTCGATTAATAAAAAGGGGGTGTGTGTGTGGTTCCTTATTATACTCCTCTCCCTTGGCATTGATTAGCATTAAACTCGTGATGAATTTCTTGCATAAGTTCCTAACTTGACAGGCTCATACGGACTATGGGTCATGGCTATTAATATGTCACACTCCTTGATGTTTTTAGTTGTCGGTGCTTCTAACTAATAAGAGCTTTTTGAGTATGCAGGTTTCCATAATTAGTCACAATGCTAGAAAAACTTATGGATCAAAACTGTGAGTGGAGTTTTTAAAACATCCAAAACTCCATAGATAGTTTTGATCCAGAAGTTTTTCGAGCATGATAAGAGCTTGTTGATCCAACTCCTCTTTGTGTGTGGTTTTATTTGGTGGATTGAAGGGTGGGTTGGGCGAGCAATTTCTTCCATCCACGATGTCTTTGATTTTTGTGGTTTGGCCTCGAGAGCTTGCTCTAGTCGCCTTAATCTAAGGAATGTTGCGAATCAAAATTCTAAAATTTTCTCGGTGGGTCTTAGTGCTCTAGAAAACACACATTTGATTTGGATCATCCTTGAAACTATAGGAAGGATGGCTCGGTGTAGGAAGAACTAGTGTGCAATGTGCAAGTTGGTGGAGGTCAATAGAAGTGTGAAGCAATGTGAAAGTGGGGTAGCAGAAGCCCAACAATGTATTGTAACCTCGCCTCTACAATGTAAATGTTGGCAAGAGGGTTGGAAGGAAATTTGTTGATGGAAATTCAAGAGTGATACAAGGATGTTGTT
>JZKD02S1947472.1:26020-54332 GCA_000966675.3 Picea glauca | reverse complement strand
TCCTGCATGTGTTCCCTTGCATCGAGCATAGGTATATTCTACTACATGTAACTAGTTTTCTTGTCCACAAAACTCATTTCCTCTCTTGTATCATGGAATTATTTTACCTCTTTTTCAAACTTTAATATGAAAAAAAATCAAAAACCAAAAAATTAAGGGTGAGAAGAGAGTATTATCTTCTATTGGCAATAGTCATGTCGCCTTTGAAGAGAGCACAAATGTTTTATTACATTCATCAAAGGTTTGGGTTTAGTATGTCCTTAGGAAGTTGAAATTGTTACTCATAGTTTACTCCTCCGACTGGTTATTCTTCCAGTCCCTATGGAGAATTTGTTGATGCCTCCTATGTCACAAAATTTTGTCAATGTTCAGTATTGAATCTATGTTTCTTGAGTTATCCATCTGACTCATGCTCTTCTTCAAAGGAAGTCTAAACCTATGTCAGACATTCCTCATAATTCTTGAATTTGCATGTTGGCCATCCCTTTACAAGTGAACCTTAAAATCACATGAAGGTGTTGTCCTACCTTGCACCCTGGGATTACTTTCATCATTGGTAGGTGACCTTTAACCCAAAAAATGACATATCTTCATTGTCTGTTGACTGGGTTGTTTCCCTTGTGTTCGACGACAATAAATCTATTCACACATTGGGATTCATGTAGTGTCTTGGATTCCATTAGACCCTATTGGTGGTTTCGTTGCCTCCGACAATTTTCATTATTGGTTGTTATTCAAAAGGTGTCTTTTGTGTACTACATGCATCTGGTGCACACAAGAGACACACATGGTCATTGGTTCGTGCATATCATGTCTGTCTGAGTTCTTCCTAACCATCAAGCTTTTCCTTGTACTTCACGTTGGATTATGGGGGATACCTTAATTCCTTCCTTTCAACAGATCTCATTCCATCAACTTCAACTCATCTATTCTGGAATTGAGATCTAGATTCATAATAGTACCTAAAGTCTTGTAGTCATCAGTGGCAGGTTTTCTCGTCATCAACAATTGGGAATAGATTAATGTCTCTTGCTCGATGGATTATTCAAGTGTTAGACCTAAACACCTTTATTCACACTTTTTGAATGTACTCGGTTCCTTGATGCCTACTTTCATCATCGGTGGGTTGTCTCATGTTTGTTAATGGTATACCTCAATGACCAGTAATCAAACAAAGTCTCATTGTCTTCGACTTCAACTACTTTATTCACATGATGTGGACTTTCACCATATATAGTTAGTGTAGAAGACCTCATACTCATAGTAGAAACACCTCATACATTTTGTTGTAATTCATCACACCGGTCCTATATGACTTCAGTTATCATGGAATATCATATTGTACTTCATTATATACATATATTTTCAGTTGATTTTGAGATTGGACTCCACTGTGTTTTGATCGTTTCTATGACCACCTATGGCATATGTCTACTTTGTATTTCCTATTCATGGCCATGAATATTCATATTTTGTAGACACACATGGATCTGTAGTGTACTTCAAATTGGAATCCATGTGTACAAAGTCAATATGTTGTAATATTCTGACGAGTGACTAGTTCCTCTGGTTGGGTTCTCACTACTCCACTTCTGGGAATTGTAACAAATTTCGGCCATCATGATTGCTCCTTTGACCTCACACATTAGGGAACATTTGTTATAGAAATTTTTTCCACACCTTATGCATCATGCTTTGGTGGCCTACTCTTTCCCTCTGTAGACTCAGTTTCCCCATTTTTCTTAGTAAAAAGTCAAAAAATCAAAATTTTGTACATATACGCAGGCTACAATTATACAACTTGCGTATACGAATATTCCTCCATTACAGCCTGCATACATCAAGTTTTTCACTCAAAATTAAAAATACTTTGGGTTTTCCATGCCAAGTCACAAGATCCATGATCCTTGGCCTTTCATATGCTATAATTTTTCTAATTCGACCCTTCAATTCCCTTTGAAGGCTATAAATTGATCCATATACAAGCATTGAAGGAGGAGAAAAAGTTGAGAGCAAGTACAGTGGAGAAAATTTTCCTCATATTACATCCTTGGGTTTTCATCCCTTAGTCCTTTAAGTCTAAACTCTATTTATGTTCATACCCCCCAAACTCTCCCTATATTGTGAAGGAGGAACCCAATTACTCCTAGAACTTATGAGCTTTCCTTGTGGAGGATTGAAGCGGTGAAGGCCTAGGTGGAGGGACTTAGTTTCTCAGTTTCAAAAAGTTGGTTATACAGGAGGCTTCCACCTATGTACTCCTATTGATTATATTAATATAAATACTCTTTTCTCATCCAATTATATGTTTCAAATGTTTATATTATTTTCCATGGGTAAATTTTATATACATGTTAATGGATGATGCTAATTTATATGCTAATTTGCTTCTTTTATTCTTTCAGTTTTTAGAAATGGTTTTTATTTTTTACATTCTGATACGTTTTTTAATAAATTTTGTCCAGAGCTTAGGATATGGAACAACAAATTTTTCCAATAAGTATGGTCTGAAGCTCAAAGGATCAGAAGGCACAAGTCTTCTCAAAATTCTTGGAGTTTCACAGGGAAAACTCCATCCCCCATGGAGCCATTGTTAACACCTACTTTGTTCTACAATGTGTTTTGTTCCTCATTCATTCTCACTTGTCATTTCAAATTTAGTATAAGTTATAAATATTTATCATTATGTTGTTAAAGGTTTAATATCACATCTTAAAGGGATTAAAATAATGCTAGATCGAATGAATGAGATGGACTTAGTTTTGTGAGAGGGGGACATAAGGAATTATACACGTGTTTAAATGATTGCTTGATGACATCAATTGGATTCAAATATTTTTGTTTAAGTCATAAGTCATGTCATAATCTATACTTTGTGATTATGTAACTTAGTAAGTTGTAGATTCAAAGTCTAATCCTCCCAAGAAAGAAAAAGGACAAATATGGTTGAGCACTACAGGAACTTCCACATGTCCTTGTTCATGATTATTTCGAGTACTTTGGAGAGTCGTGGAAGTTGTGGATTGTACTGCAAAGTTCATGAGCATGCAAAAAGTTTAGTAATTACCATTATTCAACCATAGCATGTGAACATGGGTTGTCTTTTCTTGTATACACGTCAATTTTCCAGAAGGTTACACAGATGCGGCTTTTCTAAAAACATATTTGCAAAACTGACGCATTATTCGTTACCTACAACAACTCGTCGATTTGAATTTTTACCCACAGAGCTAGCAGATCCCCTATTATTCTCATTACACAAAATACATATCCCTTCTTTGTAGCCAAGAGTCTAGTCTTCTTATCGCAGTTGCGCAGATGGGTAAAGATGGACATGTAAATAGGAGAGATCCCGAAGGACCTAAGATCATGGAGGATTATGAAGACAATTGCCACATTTTTTATTGGGCAGGTTGGTATCTTTTATGTACTAAGATGGATGGTCATAATTACGCTACAGCTAGGGCATTTTCTAAGAGTTTCAATGGACAATGGACCCAAATTACAAACTTGGTCATGAAGGTTACAAAGGATTCCATAGAAGTTGTTTGCAACCTCTCGACTGATGGAGAAAAGTGATTTAAGAATAAATTGATTACAGGAGGATATGTAAATCAATTTTTGAAACCCGAACATAGAGACCTTAATTGGGCCAAAGGAATTCCCAAGGATTGGATTGTTGATGAATGTATGGAAGCCTTACTCATACTTAGAAGATTCATCACCTGTGAGGAGCGTTATTCTGTTGTATTTTTATTTCATCTACAAATTTTGTTTCATCTGGAAGGAATTAAGAGAATGAATCTACCCTATTATTTCTTCAGGGATCTCAACAAGACGACTATGAAGATCCAAGAAAACCCTAAAACCCATCCTCACGGAATTTATCATCAGTTCTTGATTAAAGTACTTGTCAAATCTGATCTAGGGAAATTATAGAAGACTTGGGATCAATTTTTGATACAGTCGGGTTTTGAGAAGAAAGTGCATCCTTCTGTTGCACAATCACATGATAAGGTTTCTAAGATTGAAAACGAAACTCCATCTAGCACTAGTCAACTAGTTACTTCAAAGAAGAGAAAAAGAGCATCTCTCTCAAAGACTTCATATGAGCTTGTGAAAGCTCCTCCAACTAGCCAACAAGCAGATGTAGGGTCTTCCCGTATCATAGGTGGAGCTAAGCATATTTTCCCTTTTTCACAGAAGACTTATTCTAGAAGGACCAAGAGGCCAGATAAACCTAGGTTTTTCATGGAAGATAAAAAACATGAAACAAAGAAGCATTTGAAGATATAATACAACCTAAAGATCATATCCCAGAGATTACTCCTCATGCCTCAAGCTACTTTGAAGATAATGTTTCTAAGTACAAATTTTTGATAAGGAAATGAAGCAAAAAGCATCAAAATAAGTTTAGGATGAAGTCTAAAGCAGTGTATAAACCTGTTATCACAGAGAAGGTCATCATCATTGATGAAGATCCTGTTAAACCTTTGGAGAAGCCATCTACTAGTAAGAAAATCCCTCTAATCAAGCCCGAGAGGAACAAATCTGAAAAGGGAAGTCTGGAAATGAATAAAAAGACACCTACAGACACAAACAAAGTCCCTTCTAGAAAACATGGTAAGAAGAATGTGAGAGGCTTGAACCATAAGATTGGATCTGAAGGGGATACACCCACAAGAATGAAAAGTAGATCTCAATCCAAGTAGACCAAAAAGGATAGTTTGGATTTACTAGATGAAGTAGTTGCATCAGTCTTTCATGGAGATATGACAGTTTGAGAATTCTACCCCAAATGAAAAATCCTAAAGTTGTGATTTATGTTGATGGAATATGAGATAACCTTTTTGTTTCTCGTGTTTAAGATATCATGCTTCTTTTTGTTATGTTCAGTTGTAGATTGGGTGAAGAAAGGCATAAAAAATGTGCAAAGTTAGTGTTTTGTATGTTGCTACAGGAAGTTCCCACAGTAACGCATACAAAAAAACAGGGGTGCTACAGGAACACATGTAGGAGCCGACTTTGCTACTAATCTCACACAGTTTCATATTTTTGAAGCAGAGGAGGGATATACCTATGATATCATCTTATGGATCATGTTATGGATATATACACCTTTTGTGGATATAAAGGATATATTGGGATACAAAGATAAATGTATATTGGGCACCGGGATTGAGTTGTCAAAGGTTGGATTCATATGGATCTTTGAAGATTAGATATATCTGGGAAGGATAAAGAGGACATTGCAGTGTTATCATTTGAATGGAGAACAAGTCAAACAAAAATTATTTTATGCAAGGTTGTTGCCTTGATCTTAGGAAGTTTTTGTAAACTGTTATTATTTTGTATACCAACAGTCAAAGGTTGAAATTCATTTTGATTTTTTGTAGGGAATGGTTTTGAGTTGTCCCCGATGGTCAGGATCGGCCATAAGTAAATGTAACTAATTCAAAACACTATATATTAAATGATGGAGAATAAGAAATTTTTGAATCCCTGTTTCTGGCTTGATATTGCATTTCTAAAGATTGTTTTGATCTATCTTGCCTATGTAAAGACTTCAGTTGTTAATGAAATTGATGGTTAGTCTATTATCTTTCTTTAGTTATCATCTTCATGTTTTCCTCTGAAAAATTAGTTGATGTTATACGAGCTTATGACAAATGATTTTTGTGCTGAGAAGGTTTCTTTAAATGGTTTTAGTAATCTTTGCCACATTGGTGTTTTCCTCCTTAAATCTTATTTAGAATGAATTTCGGATAAAGGTTTTTTCCTCTGCTGCATAAAGACATTAAAGAAAAGATTTTTTATTGGTGTATTTATCAGGGTTTTTTTCCCCTTCTCTCAATCACATCACTTAAAATCTTAAAACTCTAGCCATCAGTTTTGTTTACCTTAATTGTTTCACTTAGGTAAGTGATCTTAACAAATCAGATCATCATTCCCTTTCAAAGCAAGGATTTATCCATTTAAAAAACCCATATTGAACATTTTGAAACAAGGTGTGCTAGGCTTAACTCCGTAGAAGTATTGAGTTGACTTCTAGCGCTAAAACCTATCGAAGATATGCTCATGATCTAAGTTATTTGGAATGGATGGTCTAAAATTTACTTCCATTTATCCTGACCATTTATTAAATCATCTGATGGTTGAAACGTTGAAGCTGATACTGCTAACACATCTACCCTAGTTCCTGATTCTGAATGTGATTCATCAAAATTCATGTCTTTTGGAACTTCCTCAAGGAATAAACCATCAAAGGAATCCATGGTATCCCAGACGACATTTCTATATTTCTTTAAATACTCATTCTTGCAAGCAAACTTATTTTTAATTTGAAGGATTGCTAAGTCAGAACACCTTTAATATTCAAAATTTTAATTCCCATATCCTTAGCAATTCATAATCCCAATAATAGTGCCTCATACTTTGCTACATTGTTGGTTTCTTCAAACTCTAATCTAAAAGAAAAGTTGAAATACTGACTGGTTGGAGAAGTGATGATTATTCCTGCCCCTTTTCCTGATTTTGAATGTGCACCATCAAATTTAATTTTCTAGACTTCATCAACTCTTTCTTCTTTAAAATTCTCTTTAATGGGTGTTAAAGAGTTGGATAATATGGCATAGTTTCCAAGATTATCCATTTCATAAACCAATTCATTCATAGGGTCCTTAGGATATTCTACATGGTACTTCTTCTCTTGTTTTGTATTAAGTCTGAAAAAAGTGTTATCACATGTTGGGATGCTATCATATGACAAATCCATTTGAAGGATACCCCTCAAACTTGCAGCCCACTTCCGAGACAAAATCATACCCCGTGCATTTGGTACATCTATGAAAACAACATCCATTAATACTATAATATATGGATAGACAACCAAATGTACTTGAATATATTTATTTAATCCATGGATCTTGATCTATATTGAATCCATGGAACAAACATTATGCTAAGGTCTTGAGATCCTAAAATTTAACTCCTTCATGAATTTTCGAGTCATGACATTGGATGAAGCCCCTGAATCTAACATGCAGTTGTGTAGAAGAAGATCATTAGATAACAATGAGATGAAGAAGGGTTGATGACTTCCATTCCCCTTACTCTGATTTGTGCCTTGCAATATTGCAAGTGCATCTTCATTTACTTCCTTATGTTTTTCAACACTTTTATCTTTAGGATCCTCTAGGGCTCTCAAAAAATTCCCCTTTTGAGAGGGTATATTTATAAGTTATGCCATTGGAACCAAGAATTTATAATTTTCCATCCAACCACCAAAGTCAATATTTAGATTTTATGTTGGAGGAGTGATTTCTTTGGGAGTTTTCTGATGAGACTTGGTAGGATTCTCACTCTCTTTCCATTGAAATGTCACTCCTTTTTATCTTTCCATATCAAGGATTTACTCTGGTGTGGATTTTCACCATACAACTTAGTCACATTGTCACATTCCTCAACCACATTATTTGAATTCCGGCTTCTTTTAATGTTTTGCATCCAATAATCCATTAAGATTGAATGTGTCTTGCCCAACATATTGATGTGATTTGAATACCCCACATAGTTATTTCCCCCTCAATTCCCTTCCTCATTAATCTGGTAGGATCTAGGACAAATGGACTCTTCATGGAAATCATTACAAGCCCTAAAAAAGGAGGATCCTCATGCTCCACCAAATTTGTGGCTTCAAGCTAATCAAGAGACGTTTGATCTTGGGGAGGCCCATTTCTTTGGCATCTTTCCCATGCTCCACCAAATCTATTAGCTTGTGATCTTTCCATGGAAATTAAGCAGTTTTTCATGCTTCCATGGATTTGATTACTTCTGTTAATTCTTTCAGGGGGTCATTAGAAGATTCCTTACTATCTATGCTAACTACTTTTTACTTAGGCTATGGCTATTTTGAACCATTCCCCTTGTGAAACCTGATAAGTTTGATCTTCCTGAGGCTTGCATATTCTTATCAACTTTGATTGCTAAGGTTTGGGAAGCCTTAAGGTTTTGTGGTTCTTTATCTCCAATTTGATAATACATTTCACCCTTGAAGGCTTCAACATAGTAGATAAATATGGAGGCATCTGGAGGCTTGATGTCTTTGTGAAGACTGTTGATTAATTCATTAAACCTCTTGTTGAACTCCTCCATAGTTTCATTCTCATTATTCTTAATGGTATTCAGAGAAACTAACAAATGGCAATTTTGTTTTCTACCCCCTGGGTCTCTCTGAAAAGGCATCTATCGGATTTTTTGTGGTTTTAAATTTATTATCATCTAATTTCGTGAACCATTCAAGAGAATCTTCTTCAAGAGACAAGATGCACAATTTCAATTTAACATCTTCATGAGTATTTCCACACCATTTATTGATACAACATGTAAAATATTTAATATGTGATCTATCACTAACAACATTGTCGCCTTGAAAGATGGAAACTTATTTAAATATTTCTCTAGAATAACACGAGGATAACCATTTATTGTTGAAAAATAAATGGGAGCACATAAATCATCCATTTCTACTTGAAAATTATTAAAAAAAAATTGAATATCAGAAATGGACTCAGATCCAAGATTATCAAGGATCCTATTGGTTGTGGAGCCTCATTATCTTCTTGATTCAGAGGTCCTTGCTTTCAGCCGTGTTTATACCCCATGAAGACTTCACACCCCAGAAGAATGTACACTCTTCCACGCGAGGGAGTGCAGAGGGGGGTTACCCCCTCTGTGCGGGGTCCGGGGGCACCGTCCCCTGAAGGAAACATTGCCTTGTAAATGTATATTGTAATTTCACTGTAAATATGGACCGTTAATTATAAGGTCGTAGATCTAACAGTAGAAATTATGTTAGAGTTTTTTTTCCCTAGAAGGCAACACTCTGTTATGAGGGAAATGTATTGAGGCTATGCATTATGGAGAATATTGTATTCTGAGATAGGAGACTGTGAGAGAAACAAGAGGAAGTTACAGTGGGTTTGTTGTAGGTTGTATCCCTTCATATGTTGGATAATAACAAAGGAAGGACCTGGAAATTTCTTTGGTGGACGTATCCCACATTGGGTGAACCACATATATATGTGTCTCTATTGTATTTTGTATCTTCTATATTTTATTTCCGCATTTATTTTATTTTTATTTCTACGCGATCTTGTTTTTCTAACAGATCCTATGAGAAGTGAGCCCGTTTAATCTCCTTCAATAAACCTTTTCATTTCCAGGAATGAAATTAAGAAGACCTGATGAATTCCTTCTTGTAGAATTATTATGTAGTGGATTCGCCAGATGATCGAGTCAATTTCTAATAAACAAGATGCATCAAAAAAAAAAGAACAAGAAAGGAAATAAAAACTCATATTCCGAGAATAAAAAGATTTATCCCTGACAACGTGATGTAGGAGAATCCTTTCCACCTTAGTATGTGTCAGCATTCCAACACATCAAAGCGCATTCAAGAAGGGGAGAGGTGCCATCCCTCTCATTTTTCCCTCATTTTTAAATTTTAAATGTAATTAAAAGCAATTAAATGTTGTAAGGCTAGAAGAGTTGAGTTGATGCATTTGTATAGGTAGTAGATGAGGTCGCCTTTAATGGCTAGTTGTAGGCTGATCTAGATCCGATTCAGACTAGATTTTCCATTCAATGTAATATGCCTCAGTAGATAGGCATTGCAATTGGTGATTAGACACCACTAGTGTAGCTTGGAGGGAAAGCTCAATGAGCCCCTCTTGTATAAATAATTTTAATGTATGCCCAATAGAGGCTGTTGAAAGTTGAGAGAAAAATCATTGTAAGTCAAGAGGAGAGGAGAGAGTCGAGACTTTGTTGTAGTCCGAGCTTGTACATATTGTAATTAAACATTCATATTAATACAAAGAGAAGTTTTTCCTTTATATGATTATGTGTATGTTTCCATGTATTTTATGAATGTTATTTGTGTTTGTTTATGATTTTATGCTATAGATGTTTGTGATAGGTTTCCATCTGCAGGGATAGACAAAATTCTATGTCTGTGAGTTTGTTGGATTATTTATTTGTTTATTTAGGCTAAATGGAAGGAGTGCATGACAGATTCTTGAAAACTCTGTGAGCCAGCGCAAGGAGTGTGCATCTGAAATTCAAGTCGAAATCAGAGGAGAACGTGCTAGGAGAGCACACTGAAATAGTTTACAAAATCAGGGAGGAGCCTCAAGGTTACTGAACACCTTGGAGGAGAAACTATGCAGAGAAGGAACATAAGACATATTTGTTGAACACTCTGTAGATCTCTGCCAAGTGGGCATTGAGAAGGTGCAAGTTTGCACAGGTGAACTATGTTTCGAGTTCAGAGAAAAGTGTTTCAAGGAGAAGACACCCACAGAGTTATTGAACACTCTGTAAGCTCAACAAGGAGTGTTTTTAGCAGAATTTTCCAAGAGGGCACATATATCCCTTCGAGGAACAAAGGGAAAAATACCTTTGAGGTTCGAGCAATTAAGATCATTTGAAACAAAGTTGTTGAACACTCTGGGGGAAGAAGCTCTGCAAGGTGTGCATTAAGAGGATTCAAGTAGTACATCAGTGAACCTAAGAGAGATCAGGAGTCTGGAGGAAGACCCATGCAAGGATTGCACGAGGTCAACACTTAGACAAAGTGTTGAAATTTTGAAGTTGTTTGAAGGTTCTGACAAGTTCAAGGAGTGCACGTAGGAGAGAACTTGTTTCAAGTTTGAAAGCTCAGGAGAAGAAATGCAAGTTTGCACGCAGAGAGCAAGGAGGCACCAGAGCCGAGGTCAAATTATGTTGGCGAAGCTCAAGGACGGATAGCATTCCTAGAAGCATAAGACAAGACCCAAATAGTCAATTTCATAGGAAAAGGTACGAAGGTCACACCCTTTGGATACTTAAAAAATATTCCAATTCGAGAGAACGCAAAAGATCAGGAGGAGGAGAAACAACAGTCGTTGGATCATCTGCAAAGGTAAGATCTGGGTCGTCGAATCCCATGCCCAGCCACCAAGAGGAGCGCATCGAGCAGGAGAGAAGATCCTAGCCACTGGATCTGAGCATCAAGGATTGACATCCGTTAGATCTAGGTAAAGTGAATGGACTTTAAATTCCTTTATGTGCACCAAAGAGCGGACTCGCCGAAGTCCAGAAGTCCCGAAGTGAATCAGGACCGTCCATCGTCCAAAGGGACAGGTGGAGAAAGATCAAAAGGTATGAGAGATAAATCTCTGGGAGATATGCGTGGAGCATAAGAAAAATCACTACGTTGCAAAGGCTGAAGAAATCCATACCATTGGATCTGGAAGGTACACATAGCAAAGTTCCATGTACCTCAGAAAAAGAGCACTTCGGGGAAAAGTGGGAATGGAGTGTGAAAAAATACCGAAGCCCAAAGTTGCGAAGAATATCTGGGTCGTTGATCCTGCAGGGATAGGTGTCTCTAGATCTTGTACTTCATAGGTTTGGAAGTATTCAAGGAGTGGGATCATCGAAGTCCCGAAGCTGCGAAGTGAATCTGGACCATTGAATCCGAAAAGGGTATGTGGTGGAGATCCATGTACTTCAGAGAAAATTCTTTATGGAGTGATCAAAACTCCTGAAGCCCAAAGTAGTGAATTGAATCATGACCATCGATCTGAGGAGGACACTCATCAACAGATCATGGACTTCGGAGAAAAGAGAGGAGGAAGTGGAGCACTGACCAGAAGTCGTCTGAAGCTCCAAAGGTAAGAAGACAAAACCTAGCTGTTAGTTTCTTGGACACGTGGTGTCAACTCTCTCACTTCGGTGATATTATGCTTCGAGGAAATTGGAGAGAAAATCCCCAAAGAGAAAAAGTCTCGAACTCTCAAAGTCAACAGGAGTTGTTGATGAATGGAGGGACACATGGAGCATGGAGATTTACTTCAGAGAAAAGTAACTTCGAAGGAATTAAGGAGTGAAGACATGAGAACTCTCGAAGGCCGAAGCATCGAACTCCATCTGAGTCATTCATTGGAAAAGGAAGTGTGGTAGAATATCTGTCACTTCGTAGGATTGACACTCCGGGGAAAAGGGGAGCTAAGGGGTTTTGACTGAAAGTCACCTGAAGTGGAATAAAAAGACAATCTCAATCGTATATTGAGACGAGCACATGGCGCTCGATCCATAGCTTCAGGTAAAGGGTACTTCAAGGAAAAAGGGAGTTGAAACGTTCGTAACTCCTGAACACCGAAGTTCCAAAGTGGATCACAATCGTTGGTTGTCAGAGGAGTGTGGACCGTAGAACTAGTCCAGGTGTTTTCCTCGATTCATAGTTCCTAGAAAAAGGAGGTAGGTGCATTCAAAATCGTCGAAGCCCGAAGATTTGAAGTGCCTTTTGAGGTAGGTGCTTGGTCATATCCCACAGTCACATGCAGCTATCGCCAGAGGAAAAGGGGATAAATCCTGAGATTTGATATTGAAGGCACATGAAGCTAGATAAATCACCTTAGGGGTTTGGGTCAGCACATACATGCACTAGGTGGATTAAGAAGTCTCGAAATCATCGGGTATAAGTAGAGATTTCCCACAATTTGGCTAGGGGTCTCTTGGAAGACTCTGTGGGTGTTCAAAGGTCCTCGTTCATTGTTTCTAGCATGGGAAAGAAATTTGAGGCCTGTGGACAAGGTTTTGTGGGTCTAGCAAAGGCCCGAAGAGCCAATTCGGCTCAATGTTTTGAACGATCCTAGACCGGGAGGTTGAGAAGCCCCGAGGAGAGAAGGGGGGTCTGTGTCAAGTGGTATCAGAGCCTAGGAAAAGGTTCTATCTGATACCATCAAGTGGTGTCAGAAGCTAAAGTTCATTTGTACACAACAGGTGAAGGAGGAGACAGGGTGTTGATGCTCTATGAAGTGATTTTCTGCAAGTGTGCAGTAGTTAATAGATATCCAGGTGGGATGTAGGATAAGTTGTAGGTTCTCTTCGTTAACAGACTTGCCAGGAGGGCAGGTAGAGGAGGAAAATGGATATTGAAGGCCATAGAAGAGGTCAAAGAGAGGACCAAGAGAAGAAAAACAAGGCATAAATGGATAAATAGCTCGAAGAGATCATAGAAGATCTCGACAGGCTAACGTTGAATATGCAACAACAATCCCAGGTGCATTGGAGGTATGAATGGCCAATGAAGAAGAAAGCAAAATGGACTGTCCAAAATTTGTTGGCCAGAAGGCATCAACAAGTAGTGAGGAGGTGGATGAGGGAACTTGAAACCCTCAGTTCCATAGAGGAGATGGTTTGCATCTTTGAATCAAAGGTTGGAGAGAAACTCAATGAGGAGGAAGAGAGATCATATGGTGATCTCGTAAACTTCCAGGAGGGAATAGGTGAATTTTCAAATTTCTAGGTGGGCAATGAAGTGAGATCAGTTGATCTCATAGAATTCCAGGAGGGTAGAGGTGAAGTCCTAAATTTCTAGGTGGGAAAGGGAGAAGAGATGAGCTCATCTAGGAGTTCATATCAGCAAGGAGTGTTGATGGAGGAGGATTAGATGAGTGTTCTGGTCAATGGGGGAATTAGTATATTCCTTCCAACTAGACAAGTAGAGGCCAACCTATGTGTTGCAGATGCAGTAGAAAGACAACCAGGTGTGACTTTCATAGAGGATAAGGAACAAACATCAAGATCTGCCCCAACAGAAGGAGAAGGGAATTTAACATAATTTCTCAGAAATTTCAGCCAGGAAGTTGAACAAGAGATGACTGTGACATTGGAGTCTGCAGTAGAAGAGGAAGCATACAACATAGATTTTGTTGATCTGTGTGAAGAACTGGAGGCCCTAGAGAAAAGGGTAAGTATGAAAAGTCAACACATCCAACAGGTTAATTTGGAAACATATTGGGAAGAATTCTAGTCTGGGGAGTAGCTGGAAGAAGTCGGATATGTACCAGTAGAGGAACTGGAAGAAGTTGAGTTGTCAGAGGAGATGGCTGGACAGAATCTCAGTAAGGAGGCTACAGAATCTGAATCTGCAAGGAAGTAGAAATTCAAGGCCACGGAAGAATAAAATAGAAGTGGAGATCACATTGATCTAAACATTAATAGGGAGGAAGTGTAGCAAAGAAGACTACCAAGGAGCCAGCCAGCAGGTCAACTGGAAGAGGTGATTGAGGAGATAAGGAGGATGATGTTGAGATCAACACAAGAGACTGTCAGCAAGGAGAAGTTGAGAAGAAGAAACCCTGAAATAGCAGTAAGGAAGAAGCAACAACAACATAGGAGAGGAGTAGGTGGACAACTCTAGAGAGAAGTGTGGGATCCAGGAGGATCTCAACATCAGAGTAGAGGAGCTCATGAGCAGGAGATCATGATTTTCCCAACAATGGAGTATGATGTAGGAGAATCCTTTCCACCTTATCATGTGTCAGCATTCCAACACATCAAAGCGCATTCAAGAAGGGGAGAGGCGTCATCCCTCTCATTTTCCCCTCATTTTTAAATTTTAAATGTAATTAAAGGAAATTAAATGTTGTAAGGCTAGAAGAGAAGAGTTGATTCATTTGTACAGGAAGTAGATGAGGTCACCTTTAATGGCTAGTTGTAGGCTGATCTAGATCTGATTCAGACTAGATTTTTCATTCAATGTAATACGACTCAGTAGATAGGCAATGTAATTGGTGATTAGACACCACTAGTGTAGCTTGGAGGGAAATCTCAATGAGCCCATCTTCTATAAAGCATTGTAATGTATGCCCAATAGAGGTTGATGAAAGTTGAGAGAAAAATCATTGTAATCCAAGAGGAAAGGAGAGAGTCGAGACTCTATTACATTCTGAGCTTGCACATATTGTAATTAAACATTCGTATTAATACAAAGAGTAGTTTTATCTGCATATGATTCTATGTATGTTTCCATGTATTTGATGAATGTTATCTGTGTGTTTTTATAATTTTATGTTGTAGATGCTTGTGATAGGTTTCCATCTGCAGGGATAGACAAAATTCTCTCTCTGTGATTTTGTTGGATTATTTCTGGGTTCTTTTAGGCTAAATGAAAGGAGTGCATGATAGAGTCTTGAAAACTCTATGAGCCAGTGCAAGGAGTGCACATCTAAAATTCAAGTCGAATTCAAAGGAGAACATGCTAGGAGGGCACACCAGAATAGTTTACAGAAACAGGGAGGAGCCTCAAGGTTACTGAACGCCTTGGAGGAGAAACTAGGTAGAGAAGGCAACGAAGACAGAGTTGATGAACACTTTATAGAGCTCTTCCAGGTGGGCATTGAGCAGGTGAAAGTGTGCACAGGTGAAATCTATTTCTATTTTAGAGAAAAGAGTGTCAAGGAGAAGACACCCACAGAGTTACTGAAAACTCTGTAAGCTCAGCAATGAGTGCTTTGAGAAAAAGTTTCCAAGAGGGAACATATATCCCTTCGAGGAACAAAGGGAAAGATACATATGAGGTTCGAGCAATTAATCTCATGTGAAAAAGAGTTGTTGAACATTCTAGGGGAAGAAGCTCTGGAAGGTGTGCATTGAGCGGATGCAAGGATTCCATCAGTGAACTGGAGAGAGATCAAGAGTCTGGAGGAAGAACTGTGCAAGGACTGCACCAAGACAACACTTAGAAAAAGTGTTGAAAGTCTGAAGCCGTCTGAAGGTTCAGACAAGTGCAAGGATTGCACGTAGGAGAGAACTTGTTTACAATTTGAAATCTCAGGAGAAGTAGTGAAAGTTTGCACGTAGAGTGCAAGGAGGTGTCAGAGCCGAGGTCAAATTATTTTTGTGAAGCTTAAGAAGGGTTAGCGTTCCCAGAATCATAAGAAAAGACCCAAATATTTGGGTTTGCAGGAGAAGGCTCGAAGGCCGCATCCTTTGGATACTTGAAAATATTCCAATTCGAGAGAATGTGGAAGCTCAGGAGGAGGAGAAATAGCAGTCATTGGATCAACTACAAAGGGAATATATGGGTATTCGTATCCCACACCCAGACATCAGGAGGACCACACCAAGAAGGAGATCATATCCTAGCCACTGGATCTAAGCACGAAGGATTAACATTAGTCAAATCCATGTAAATTTCATGAACTTTAAATTCCTTTATGTGCATTGGAGAGAGGAATCGTCAAAGTCCCAAAGTATCGAAGTGAATCAATACCATCTATCGTCTGGAGGGACAGGTGGCGAAATATTAAAAGGTATGGGATATAAAGGTTTAGGAGATCTGCATGGAGCAGAAGAAAAATCACTAAGTCTTAAAGGCTGAATAAATCCAGACCATTAGATCTGGAAGTGACATGTGGAGAAGATCCACATACTTCAAAAAAAGAGCACTTCATGAAAAAGTGGGAGTGGAGTGTGCAAAAATCTTGAATCCCAAAGTTGAAAAGTAGATCTGGGTCATCGATTCTGCAAGGATAGATGTCGCTAGATACTTCACTTTAGAGCAGGAGCACTTCAGAGGTTTGGAAGTGTTCAAGGAGCGGTATCGCAGAAGTCCTGAAGCTGCAAAGTGAATTTGGATCGTTGGATCCGTAAAAGGGTATGTGGCAGAGACCCGCGTACTTCGGAGGAAAATTACTTCAGAGAAAAGTCTGTATGGAGTGATCAAAACTCCTGAATCTCTAAATAGTGAAGTGAATCATGACCTTCGATCTGAGGAGGACACATGTCAACAGATAGTGGACTTTGGGGAAAAGAGAGGAGGAAGTGGAGCGTTGACCGAAAGGTAAGAAGCCGCCAAATCATAGTTGTCTATTGCTTGGACACATGGCGTCAGCTCTGTCACTTTGGTGATATGACACTTCGAGGAAATTGAAGAGAAAAAGTCCCAAACTCTCGAAGTCAACAGGATTTGTTGATGAACAGAGGGATACGTGGAGCGTGGAGATTTACTTCAGAGAAAATTCACTTTGGAGAAATTGAGGAGTGAATACACAAGAAATCTCGAAGGCCAAAGCATCGAACTCCATCTGAGCCATCCATTGGGAAAGGACGTGTGGGAGAAAATCTGTTACTTCAGAGGATTGACACTCTGGGGAAAAGGGGATCTAAGGGGAATTGACTAAAAGTCACCCGAACTGGAATCAATCAACAATATCAATCGTAGATCGAGATGATCACACATCACTCGATCCATAGCTTCAAGTAAAGGGTACTTCAGGAAAAAAGGGTGTTGAAATGCTCAAAAATCCCAAACACCGAAGTTCTGAAGTGGATCACAATCGTTGGCTGTCATAGGAGCGTGGACCATAGATCTGGCCCAAGTGATTTCGTCGATTCAAATTTTGGGGAAAAAGGAGGTAGGTGCGTTCAAAACCACCGAAGCTCGAAGCACCTTTTGAGGTAGGCGCCTATTCATAGCCCGCGGTCACATGCAGTTGCCTCAAGAGGAAAAGGGGCTAAAGCCTCATATTTGAGATTGAAGGCACAGGAAGATAGAGAAAGATCCTGATGGGTTTTGGTTAGCACAGATCTGCACCAGGTGGATTAAGAAGACCCGAAATCGTCAGTTATAAGAATATCTTTAGCCAGGGGTCTCCTAGGAAGACTCTACGGGTGTTCATAAGTCCTCGTTCGATGTTTCTAGCATGGGGAAGAAATTTGAGGCCTGTGGACAAGGTTTGTGGGTCTAGCAAAGGCCTGAAGAGCCAATTCAGCTCATTGTTTTGAACTATCCTAGACTGGGAGGTCGATCATCCCAAAGGAGAGAAGGGGGGTATGCGTTACAATGTTGCCAAAAATTTCACTTCCTAATCTGCACCTTGGGTCACGTGGAATAAATTTTCAATTTATTGGGTGCGGCCTTGGGGGCGAAACTAGAGTTTGGTTGTTGTTACTTGATAACTCGAATCCTCCGTATAGGATAACTCCTAGCGAAGCCAAGGTGGGTAATCCATAATAAAATAATCTAATGTTGGTTAAGCTAAGTACAATTAATCTAGGAGTTACATGACACAAAAGAAAATACTAATCTAGCAGCATATAGTGACACATCCAAAGATCGCTTATGTGAATAATAATATTCAAATGAAATACTTCAAAGAAAATGATAAAAAGTGAATCAAAATATCGTTTAGAGACTAGTGCCAAAGGAAATTGTGTATTGTTGCAAGAGAAATGTTTTGAATTTCTCTTGGTAATTTTATTTAATTAAAGGTTTTCACTTGGATTTAAGTTAATTGAGTGAGATGGATCGATAGTTCTAATCCACTCATGATTACAAGAGATTGTAAGAGAGAAATGAAAGATCTAATCTATCACGTGTTTCCTTTAAACTATTATCGGTCAAATGGGTACAAGTGAAATTGCAAGGACTTCCAAGGGGGAGAGAATTGATCTCAATGAGCATCCCCCTGAACTCACAAGTAATTTGTTGGTATTATCTCGTATTGAGAAATAATGGAAAAAAAAATTCCCTAATTAAACTAATCTTCACAAATAAAGTTCCTTTTTGAATCATGCCAAGATCAAGCCATGCTTTCCAAGCCAAGAGAATAATAGGACCTTGACGAGGAAGTTTTGTTACTTTGCAAAAATGAAAGATAACTGAAATAAATGCAAAATGAAAAATAAGTAATTAATTTTAAACATAAAGTAAATGTTTTGTTGTGTTGTGTTGGTTCGTTTTAGATTTATTTGATCTTGTTTAGTTTTTAAAATTTGGACACATGCAAAATGAATGCAAAATGACACAATCCCCCAAGGTAGGGGGGATGAGAGGGATAGTGGGTTACTGATCCGGATTATTTTCGGCACGAAATGAGAGTGGAGATATAATAAATAAATGCATAGAGATATCGCGGATATCCAATAATATAACATAAATGTATCAAAGATGCAACCATAAACACAAAGGTACAATAATACACGATTTCTATTAATGAAAGAAATGTACAAAAACTGTAAGAATACAGAGTGAAAGAATCGCTAGAATGGTGGCACCTTATCTTTGAGAAGATATGTGTCCACTACTCGCATTCGAAGGAAGATGATTACAATGAGGCTCTGAATGCCTATTTACAATACACAAAATCCAAAAAGGTGGGTGGCCACCGATATCCACCTGGATCAGTTACCCCACTAACTCCTTGAATTTACAATCTTAGATAGGAAAGGTTTGTTAGAATTTTATAAATCAAGGACCAAACAAACTTACAAATTGATTAAAAAATTGAACAAAATGAAGAAGAGGCACTCTGGGAGGTCTTGGATGCCTTGGGTCCATAAAAAATGGGCAACACTTCCTCCTATATGTTTATAAAATATGAAAAAATAGAAAACAAACTTGATGGAAAGTTTCCCAAAATGCTTTTCGGACAACCTGCAAAATTTGTTAGTCTTAAGCCAAAAATTACCAAGTGAAAGTTAGACAAAAGTTAACAAATCATGACTAAGAAATCAAGCAAAAATCCAACTTTATTGGTGGATTTGGTTTGTTCTTTGTGACAACAAACAAATAGGCACTAAGATTTACCAAATATGTAAATTAAATCTCTTAAAATGGAACTACCTTTTAGCATAAAAATATAGCTATACAGCTTGCTAAAAGATGAAACTTCTTTATGCTAGATCTACTTTGAATGATAATTTTTTTTAATGCAATATAGATCTATGAATGCATGCAAAAGTAAATATCTAATTAAGATTTATATTTATAATTTAGATATAGTTTCATGCATGAGAAAGTAACGAGGAAATGTTTAATGTTTTGAAGGAGAAAGAGAGAAGCTTGAGATTCAGAATCCTTGGGCTATGGGGTCTTCTAGTGAAATGCTAAGGGACTACATTCTCAAGAGTATTGGAGCATGTAGAAGGTTGGAGCATGAGGACYTATAAAACTTATAAAACTTGCAAAAAACTTGKTAAATATTTGGTGTCACCTAGTGTCCACACTGTCGTAAGTGTGACRGACAKAACGTCRCAATTTCGATGACTGTTGACCAAGTYAATGTTGACTTTGTCAAATAGTGGGTGAYCRTTTGGGGGGGGSGRAATATAATGTCCACACTGTCRCAAGTGYGATGCACATTTGATGACRTCACAAGRGAGACATMTTCTAAACTTTGTCTCTCTTGCGATGATTTGAAAAGTACGTTGCAAGTGTGACGATATCAGGCAGTATGGAGAAAAAAAAAATCCTCTATTTTTGGACAGTATGGCCAAWTTTGTCCATAACATCRCAATTAGATYGTCACAATTTTTCCAATGTGTAGTAGTGCCATATAGTTCACTATGAACACACTGCAAGGGGGTTGAGGCATACCAAGAGACATGTTTGTCAAAATTGTCTAGATGATGTTTGTYTAATGTTTGTCGAGAATATAGCTGACARGAACACCATCTTTGCAAGAAAGGAGAGGGAGAACAGTCACCATATTTTGATTACATCACTGYTGCAATGAAMAATAGTTTAGATGACCAAATTTCTCATGCCAAAGTTTTCTCAATTCATCGCTATGAGCAATAAAAATTGATGGAAAAGACGATGACCCAAAGTTGTCAAATCTATACAACYTGGTATTATCATCAACAATTTCAGTTGCTAGATTGTTCTTAGGATATTTTAAATCCTTGATTATAATTTGGTGAGGTGAAAACCCTATTGTTTTACCTTCACTTGAATGAGTAATTTGATATACTGATAGAGGGTTGTAGGAGAAACTTGGAACACATAATACATCATTAAAATTACCATCATCTCACTGAACTATTCTATACCCTACAACACTAATATATTTACCATCACCAATAAATATTTGTTTGATGTTACATTCATTAAGAACATAAAATATGACTCCATCCTTAGCCATATGATAATATGTCCAGAATCAATAAGTCATTAGAAGAAGCAAATGTTTCATTGGTGGAAAACCTTTAGATAGAAGGTGCATGTCAACAAAAATAATAAAAAGATCATAGTCGATCATCAACAAATGATCCCCCATTCTCTTTAAATAGAGATCATGGATCAATCAGGGGTTAAACCACAAATCAATATAGCCATTAGTATCGAGGATAAGATGAACCGTTGGATCACTTTATGTCTAGAACATATTGTGACTGTCAAATTAGATCATTATTAATGCATACTAAGGAAACACAATAAAGAAACACACTTTAATCTATATTTTAATAATGCACATCAAAATATAGATTATTTTTTATAATTAAAATGTGGTCTTATTGTAAAGTAGTGCAAAGCATTCGATGCACATTTTTTAAAACAATGGTGGTCAATTCATAGGAAAATTGCTATCAACTGCTAAATTTGCATTAAAAATTAATAGAGTGGACTTGTAAGAAAACCATCATAAATAGGCTAGGATGGTGTGTGCATTTTTATATTCTTTTTAAGTATTCATAATGGAATGTGTAGAGAATTTAAGGTAGTTGATGGATTTGATCAGTATAGTTTTAAGGTTTCTTATTGTGGTTCTTTTTTCCAAATAATGATATAGTCACACTCGATCCTATACTCAACCAACTACAAAACTAGGTTTATGCCCACAAAGTGCACAACTAACATCTAACAACGTTAACAAAAATTTAACAACTCAAAGAATACCGAGAGAAAATTACAGTCACAGGAAAATGGAAACAAGAAATGATACCATTAAATAGAGAATAAATATTATCATGTATTAACAATACAAAAAATGTTCTCTCACAATCTCATTACAATATTAGCTAAATTTGGTACAATACTCATTCAGAATCTGACTCGAGGCATGATCACTATTCCATGCTTTACATCCAGAATTGGTGTCACTTCCTTTTCTCTAATTCTCATGTATATTTTCCTTATATGTTCCCACTCTTCTTTCCCTTTTAGTGCGAACGGAACTGAAGTGCCCCTAAACCGATTGGAAAAAAAAACCTCTCCATTCCATTCTTTCCTCTCTTCCTTTCCTTTCATTTCTTAGAAACCAAACTATCTCTTTTTTCCAACTGTTTCCTCCTTAATTGTTTCTTGTTTTCCTCACCCAAGATGAGTTGGATGCTCAAATGACTTTTGAGATAAAACTTAGGGAAAAGTCACTTCATTAATAAAGTGAACGTGAAATTAGAAGAAAAAAATGTTTTAAGTGACTTAAGTGATTATTAAGTCAAAACTTAGGAAAAAATAACTTAATTAATAAAGTGAAGAGGGAATTAGATGAGGAGGGAGTATAAAGGATAAAATTCAACCTAGTTCCTCATTATTGATGATTGTGAGTTGAGAATTAGACCTTAGAGGAGAAGTTAGGGGATTTATTCATGTTTTGTGGCTTTCTAGAGAAAACCACCACCATTGTTAGATTTCGGTGTTGAGAGACACACTGTAGTCTATCAGGAGGATCATACGTATTATTCATCAAGAATTAGAGCATCAAATTAGATCCATTCTTAAGGATTCGTTACAGTTATAGGTTCAAGGTTCAGTTAGGGTCAAATTAGAGCTTGAGCGCAGGTTACCTTGGACAGCGTGAGGTTACAAAGGAGGTGTCATTGATAAAAATGGTCGCTTGGCTTGAGAGAGTTGTGTGAATAATTATTCCTTCAAACCCATTTGAGAAGGAGACATGATGCACCTATTAGGATAATTTTCAATTGATTCTGGCGATTATTTCTCCTTGGGTGATATATTTTTCATTTGTCAGTGCGTGGGGGGTCCAACAATGGATCTGTAGGTTCGGTATTATCGTAGTGGGATCATAGAGATAAATCACATCATTTTCATACCATAGTGAGTTATCTAGGATGGAAGGAGACCCAGTTGTGATTGCATGCATCGGATTCAGAGGAGCGCAACTATCAAATCTCAGATCTCCATATTTTCGGCGGTTGCATGGAACGTTTCTTCCATGCATGTAGTAGATCGGTCTTGCATGTCATAGATCTTACCTTGCATGTTATATACCTATATTATTCTTTTCTTCCTTTGTAATTTAGAGTATTTTTATCCATGGTACAATCTATTTGATGAATTGAGAGCTTGATTTTCAATATTTCCATGTATTAATAGTTTCTAGTATTCAATAAAAGTGCAATAAATATTTATTGGTCTCAACAATACCATGCATGATATGAATGAACACATATAACTAAAAAAACACATATCAAAACCCAAGAAATGCATCCAAAAACCCTTAGAGTATCAGATCTGCAACAGAATATCAAATAACAACAGTAAATATCCAGATCCAGGAATCTGGGATATTTCATAAGATGATTGAAAACACTATTTCCATGAAACTACCACAAAAGAGAAGGTTTATTATTTGTGTAGAGACCTCATTAATGTTGAGCTATAGATGTTGTTATCATAAGAATTCTCATCTAGAAGAGGCCTAACTATCAGAGTTTTTGATTTTTGCTAAATACCAGTTCCCTCAATGGTAAAATACACTACCTCTTTGCACTGCCAAGGCATCTAAGTAAAGGGGGTTTGATATCATGAAAGGAAATTAATTACTCTGCACATGTTCAATATTGAAGGCACTGCGTTTTTTACAATTCTACCTAAACCGACACATAGACGCAGCACAGTGGCGCTACCTACAGGCGTTGCGTAATATTCTAGCAGGAAATGAATTGTGCAGTGTTATTTTACCAGTTTTGAGTCATTAACTTAAAAATTTGATTGTGAACAATTGAGAAGGTATTTTTGAAAACTGGAGGAGGTTTTTGTTCATAAAATTCTAAATAAAAAAACCTCTCTCATTTTTTAAAAATGTGTTTTGATTTGAGAGATATTGGATATATAAGTAGGCGTTGCGTACTCTGCACAGTGGCGCTGCGTACTAATTTCCTATAGCGGTCACGGTTTTCATATTCGCCTTGTTGGGAGGTTGACACATGTCAAGGAGGGTTCGAATGACTTCTCAAGGATTAGTTAGATATCAAGGGACACTTGCACGTAATATTTAGCTCCAACAAAGGCCTCATGCATGAGGTGGAAACAATTTATTAATGACTTCCAACAAATTCCTAAAAATCAGCAGTTTGTTGGATTTTTGTCTCTTTGACTGTTGCCACCTATCTCCAAGGCTTAGAATCCAATGGAGGAGATGGGATTCGACCTCCTTAGGTTATTTAGATGTTATTTTCTATTTAAGGAAGGAGATATCTCTTGGAGAGAGGTTGGATTCATGAGCAAGAGAGATGAGAGAGTTGTAGGAGGCACTTTGCCTATGGTCATTGTAACCTTGAGGGGATTTTGTTTTTGTAAACATTTTTGTTATTGAAGGTTCATGATATATGTGTTATCAGATTGTATCTCTTGTTTTATTTCCCAATTTGTCTTCTTACTTGAATGAATTGTACACCTTGAGGATCATGGTTTCCTTTGATTAATGGATTCTTGAGCATCTGAGGATCTGATGTATTTTTCCTATTAGTCACTATTTATATTCAAGTACCTTGAATTCATTTATGCAGAGAGGATCTATGCCTTATGGATTTTCTTCTTTGTGTTATATTTTTCTTCCTCTATTCAATAAACCTTTATCTGATATGCATATTGATTTCATTTAATGAGCAGGGTGTTTTCTTGACTCCATAGCCCAATGGTCCATCATTGATTTACAACAGATTATTGTCCTTCCCCTTCCTTTTTTTCTTCCTCTTAATCCACAAAAACAATCAAGCATTTTTATTTATATGCTACCAAGATTACTCTCATTTACAGTCTGGGAGTGACTCTTGGAGTGATAACATAATTGGCGCAGTTGTCAGGGATGGAGATGAATGATAAATCTTCCCTGGGAGAACAACATTGATCAGATCCAAATTTTGATGGTGAACAAGGGTTGGTCACATAATCAAGACTGCATCATTCACCTGGCGACTCCACTCGAATCCACTCCATGAAGGAAGATCATGTTGGTGACTTCACTGATACAGGACATTCATAGCCATGGAAGCTATCTTGGCTCGGAGGTTTGCACCTTTCAATTTTTCAGCTATTCCTGGTTTTCCTAATCATGTGCCTTCCTTCTTAGAATGCACAGATTTTCTGCCTTTATTTCATGGAGATGAAGGGGATAACCTTGCCCAACATCTCATAGATTTTCATCGGTGCATAGATCAGCTTAATGTCTATCATACATGTGTTCTTATACTCATTACATGGTGATGCTCGAAGGTGGTAGTATCATTCACTCCCTGTTGCCAGCATATCTTCGTTGCAGGAATTTCATGCAACTTTCAATAAGCATTTTAGTAGGTACTACTCTTCTGACAAACTTCTTGAAGGGTGTTGTGAAAAATACAAGCTTTGTATTCGTCAAGAAGTAGAGTCTTCTTCATGTGATGAGCTTAGTAATGATCCGATTGAAAGTGAAAGTGAAGATGAAAGTGAGTTTTCTAATGAAGATGTCCATGAAAATTTTTCTCCTTCTAATTCTCGAGAAGAGGACTTTCATGGCATGATTGATGGTTGTACTAATTATTGCATGGATTCAGATCCATTAAATCATGTAGCTTATGCATATGATCTTGTTGTTTTACAAGAAGAAACTATTGTATAAAATGATCTTTCTCCTTTCCTGCAAGAGGTTTCCCATCCTTTGTTAGTACCTGAGATTGAAGAAGAAGATCAGGATATTGATCATCTTTTTATGCAAGAAAAGGGAATGCTTGATTCACCTATTTTTGATGAATATTCTAATGAAGGAGAGAAGATCTCTTTTTTCGACATGAAGAGCATCCCACCAATTTATGATAGCTATGAATCAGATGTTAATGAAGAACAACTGTGTATCAGCCATCCGGAAACTCCCGCAACAAACATTCAACAGTTACCTTCTCAAATCAGTGAACCCGCATGTATTGTGTTAGAACCTGGATCTTCAGAAGACACCAAACAGTCTATCATCAACAGTGAAGCTAGCATACATTCCTATTCATATTTGTAAGCATCTGAAGGTGGCAGCCATGATCAGCAGGAGGATATGCAGAGACTTTGGAATCTTCAATTGAAACATCAGCAAGAGGTATTTGTTTTCAGTCTTATAGATCCATTTGCTAATTATCTCGAGTCTCTGAGCATCTTGTATGTCAAAGCACTTTTGTCAATTGAAGGATGGTTTTCCTGCTCTTTTGAAATGCATTTATGTATTCTTTGGTTTCCTACATTGATCATTTCCGGATCAAGATGCTTACCAATCATTCAGATGCTTGTATGGCTTCATTGGAAGCACACTTTTACCTAATATGAAGCAGCACACTTGATTAGAGTAGAAGTAGGAAGAAATAAGCTCATTTTTTAGCATTTATTTTTTTTCGGTTTTCAACATAGAGTCATATCAGTTTCAAATAAGGAACATAGGTGTTTTCGAGTACAGAGGTTTTCTAGGACAGAGTTAAAGATGGGCAAGGAACAGGTCTACAAGTTCTTGGAAGCTCATGGGGAGCATGTCATCCCCCATGGAGCCTATGTTATCACAAGAATTATCATCTAGAAGAGGCCTAACTATTATAGTTTTGGATTTTTGCTAAATACCAGTTCCCTCAGTGGTAAAATACACTACCTCTTTGCACTGCCAAGGCATATAAGTAAAGGGGGTTTGATATCATGAAAGGAAATTAATTACTCTGCACATGTTCAATATTGAAGGCACTGCATTTTTTACAATTCTACCTAAACTGACACACAGACGCAACACAGTGGCGCTACCTACAGGCGTTGCGTAATATTTTGGCGGAAAACGAATTGTGCAGAGTTATTTTACCAGTTTTCAGTCATTAACTTAAAACTTTTATTGTGAACAATTGAGAAGGTATTTTTGAAAACTAGAGGAGGTTTTTGTTCATAAAATTCAAAATAACAAAAAACTCTCTCAGCTTTTCAAAATGTGTTTTGTTTTGAGAGACATTGGATATAGAATTAGGCACTGCGTACTCTGCACAGTGGCGTTGCATACTAATTTCCTATAGCGGTCACGGTTTTCATATTCGCCTTGTTGGGAGGTTGCCACATGTCAAGGAGGGTTAAAATGACTTCTCAAGGATCATTTAGATGTCAAGGGACACCTGAACCTAAGATTTAGCTCTATCAAAGGCCTCATGCATGAGGTGGAAACAATTTATTAATGACTTCCAACAAATTCCTGGAAAATCAGCAGTTTGTTGGATTTTTGTCTCTTTGACTGTTTCCACCTATCTCCAAGGCTTAGAATCCAATGGCGGAGATGGGATTCAACCTCCTTAGGTTATTTGAATTTTGAATGCTATTTTTTATTTAAGGAAGGAGAGATCTCTTGGAGAGAGGTTGGATTCATGAGCAAGAGAGATGAGAGAGTTGTAGGAGGCACTTTGCATATGATCATTGTAACCTTGAGGGGATTTTGTTCTTGTAAACATTTCTATTATTGAAGGTTCATGATATATGTGTTATCAGATTGTATTTCTTGTTTTCTTTCCCAATTTTTCTTTTTACTTGAATGAATTGTACACCTTGAGGATCATGGTTGCCTTTGATTAATGGATTCTTGAGCATCTGAGGATCTGATGTATTTTTCCTATTATTCATTGTTTATATTCAAGTACCTTGAATTCATTTATGCAGAGAGGATCTTTTCCTTATGGATGTTCTTCTTTGTGCTATATTTTTATTCCTCTATTCAATAAACCTTTATCTGATATGCATATTGATTGCATTTAATGAGCAAGGTGTTTGCTTGACTCCATATCCCAATGGTCCATCATTGATTTGCAACAGCTTATTGTCTTTCCCCTTCCTTTTTTTCTTCTTCTTAATCCACAAAACCAATCAAGCATTTTTATTTCTATGTTACCAAGCTTACTCTCATTTGCAGTTCGGGAGTCACTCTTGGAGTGATAACAGATTCGTTCGACCCAAACAACAGAAGAAACAATTTTAGGGATCCTGTCACACCAACTCACAACAATGATAGAGTAGCTTATCAAGTCTTAGGAAGAAAAAAATTAATAAATTAAAAGTTTAAGTCTCCAACACTCAGGTAGGTATTTCTAAGAGTTGTTGAATTATTGTAACTTTGAAGAATATTCTAGTTATATTTGAGTCATTATTGTATAGATAAAATCCCATTTTGTGGATTGATCAAGTCAGGTCTTGTATAAGATCAAATCCCCTTTCATGGATTGGTCAACATGTATTTGTATGGTGGTATTTGTAAATTCGACCCCTAGTAATTGTAAAGTGGTTTTAGCGACTTCTAGGAGAAGTCAGCGCCACCAAGTGAAGAATCACAACCCTAGTTCCACCTCACAACTTGTATTTATATGTGATCTAAAATTGAAGAAGACTTGAAAAACTTGAATAATTATTGCAAGTGAAATGTTATGTGTTTAAAGCAACAGGATCAATTTGCAACACATAAATTAAGGATTACTTATG